>JALIZH010012030.1:0-318386 GCA_030522465.1 Rhipicephalus appendiculatus
GCATACGACAGCCCGGACCCCTAAACAGTGATGTTCCGTGCAGGGAATTTTCCCTTTTTCAGGGAATTTTCGACAGTCATTTTGGACGAAAGGGAAAATGGGAATCTTCGCGATATCGCAGGGAATTTTGAGGGGCGGCGAAATTTTTTTTTTTTGTAACGATCAAAAGACTGTGGACATGAGGCTTTCATATGTCGCAATCGTTTCTGGCGCATGTAGCGCGCCAAACCACGGCCTCTAAGGTTCGTTTTTAAAGACCATAGTCTTTCTTGTTATAATTCAACGCAGAAACATTGATGACATTGATTTGACTGACTGCTGGTTTGTGTGGCCAGCGTCAGACATCTTCACACACAGCAGAACACTCGACTGAACTGAAGCAGAAGATGAACAAGCCGCCGAAGATGTCGGTTTTTCGGTTTTGCCCAAGAGTGCTGACATGTTCTAGTCATTGTACTGTGATCCTAGCTTCATATATTTTAGATACCTTGCTTTTTTTTTTTTCAGTTCGGGGCACACAAAAGTTCTGCGGTCAATTGAAACGTTTCCCAGTCAATATATATTATGGTCACATCACATTTATTTATTTTTTTTCTTTACGGTAGTTTGCAGAACCGTTCTTAATCAAGTCAATAAAATGTTAAATACCACCACAAAAAGCTTGTTTTATTTCACAATATTTAGTCACCATTACTCAAAAGTTGGCGTGCTTTTTGTACAAAATGTTGTGCATATAGATACAGAGCGTCTGCTAGGCACATTAATGTACGCCACGTCACTCAGTAACAAAAAAAAAAAACAACAACAACAATAATAAACTTTTCTTCCTATGCAGTGGCCGTGTGCATGAGCATGTACAGCCTTCCTTCCGCATCGCATACCGCTTGAAGCGAGCTCCAAGGTAGCTCCTTCGTAGTATTAAAAGCCGATCTCAGAGGCGATGCTTTGAGTTGGGCAGGAAAGAAGAGAAAGCGATGGGAAGAGCCTGAAACACGTCGAACACTATATTGCCGACGTGACAATATATATATATATAAACTTTTTTGTGCAGGGAAATATGCGGGGATTTTTGGCGATGTATGCGGGGAAAAATGCCGGAAATAGGGAATTTTCGGGCCTCGGAAAGGGAATTCTTCTGTCCATGACGGAACATCACTGCCCCTAAAGTGCTCCGCTCTTGATATCATCATCAAGGCGCTCGAAGAATAAGAGGAAGACGTCTTCTCCTTGGCGCGAGCGCGCGCTCAATATGCTACAGATGGCTATGCTATACATGGTTTTGCCTGCGTTACGTGAAGTGATCACAACATACGACAGCATTCGACAGCCGAGGCCCTTAAAGTGCTCCGCACTTTAGAAATTCCGGTGCATCCTACGCATTGTGGGAATCGATGTCACGCGAAGCAGTCACCGAGCAGCGGCCTGCGCAGCATTTTATTTTTTCACTTCTTTTGCTTGGAGCCAAGCGTTACAATGTGGGTCAACAACGTCTTTGTGTATATTAAGCACTTGTGGGAATATCCAGGGCTTTACCAGACACGTCGACTACATTAGCGCCTAAAGGGTAGCCTATGGTCGGACGTAACGTCGGAACTCACGGAGCAGCACAGGCGTCAGTGCGATGTTCTGCATATCATAAGTAGCGGTAGTTGGCGTACTTCTGGGAAGAGCAACGCTTGACTATAGCTTGCTGAGTCATAATAGTGTATATGTAATGTTCATTGCATTGCTATAAAATGAGATAGTCAACGCTGGAACCACAATTGATGTTAGCCCGACATGTGTTTTTCCGAAGCAATTTCGAGCACAGGCGTGGCTCTGTCGTAGAATACTGCCACGCAGAATGTAAACCAATATCAGCCAAAAAAAAATGCTAAGGACAAACAAAGTGGTAGCGAAAAAAAAAAAAAAACAGCATGCGCACTCACGAGATTAAAGCAAGCAAATTGTGCTTTTTGAATTTTTACAATTTGTTTTCTGACGTTGAAGTCTCAGTAAACCTGAGTAAGTTCGAAGCACCTCAATCGAGTAAGTCGGAATCAGTAGGGTCAGGCATTTCGTTCGTCATCTACAGAAGTTCACGGAGATTGTCTGCATGTATTCGTGTTGTCATGTTACTTGTGCGTATGGGACGTATGTAGATTTACACCACATGCAATAACATCGGCAATACCGTGCATGGTTCAAATATGTATTATAATTGCACCGGAGTTGATCTTACGGGGAACTCACGTTGTTGCTAAAAGGGCCGTGCAACTATAACTAACCTGTATCCTCAAAGTTGCGTTCTGGCGGAGGTGGCGGCGCGCGTATACATGCGCGCATGCGCAACGTATTTATGCTGGCATAAATAACGCCTAAACATCGAGATGACGGAAACCAAAGCCATAGTATTACCACATCCACTGCATGGAAACTTCCATCCTGCGGAAAAAACAACGCACACAAAGTCAGACACAACGTCAAATCTGCCCCATATGTTAACTTAGTAAGTGGAGGGGGCGCTGCAATGAGCCTCCCCCCCCCCCCATGATGGGGAACCCTGCGCACGCTTAGTTTTTTTTTTCTTTCTTTCTTTTTTTTTTTTTTTGTAGAAGTTCATGGAGGCGAGGGCCCGGGAGACCGAGAGAGGCGGTGGCCATACGAAAGGGGCACTACATTGAACAACGATGTACCCCGTATTAGTAAATTACCCTTTCACAATACCAAAAGCACAATTCTTGCCCCAAGAATACGTTTGGTAAACGAGAAAAGACGCAAAATACAAACAAAAAAAAGGTACAAATGGCGACGCCACGTTGAAGTTCTCGCGCCATTTCGCTGTGACGTCACAGATTTTGACGGCGTCTATACTGCCCTATAATGCCTGTACATAGTTCTTAATCGGTAAAAATGAAGTATACGTTGTTTTCTGAGGGGCCCAGATACTTAACACACCATGTTTCGGGAATCTCTGTTAAGTCAATGTGGCCAGATCACGAAAGAAACACCTTCAGATCTACGACGTCACGCTGACATTCCCATGTATTACGGCATGAAATTTAAAAAAAAAATAAATTTCGACCTTCATTTTTCTTTCTGTTATTGATAAACTAAGATAGTAAGATTAACGACAGTACAGTTTTCAAAGAATAGAATGATCAGTTTAGATTGATTCATTGTTTCACTGTAGTGTTCACATAAGGGCGTTGATGAAGGCGTTTCACATCGAATAAAACCAGCCTTCTCAGCCTCAATCGCACGCACTAGCCCAACTGGAGCACAACGCCTCTACTACGTCCATGTTATGTTGCCGAGATCTGTAGTTTCCTGCGCCCTTTACGTATCCATGTGCATGGTACAGGAGCCAACATCCATTAGCCACTAGACTGAAGTACAGACTGAAGTACAGACGGGGCGTGACCATGGCCACCATTCGGTGCTCGTGTGACCAGAAAAGCCACTTAGTTCGCCACTTTTTTATTTGCTCTTTTATACGGCACGTCGTTGTGGCCGTCGAAAGCAAAGCACTCGACGCACTCGCGTATACGATGAGGCCACGCTAAAGTTTACGCTTGTGGCAGTGACCAGCAGCACACTCGAATAACTTCCTTTCTTTTTTCTCTCTTTCTATCCCACTCAGTTGAGGCCAGCCCGAGTACATAAGCGTGTATGCTATATGCCGTGAATGTCTAGCAATGGGTTCACACTTCAGCGCTGTAGCCATAGGGTTTCGCATCTCTGCATCTTTCTTGAGAGACCACAACAACCCTTCTTGCCAGTCAGTTAGGGAGTTAGTGCGCGGTCTTGTGCCTTGAATGAAACGTGGGCGTGTGGACGCGCAGTTGTTCGAAGAGCTCGGCGGGGTTGAAACGAGGCTTAGCTATCGTCGTGTTGTCCGTTAGTGCCAATGGCTGTCACAATGTGTCTTTCTTGCCGAGACCCTTCCTTAGCTTCGTTCCCTTCTTTCTTGCTCTCGACTTTTATTTTACTTCTTTTTTTTGCTGGACGGAACGGGGCTACAATGGGACATCCGAGAAGCGGAACGCCACTCACTGAACTACGCACTTCAACACCCGTCCTCACACCCTCGTCGTCCGCCCCATAGAGCAGTCACTCCACAGTGGCCACTAATTCAACACCCCTGCTGGCCATTGTCGAGTCGATTGGCAGCGCGGGCTCGTGTCCAGTTCTGGGCTCTCCTTCACAAAGCAGTGGCCGGGAGGACTAGGGGGGTTTCTCGAGCCTGAAACGTTGGCTTGACCGGCACACGGTGTGACGGATGGCCCACAGCAAAACACGAAAATGGTCTTGGACACTACATGGGCTCTGACCGCGGTGCGCGCGCGCTTTTGCTGGGCGTACGGCGGGGGAAGTGTTCTGGCCGTACTGGTCTGTTTGTTCAAGCACAATGCCGCCTTTCAACAGTGATAAAAGAAAAATGGAAACACGAAAGGCGTTTTTGTGTGTCGTGTATGTGTGTGGAAGCAAAGCGATTAACGAGAGCTTTATTGGGGTAATACGAGCCTCCGACGACGACGACATGGGGTTGACTGACCCCGCCCTCGAAAGGACAGCGTTAGTATAGATAACCAGCGCCGACTACAGCAGCTTTGCCGATATGAGCTTCAAGCCGTGGCTTGACCGTTTGATTCTTCAAGACAAATAAGCTATTTTTGTTAACCTTGTAACACTTTCGAGTGACAGCAACGTGCGTGTGATTTTATATTCAATTGTGTTTTAAGGAGCTGTTAAAGGTTTCCGTTGGCGCCAGGTATTGTTTTGTTTTTGTTTTGTCGCCTAAAAGAGACTGGCTCATACCGACGAGGGGCATTGGCCACGCTATCCCGTCCAGCCTCTGCCACTTTTGGACCACAATAAAGTTCTCACTTACTCACTCGATTATAAAGGAAAATGTAAACTCTGCGAAACATAAAAAAAGAAGAGAGAAGAACGAAACGCGATGGAAATAAGAAGAAAAAGAGCTAAAGAATTCAGAAAGCCATTGGATAAAGGTTCAGCAAACAAATAAAAAGGAAAAAAAACTTGGTTTCAGTGGTCGGTAGCACTATAGCAGCGTAATATTCCGGTTGCCTTGAATGAATTTCTGTAGCGCAGTCATAACAGCACAGCGGCTTGCCTCAAACTGATCGGCTCCAAACGACAACAGGTTAGAAGCAGTAAATGGTAAACCCAGCCTACCAGTCGGCATTTCAAGAAACATTCTACGGAGCGATGCGAAACAGTGGTATGATAGAAAAAAGTGATCTATTGTTTCCGGTTCATTGCGAACTGCAAACAGATCAGTTAATGAGAAGCCAGATTTACGAAGGTAATAATATAACCGGGGACCTCTACAGCGAAAGCTTGTGAGGGTCTCCTTGCATTGACGTGAAATGCATTTGACGTTCCACGGGAATTGTAATTTCCGGTACTCCTCTGACTGTAGTGCGAACAGAAATTGGTTGGTTGGTTTTGCTTCGCTTCCACAACACGTGCGCCAATTTGACCAGCCATAGAATGCGATAACTATGATTGGCGAGTGTGTTACGGGACTACAAATCGCGTAACAACTAGTCACTGGTCTAAAATCACGTAACATCATGTAACAACTAGTAACTTGACTAAAATCACGTGAGACCACGTGACATCTAGTCACGTGACTACAAGTCGCGTAAAATCGCGTAACTAGTCGCGTGACTAAAACCATGTAATATCACGTAACTTTACGGAGCAACTACTGGCATGACTAAAAATAACGTAACATCGCGTAAGGAAGCAGGACGGCGATATTCCCTCGGTCTGCTCTACATGGCCGGACACTTTTGTTCTTCGGAGACCCCTCTAGCCCCGCCCACCGCGCGAAGCTGTAGCTCCGGTGGCGAGCAGTGCTTTGCATTGATGAATACCGGATGAAAGTGGAACTAAAGCGAAGGATTTATATAGTTGATATAGTCTGGTGTCCCTTCTAATTGAGGGGTTGCACTCCCTCAAAGAGAGACTGGGGAAAGCGTCTATACCCAGGAAAACGGAATGTGAACGTTGTGCACTTCTTGTTGTGTACCCAAAAATTCGTCCCGGTCCGGAGATCGAAACCGGGACCAACTCCTGGCGATATGGCGGTCCCGATAGCTCAGAAATGGCGTTGGTCCCGGGTTCGATCCCTAGACCAGGACGAATTTCTCGGCAACTAAGAAGCTTTCTTTCTGTGAAGTCCGCACTGATTTCCTTGTGGCTTCATGCTACAAATGGGTGGTTGACAATTTGCTATTCCCAACCCTTCCGCCACCTTGCGAGATTCCGAAGAACTCATTTCTAAGCGGTAAGAATCTCGCCCTCACTCCAGCGACGGGTAAAAGTCGTCATGCGACATTCGTGAAAGCGTTTTCACGTTATCGAGTTGTGCGCTTGCGACGCATCTGAGAGCCAGGGCCCATATTCGCGAAAACGTCTTTTGTTGAAAAAAAAAATGTTCTGATGATAAATTTTTAGCCAATCGTGATATTGAGCATATCATTAGCCAAGATTGCTGGCCAATGGCAATCTGCAAACAAAAGCTTGTGAATTCAGAAAGTAAAAATTTGTGAATTCGGCCTCTGCTTCCCACCATCATTTCGCATATATCATAGGTCTAATCAATGCACTTTCTTTTACTTTGCTTCTCACAGCTGCAGTGTGAGAAAGATCGACAAACAATTTTTTTGACAACGGGAAGGGGGGGGGGGGTCGCGAAAGTAGGGGAGGAAAACGGAGTGATTCAGGAGGCGCTGCAAGAAATCTTTCATGCAAGGGGTGTATATAACGAAAGGACAGCCCCGGTTTCTCCGCATCACCTGGAAGAATTGCCTACTGAACATAGTGAGGCATACTCGTCGGCTTCTCACGTGATTGTCCATGTGGCGCTACTGATGCATTTGTTTTGTTTTACTGACCGCCTTTACCATCGCCTCTCACTTTGCGCGTAGCAGCAAGTGGGAGGCATAACATTCATCCTCTCTCCACTTATCACCTCTCATTCTCTCCGTGTTTTGAGTGAGAGCGATTCGGAGCAGGAAGCACCGAATGACGCAGAGTGATCGTATGTGCGCAAATAATAAAAAGTATAATCTTCGAGCACAAAATATGCTATGTGCTTCACAAGAACTTTACGTGACCATTCGAGAACTTGACTTCAAGGCCAACGGTAGAGGACACAGTCTGTAATCAAATGCTCACAGGGTTCCTTATGCATTCGCCTAAGACGACTCGTAGGCGAAAGCCTTCTTAGTCGATGTGTTGATATGTGCTGATCGCCCTCCCCCCCCCCCCCCCTCCCCCCGTTTTGATAGGTTTCTGCACCTCACTTGGTTCTACACTGCCTCCATCATCGGCCCACCTTTGTACAAGCGACGATGTCATGTTATCTGACGTCATATTGGCGTGACGATGACGACACAAAATTTTCTTATCTATGACCTCATCAAGCGATGATGACCTTTGCATCACTCGAGTCGATGCCGCCGATGCCAACGCCGACAGTCAAATTTCGCGTTTGATGAGGCATCTAAGTCTTTCGCCTTAGTGATATATAATACTTGGAATACGTATATTAACTTTAGTGTCAAATGAACACCACAGTCAACTTCCTCCAGGCTCTTTCTAAAGGCGGTATCTTACATTCATTGCTAATTTTAAAGAGAACACCCGCCGTATGTGACCGCTAATAAATTATAACGTTCACTTTTATGTACTGAACTCCAGGAATGCGAGTGCGATTTCAATTCACTGACTCCGGCGTTGTAACACCAGCCGAAGTAAATCATTCAATGTGTCGTTGGGTGTCTAGAAGACAAAAATTACAATATGGAGCTGTAGGTTACATCACGCGCTTCTCTCCTAGCCCAGGTGTAGCTGTCAAACGTTAAAAAAAATTCCATAAACACGAATGAGCTTTAAACCGCACGTGCTTTGTATACTACTCGCATATCGAAGATTATCGCGCAGCGATAAGACCTATACAAGACAGCACACAAAACTTGCAGGCCGAGGGCACGGTATATCAGAGCCTCAGATCTCGTAGTTCGCGCTCGAGTACCGCTAGAAACTCGAACTACACTCAGCCAGCTTCCTGCATGCACAACTGTACAACAGCGGGGGTAGTGGCGATGCCATCGACATTCTCAGACGAGGGTTCAGCTGTGTGCGGAACCTCCTTGCCGGGTCAGCACAGACATGTGCCTCTCACCCGCGGCAACGCCCGTCTCTTTCTCTCTCCCTCCTCACGCCCTTTCCTAACACCTCACCCACCCACCCTTACGCGAGGAGCACAGGGTTGTGTGGTCAGCGGTGGGGTCACGGTAAGTATAATAGAACTGCCGGGAGGGAAAACTTGAGGGGGGTAAGCACGGAGTGAAGTGCGCCTGAGCAGCGGAGAAGAAAAAAAATAAATAAAGGGCTCTCCCCTCTTCCGAAACTATTTGCTACACACCGACACTGCCGCACCATTCGAACGTTATGTGTCTGTAAGGTAGCGTATAAACGCGCCTTCATACCATTCCCTCTGTCTCTCTTTTGAGGCTATATGGTCATTCCCTGGTGCAGTGTTTTCTTTCGGCTTTTTGATATTTCCAATGCTCATAGACGCGAAGATGTGTCTCTCTAGTGTGTGCTTGGTCAGTGAGCTAGAAACCACGGTCGCATTTTTTATTTCCTTTCTACTTCCATTTTTCTTTATTCCGGATAAGGCAGGGGGGTTGTGTTGGGGTCAGTCGCTCGCGATTCACTTAAGTAGACCACCGTTTACTTTGGCGCGTTCGCTTCGAAACGATGGTACTCTAGTGTTATCGGAAGGGAGAAAAGAAGGCGGGGATGCCAAGTGGGTCTCAGCCTGTCTGTCCTTCTTTAGTCGGTGTTTTGTGCGCATTGATCGGTATGTGGCAAAATATACACCTGGCTTTTTTTTTTTTTTTTTTTTTGCCTCGCCCAGAAAGTGTGTGCCAAAGGCGGAACTCGCGCTCGCGGCGCCATTTCTTCTGGGCGCCACGTATTGTTTGAGCTGCCGAGTTTGTGGCATTATTCACGCCTTGACCATTTAGGCGTCGGACCGCTCGAACCGTCCGTGGTCGATTTGTTTCCTTCTTTTCTTCTTTCGCCTATTTTTTTTCTTTTTTATTTAATCTGTCTGTGATCACTGCAGTTATAGAAGCATGCACGAGAGCCCGGGAGTGTTTCGTGGTGTCCGGCGGGCCTAATGTTTACACTGCCATCGCTCTTCGCATTTTCGCAGACAGATGGAGTGGTTTCCACTCCGACGCGCTTGGTGCGGGAGACTTAGAGGCGAATTCAGCGACTCTTTACGATTTCAAAAGTGCGGGAAAAGAGGGGGGCGAAGTAGCTGAAATGTGAAAAGACGGTTTGCCTGTTTGTTGTTTCGCGCGCCCGCCTCGCTTCAGTTTTTTTTTTTTCTTGATTCACGCATACTTGGTGACGTTACTCTCAGTATTATATGACAAGCACACTCCTTACGATTTTGCCAAATTGAGGTGATAAAAAAAAGAGTGAGTGATATTTACCGACTGCATTGCCCTTGAAACTTAGAAGGCTCATATGTGGTTCGAATGTGTTGCAGACAAACCACATTGGTTCAAACGTGAATTCACTCTGCAAGTATCTATCTATCTATCTATCTATCTATCTATCTATCTATCTATCTATCTATCTATCTATCTATCTATCTATCTATCTATCTATCTATCTATCTATCTATCTATCTATCTATCTATCTATCTATCTATCTATCTATCTATCTATCTATCTATCTATCTATCTATCTATCTATCTATCTATCTATCTATCTATCTATCTATCTATCTATCTGTCTGTCTATCTATCTATCTATCTATCTATCTATCTATCTATCTATCTATCTATCTATCTATCTATCTATCTATCTATCTATCTATCTATCTATCCGATTCTGATTGTGGTTACGCGTCTCGATGATTTGCGACATCATACAGCAGAGCGACATCATACAGCAGAAAGATGTTTCAACATGCACGCATTCGCGCTGACGTACTTCAGAATCTGGACTCATCGACCATTTCGATGACGTATGAGCATAGGCATTAATAAACGTTACACCAGTCTATGAAAGACAAATTATAGTTACCTCCAGTCGTGGTAAAGCGTGCCGAACACAGATATCCATGTGGAGATCCATTCCTGTTAACTTTTGCGTTCGGACGTACGTGAGAAATGCGAGAGGATATTTGCTTCGACCGGGTCCACCATCTCGCGGTTTCTCGTAGATGTGATGAATTTCGCGCATTCTGCCCGTTTTACACAACCTGTCATTTCAGTCACGTAGCACATCTCATTATGCATTCGCGCGTTTAATAACACACCTATATCACATCTTACCAATTTGTGCCGTCATATTCAAGCTGAAAAGAGAGTCCCGTTTTAGATTTATTTAAGTTCTCTCAAGAAAATATTCGGACATTTGTTGATGTACATGGTTAAACGAATGTAAAGAAACAAGATGTATTAGAAGCGCGCATACGCGTTCCGCGCGATTCTTTTCATTTTTTTTCCCTTCTTCAGTGGTTGGCCATAGCACGTTGCTTCACCTGCATACTCGAACTCGGCGTCACGTGCACAACGGACGCGTCAGCTCACGTCAGACGGTCAAAAATAAATCCGCTTATAAGCCTTGGGATTGCGCACAATGCGTGCACAACGAGGATTAGACCGGCTTACACCGAGGGTTTAGGCGCGTCCCATGCGTCCTTCCTCTTGTGACAGCCAATACAAAAAGAGGTGGTTAGTTGCGTTTAACCATCGTTTGAGAGGAAGGTATTCGTGTATGTACACAGCTTACACGCGGTTCGCATGCGGCACACACTTTGCAAACAGTGTCGTGGGCGCGCTTTCAACATCGTATAAAGAATGCGCTCTCTCCTTGCGATGTATACAAATGATGCGGCCGGTCCTGGCAAAATCCTGACTCTTTCGAGTAGTCTAGAATGCGCAGTGTGCTTGTACACGTATACAATGGCTGTAGCACAACAGCGTGGTTAACAGGATTTGCGCCCGGCTGCGCAAACAGTGCGTCTCTTGGAATCGCGCCGACGCCTGCGGTTGCCGTCGTTCGTGCACAATGGCGACCGCGGCACGCATGAGGTCACCCGCACGACAGTTTGACGAGCCATATGCGACACATGAAGTAGCTCTGACTGTAACGGGTCTTCTCAGTATATTACTCAGGGCATTCTATTTTGCTGAAGGGCCCATCAGGCAACGAAGAGGCTCTGTTCTGTAACGTTGAAGTCGCAGGAAGTGGATTCACCATCTCAAGGTGTGGAGAATGTGATCTGTTTTTTAACATTGGAGCTGTTTATGTCAGCCGATGGTTGTAATCCACCCCCCAGAAAATTATCATCATCATTAGCAGGTCCGCGCTATGTTCGTCCTCTTCGTCCCGTGTTCATCCCCTTCTTCATCTTCTGCTTCGTTCAAAGAGCACGTGCGCTGATTGGTCCGGTGCATGATTCTAACTCTGATGGGTGAGAGAACGAGTACAGAGAGAGAGAAAGAAAGAGAGAAATAGAGAGATAGACCGACAGATAGAGATAGAAAGGAAGAGAAAGAGAGAAATTCTTGGCGAAAAAGTTTCTTGACGAGGTGGGGATTCGAATCCGCGCGATCTGAAGGCGAGCGTCGTAACCACTCGGCTGTCCAAGCACGCTAGCAGAGCACAACATAGCCTTGTCTAGTACTGTATAGCAATTGCGAAGTGAAAGGGAAGCGAGGGTGAGGGGATAGGAGTGGGAAGAGAAAGCATATCATTGAAAGAAATGGAGAGAAAGAAAGGGAGAATCAAAGAAAGAGAAAGAAATAAACAAGAGAGAGATAAGAAGAGACAGAAAGAGAGAGAACCAAAGAAAGAGAAAAAAAGAAATGAATAGAGAGAGAGAGAGCGAGAAAGAAAGGCAAGGTAGACAGAAAAAAGATATAAAGTGCGAGAAAGATACAGAAAGAAATACATAGAGAAAGAGACAAAAAAAAAGATAAAGAGAAAGAACGAGAGGAAGATATAAAGGGAAAAGTAAACAGAATCAACGAAGGCCGGCCCTGTGCCGCTGTTTTCTCAGGCTTGGCACCAATAGTGCGAAGTAGACCTGTGCGCCGGACCCACACTGTAAACGCAAACTAGCCGATTTGGGCGTTTTAAGGGCTTAATACTACCTTCACTTGGGACCGTACTCCCTTAGGGAGTATTAAGATCGGTGTAATAAAGTTCTGCGTCCTCAATTTTACTTCCTTGAGAAATTATGGGGATAAAAGGTGGAAGAAAGGAGGTAAATTCACGATCTGACGCCATTTTGTCAAATGGGGTTCAAGGACAGAAAACTCCTATTTCACTTTCTCGGGCATATCTTCCATTTATTTTATCCGAAGCTATAGTGCCTTCAGTGCTGGCGTGCATGTATGAAACTGCGCGGGCGAAAGAAGTGTTTCTCAAAGTGCTTAATAAATTCATGAACGTGCTAATCAACGATTTCTTCGTCTCGTCGACTGATGCACATTGTTGTACGGAATGCACACTACTGCTGGACTAAGGTTCACGATGCATTTCGACCACAGAATGACTTCGCTTATGTTGTTTTACCATCAAATCGAAGTTAAACTAAAAGTAGGAGCGTGTAAGTACACCCTCGATGTGGCCTATCGGCACCGCATGCACAGTCAGTATACCGTTTTGGATGACGAATTGGGCACAGGCGGTGTGCCTCAACGCACGGAATAAGATTCGGTGTTGAAAGAACCCGGCGAAGAAAAAAAAAAAGAAAAAAAGAGAAACGAAAGAAAAAACGCGGCTCTCCTCAAGCGGCTGCTCTGAAAGGAACGAAGCGCCTTTGACCTTCGAACGGCGGCGATAAGAGCGGAACAACCATCGCACGCATGCGCGCGAGGGGAAAAAAGAAAGCAAAAAAGAAAGAAACGCAAGAGAGTCGCGAGAAACGCGAGAAGTTCCGAAATGACAGCGGGTGCTACCGCAGGCTGGCCCCAGCGGCGTGCGCGAGTGATAGCGAAGCGAAGCCGTCATGGGGTAACGTCGGTTTTGTGAAGGACGCCTTTAACTACCCTGCTATGCGTCGATCATGTGTGCACATTTCATGCCGGCAGCCTTACAGTGTTCTCGTCGCGGGACGTGAAATGTGTGGTTTGACGACAGTGCAACATGCACTGCGTGTGCAATGGTGTGGCAATGGCCAGGCGACTCAAGCGAGCAGCAGCTGAAGGGCGCGCCGCGTTCGCGGCACATTCAGGAACACAAATGGTACGTAATACTTATGTTTCCTCTGTTTGCGCGACCTTGTCGCTTGGGCAGCAGTAGGTGCTCTTCTGCACATTGCGTCGCGTCAAAAGTGCAATGAAAAGCGAAAAAGAAAGGTCATTAAGCTCACATAACAACGATGTGTGATACGTGTTTCGAATTGGCTGACCGCTTGGCGTGGCCAGCCAATTCAAGCGAGTGCGCCTTAAAACTGAATGTTTGTACGACATAATTTCCTTGCTTGCGATGAAGCATGAATGAAGCAGTGCTTCCACGGAGTATACACTTAAGCAAAAAAAAAAAAAAAAAAAGACAGCTGTTATCACGCTGTCATGTGGTAACACATGCATTAAGGCCAGATTTGTTTTCTATTTATTCTGTTCTCATGCGCAGATTATGAGCAAGTAAGAATACTTTTTGACGAAAATTTTGCATTGTGCACTTTGCCCGTCTCCAACACAAAAAGTTAAATTGCATATCAAGGCGCATTGACATCATGAGCTTGTATACATTTAGCTAGAAAGAATAAGTCATGTTAATGACAGATTATGATGGCCATATGGTGTGTAAGACACGTGCTTAATTACAGCGTGTTTGCTGAAGCACATGCATTTTATGGTATGGTCACTTCATTTGTCACATGTCAGCACTAGAGCTTGCCAAGGTTACATGTTCATATTTATGGAATTTAGGAGATGTGTCACTTGTGCAAGGCTAATTTAATCACATTGATATAAGTCAGTTGAATATGTTGAACCTCGTTGTTGAATCACCTTGTTCCTTCCCTCTGGTTATTTTGTTGCCATAGTGTTTATGATCAGCACACAGTATTCTGACTGTTGACACAATTTCTGACAAGGTAAACAGGCTGGCACTTTGTCCCACGTCTTCTATTGTCGTCATTACAAGTGAACTGTTTAATTTTGCCATGAATCAATACCAAGTCGCCCCATCTTCAGTCCTAAACAGAACAACAGAACAGCTGTGGTTGATGAAGAAGCTAGTGTTCCATGTGTTGTAAGTGATAATAACTGTTGGTGCGTAACATCCCAAAGCCACCACACGATTATGAGAGGCGCCGTAGTGGAGGGCTTTGGAAAGATAGACCACCTGGGGCTCATTAACACGCACCTAAAGCTAAGTACGTGGGCCTCAAGCAGTCACGCCTCCATTGAAATGTGTTTAACTCCAAGGTTAATCATACTAAAATTTGCACCCCTTTACACTACAATGCTAACTTCACTGACAGCTAAAACTACTCGAATGATGGTACACAGGACAAAAGTACACTTCTGGTGCTCTTTCGCATTTCATTACAGTTGTGTACTTTTTGCCCTCTGTACTTTAAGTGAAAAGTTCACAAGAAACTACTTAGCAGCATCTCACTATTGCATTTGTTTCGTGTTCTGTTTAAAGGTCTGCAATAGTATAGTCAAGTGTGAGTCTTTGCCAAGACATTCATATTTCTGGATATGAAAGCTTAATGGACTTCTTTTCTATTATTTTCAGGAAGACATTTCTGGCAAAGCTGCAAGAGTTGCTCACGCACTTGTTTGTGTACAAGACACTGTATTGTGGGAACACTCCCCTGTGCCTCACTCTACACTAACGAGGACCTGAAGTGTAATGCAAACCACAGAAAGATATACACACTTAGTGCAAAAAAAATTACAAAAATAAAGAACCATGCACTCACAGAATGAGTATGAACGTGACTAAAAACGCCATACACGTGTTAAATTTCAGTTGCTAGTACTGCGTTGTCCTGTTCCCTTCATTTCTATTTCTATGTGTGTTGCTGTTTTGTTTTCACTGGTTAAATATGAACTCAATTCCTGACTGCTTTACAGGCTCTATAGATTCGTGGTCAAATTCTATTCAACCACATGGGATAGCAAGCCCTAGGATCCAATATGCCAAGCCACCAGCCACTACTTGTAGGAAATTTTTAATTTTAGGCATGTGATTGCCTAATTTCAAGTTGACTTTGCAGCCATGAAGTGAGGAATTAAAGATGAAGAACTTTTTAGGTTGCAGATGACAGTGGCTGGCATGGGAATATTGTAAACATAGCTGTAGTAATTATGTATAATAGAAGTATTGGTATATTGCAGTTGTGTGATAATGGCGACAAATTCCCAAGTATATTTCTGGAAAACTGCATTCATTTTCAGATATTTGTGAGTAAGTATGTGCAGCCAGCCATATATGAATGCAATGTTATCATTTTGCTGGCATGGCTGAACGCCTTTACAAATTGTGGTAAGTGGATCTACAATCAACACCACAGGTCTATTTTGGACTTTTCTGCAGAACACAGAACTGTATGATGATGTGTGACATGTTTTGATGCCATAGGGCAAACTAATTCAATTAAAATCTACAACATGCCTCCCTGCTTGGTTGCATATTTCTTAAAAGTAATGCTAGCCTTGATGTACTAGCTTAGTTGCCTTCATGTGCAGGCTGACACCAAGTTCCTTGTAGATCCCATTTCTCTGGATTGTGTTTACATACTAGTACTGTGAAGTGCACATGTCAGTGTGCATTATGATGAGATTTGCCACACTACTTTCATGTTGCTTTACTGTTGTGAATTATATATAGTGCTTGGGCTGTACTGTATACGTTCTTAGTGTTTTGTATTGGGTGTAGGTTCTGTGCAAGAAGATGGAAATATACATATGCTTACACTGACATGAGAACTGCTACTGTTTTGATTCCAATAAAATATTGCAAACACTCTTTTTCTTATTATTCTTATCACAGCTGTTTCGTTGAAGAAGACGGCAATACTACATTTTTTTCATTCTTGCTACATCATCTGTGCAAGAGGAGTGCCGCATACACTTGGACTTTCACAAGGGCGAAGTGCATGTGCATTAACTTTTATTTAACGGGAGACCTGTCACCGCTAATTTGTGGTGGTTGTACTTAACATTGGGGCATGCTTGCGCATTCGCTTTAATGCATTTGTGTGATGTTAAACAATGAAGGTTAATTAGTAAGATTGTAGGTAGTCTCCGAGTGTGAAAGCGACTAAATACTGAATTTGAGGAGAATCACTGTGTGCCCCGCGAAAGTGCGAGTTGCGAATAAGTGCTAATTGTGGATGTAGATTATCGTTCAGCTACTCTGAAGGCGCTGCTGCACCTGCGTTTGGCTCGCGAGAGCACGCGCGCAATAAATGCACGTAGTGTAGGCGCGTTACAATGTCCTTGTAACTCGGGCATCTGCATAGGCGTGCACACGGGGGGGGGGGGGGGGAGTCTGCGACGAGCCTTCGTCCCCTCGCCCCCTTCCACCTGAAGAGGCACCCTGCGCACGCTTGTGGGCATCTGCGTGAGTAACTTTTATATGCTATGGGAGTCGTAGCGGTGAGCGCGCCGGTGGATGACGAGAACGATGGACACAGGCACGCTCGCGGCTCGCGCTTAGGGGCCGCTGACAGTCAGTCGCGGCAGAGTTTTGAAATGATAAAGATGTGTTGCCCAGTGTTGCGTCCTCGTCTCTGAGGGCTTCCGTGCGGCGGAAGGCACAGACCCCATCAATGGAAACACAGGCGGTCTCGTACAGCTCAGAACACGCCCCTGCCATGGGACGCGTGCAGCTCGCGGCAGAAACGAATATAGCTCCACATCATACGCCCATGGAATGCACATATGTTCGGCCATCTGTGGATACCTTTTGTCACTCTGGTATCCACGAATTTCGGGCGAGTGAAACAGCGTCGAAGTACTCAAGAGGGCACACGTTTACCATTTTTCTAGCGGCACGACACGACGAACCGAATAGTTCGAAGCTGAAGGTGTTGACCTTGGCCTTCGTGACGCCCCTGAGTTTATGTACTGGCCTTGCGAAAGCGCGAACACATGCCGATGCTACGAGAACAAAAAGTTTGAGGTGTCGCCGATGGGTTAGTAGCCGCTTTGTAGATATATACCCCCGTGAAAAAGTACGCAAGCTAGTGGTGGCGCTGTGGTGTAATGGATATGATGTTTGCTTTCAGTGCGTGTGGTCGCGAGTTCGATTCCTGTGTCGTGCGTGCTTGTATACATATGTCATATTTGTGCATGAATACATCGATGTCCATTTTCTAATATGTCCTAGCGATGAATAGTTGCAAGAAATGTCTCTGAAACGCTAGTATAGTGCCTGAAATACCTTTTTTTTTTTCTCGGGCCGCGTATAAAGGGGCGTTTTAAAAGCTCTCTAAAGAATCAGAAAAACTTCCAATGATCTCCGTTCAAGCCCCCGAAATGAGTTTAAAAAAAACACCAGTTACCTCCTAAATTCCCTCTTTTGACTCCGTTTACTTCGTAAACAAACCTTGTTAAGCCTTGTGCACTGCAAATCGACTGTGTATCTCGAAAACGGAGCTGTTTTATCGGCAGTATACGCTTAGCGAAGCCTCATTACTCAAATCTAAATCAAATACCAGCATTATTTGGGGATGAATGAGTTTAATAATGCAGGCCGACGGCTAGAAAGATTCGAAGTGGACGGCTGTCGCTTCAACAGGCACCGCCATCTTGCCCTGCGTACCCCCCTAAAACCTCCTTTGGTAGGGGGGTTTTGCGTAGTACCTTTAGGATGCAAGTTAAGAGCCGGGCCCAAAACTCCCAAAAAGGCTCAAACCCGTTTGCTGTGCAAAATCGCCGGCGGCGGCGCGCCGGTGTTTCCACCTCCGGCGGCGGCGCGTCAACGGCGCGGGGTTCATCGGATCGGCGGCGGCGCGGCGCGCGCAAGGGGGGGGGGGGTTTAGATTCCAGGTTCAAGAGTTCGTGGGGCTAGAAGTTTTTCCCTTGAATTTTGAAAAAAAAAAAGTCTGTTTCCCCGAAAGGGGAAGCAGTGAATACGATAGCAACATGTCCTAATGTTACAGCGCACTATAAGGCTAGCAGCTAACTTTTTTTTATCCGATCTCGTGAAACTGCAAAACGCTGGTGTATGGGAATACGGCCGCTTCCGGGAAAGAAGCGGTTTTCATGCAGTTTGTCCTATCAGTGGTCACAGCACGAAGCGGTGAGATGATAGCGCGTAGGTTTTGCGAGACGCGTTTGCTGATGCCTGCCGAGACAGCGCGCGCTCAGCGCTCGCGACCGCGCCCTTATAGTCGAAGTTCACAGGTGCGGATCGAGCCACACAGCGCCCCCCTACTCCCGCGTCCCGTCATGCTCCTTCGTCCACTGAAAGTCAGACAGGGCTTCCCTTCTTGTTGAGGAGCAACCGACGGCACGCTTCGCACGTGGAGTGATGTTATCGCATGCACCCTACGTGCGATGGATATGGTCAGATTGTTTCATCTATGCTTCAGCCGTGTTTCTCGCTAGCGCTCGCGAGCTTTTACTCGCGGGCACAGCATACGATGCGCGTACAAAAGTTATCGATTTGGACTTCATACGAAACATGACGGTGACAATAAAAACCTGCACAGAGTGTCCATATGTTTGTTATCGCAATAAAAAAATATACAAAAACCGTGGAAGAGGGTTGGCCAATTTTTCGGAGAGCTGTATCGTCTTCGCTGTAAAGAGTTCGTCCGTTGGAAGAATGAAATAATCCGGCGCCTCTTCCATTCGTTTCGTTCTCGCTTTCACTACAATTCTTACAGGCGATATGCCCCCGACACTTATTTCTTCATAAAGGCACGTGTAAAATGTGAGCGCTAAGCGTTGAGCCCATCAGAATTTCGAGCTTGTCGGCTACACTCTGGTATTTCACCTTGCGCAATCGGAAACTCACAAGACAGTGTGAAATAAGTTCAACGCGGGGACGGTAATCATGCGAGGTGAAGAAGAACGGGTTGGCGAATGCATAGCAAAGAAGGGTAGCTGACGATTCACAACTGATATTTGTCGTATATGGACCACTCGAGAATATGTGCCATAATTATGTAACCTGAGTCACGAAGAGCACAAAAAAAAAAACGAAAAAAAAAGACGAGAAACGCCAGGAGAGCACAACGCGCTCGATTTTGTATTTTCAGAGGCTGCTTTGGGACCCTTAAAAATGACAGGGCCTGTAAACAAGGACAAGAGAGTTGTCAAGACACCGCGAACGCTCCTAAACCGAAGAATAGTACAGCGGTGGAAAAGCAGGTAGACAAAAAAAGTAAAATATTAACGCAGCTTCGCGCTAGTGGTGCCAATTCTGAAGGAAGTGCGCAGTTGGGCAAGCCTTCTTTCTTTCTCTTCGGTTTTCTCTTTCTTTCCTCTTCTCTTTCTTTCTTTTTCTCTGTTTCCTTTTCTTCTGTTTTTTTCCCTCTATTTTTACTGATTTCTTCCTCTCTCGTTATTTATTTCTTTCTCTTTCTTGCTCTTTGTATTTTGCCTATTTTTTTTCCTTTCTTTCTCTCTATTTCTATTTTTCGCTTGAGTGTTTTTTTTATATTTTTGTACATGGTATTGCCTGCGTTAGGCCAAGCGATGACAGCATACGACAATATATGACAACCCGGGCCCCTAAACTGCCCCGCCTTTAATATCATCATCAAGGCGCTCGAAGAACAAGAGGAAGAAAGCTTCTCCTTGGCGCGAGCGCGCGCTCAATATGCGACAGATGGCTTTACTATTAGCGGTTTTTCCTGCGTTACGTTAAAGCTACGACAGCATACGATGACAGCATGCGATGACAGCATACGACAGCCCGGGCCCCTAAATTGCTCCGCACTTGAAAAACTCGCACACATTTCCCCGTAAGGGCCCCCGGAGTAGTATGCGAAGCACTCGGGATCGTTCTTACGGTAAATCACCCGTGATATTGCCCACTCGCGCATGTAAATGAGTGACAACGCGTGTGTACAGTATATACAATGCGTTTTTGCCGTTGTTGTCGGCGTTGCCGCTTTACCTTTCGCGGGCGAGAGCGCGTTCCCGATCGTTTTCATCCATGGCAGAAAGAGAATTTGTGGTCTGGAACGCGCTTATTCTTCATCGTATTCAGCGTCATCGTCATCGTAATGACGTATAGTGGGTACCTTGCATGTGCTGTGCCGTGATGGTAGAAAGAGAATGTGTGGTCTGGAACGCGCTTATTGTTCATCGTCATCAGCGTCATCGTCATCGTAATGACGTATAGTGGGTACCTTGCATGTGCTGTGCCGTGATGGTAGAAAGAGAATGTGTGGTCTGGAACGCGCTTATTGTTCATCGTCATCAGCGTCATCGTCATCGCCATGGAGTATAATGGTTACCTTGCATGTGTTGTGCCATGATGACAGCGTCATCGTCATCGTCATCTGGCCAAGGCGGACAATGGGGGGACAGAGCTCGTTCTAAGATGCTTCGCATCTAATACTTAGGTGCGCGTACCCAGGCAAGAGGCGATACCTAGCAGTCAGTTGCGCGTGATGGTCAACGTGAGAGATAACTAGTCACTCTCTTGACTTCACCCTTGTGTTTTCACGTCATGTCGTTTTAACATGAATACCTACTAACTAGCTCAGCTATGGTTATATTAAGTTTTTCATGGCCTTTACTGCTCTATTTATTTATCGACTTACTCGAGTAAAAAATGTAAGGAAAAAAATGCATTAAACCATCTATATACATACATTACTTATGTATTTGATTTATCTATGCACAATGTAGTAGGCCCAATACTCCACGAATATGCTATCTAGCGAGTTGGGTCATCTCCCTTTAAGGCCTGTAGGACTCCGCAGCGATGAGGTCAGGCAGCACTCTTGAGACTTCTGGAGGAAAGAAAGATATATACGCCAACTTCCGGGAAGTTATTCTCGATGTGTCCATCTAAAAAAGATGTCCACAGTCCATTTCGGCAGAGCGCATTCAGTTACTCGAAAAAGCGGTTGGCCGGAATGTTTTTCTCTTGAACGCGTCGATGCATCCGCCGCGGTTGTGTAGCGGTTAGGGTGCTCGACTGCCGACCCAAAGGTCGCGGGTTCGATCCTGGCCGCGGCGGTCGCATTTCGATGGAGGCGAAATGGTAAACACCGCCAGATGGTCAATGTTTCCGGAGCCCTCCACTACGGCGTCCCTCAAATGATATCGTGGTTTTGGGACGTTAAACCCCAAATATCACAAATAAATAAAGAGATAGGTATATATATATATATATATATATATATATATATATATATATATATATATATATATATATATATATATATGTATATAACCACGTCGATGCGCCGAACCCGCCGACACATACCCGGCGTAAGAAGCAAGTGGACGAAATTTACAGGAACAGGAACTTGTCAAGTCTGAACTTGCATGTGAATGTGTCCCGGATGTTAGAGAACGACGCAGGGAATGCGTATCGACCTTCACAGGTGCGTTAGACGGGCGGCCGCATTAAACATAATTCGATGGCTTACGCAATCACAATTGATACACAACCTCCGAGAGGTACGCCCAAAAGCGGAATGTGTGGGGCGCTACTTTCGTTGCGTTGAAGCGCATTCCGTCCCTCTCATAAGTGCAGAGAGTTGTGAAAGCTTCGTGACATCAAAATGATGTTGCGGAAGAAGATCCGCAAACAAGGAGCGCACTGATCACCAAACTCCAGCCAATCAGCTGCGGCCGAAATGGATAGTCCACTAGGGGGACACATCGAGAATAACTCCCAAGCCATAAAAAATGAAGCAGGAACATGCTGGAAACTATGACCAGAGCTGGGAGCACGAGAGCGGAGTGGCGTCGGAGGAGGTTTGTTTGTGGACGCGAGGCACGCGCGCTCATGAACCTTTCTTTTTATTTTCACATGAGCTCACCAAGAAAAAGGTAAACAAACAAGAGCATGATGGGAATTGTGACATGAGCCCGAAGTGGTAGTGGCTTCAGAGGAGGTTGACTTATAGATGCTAGGCGTGCTCTCGACTATATTTTTCCCTGTGGTTAAAGCGCATTCCGCTCCTCTAAATTGAGTCAAACGTTTTGAAAACTTCGTGACGTCATAATGACTTTAAAGAGGAAGTATCGGAAAGGGAGGGCGCGCAGCTGGCCGAGCTTCCTCCAGTCAGCGGCGGCTGAAATGGAGAGTCCATTACACCGGAACATCGAGAAAAGCTTCCCAGTGAAGTGATGTATGCCCCGATTCCCCGTTCGGGTTCAAATGAAAGACTACCGGCGGCGCGCCGCAATTATTGCGCGGCGGCGGCGGCGGCGTCGTCACTGTGGAAACTTCGGCGGCGGCGCGATCGGCGCGAGCAAAAACAGGCAGCGGCGGCGGCGCGGCGCGGCGGCGCACAGCTCTATTACTGAGTGCCGTTAAATAAACACCTTTACAATATGCAGGGTGTTATTTATCAATTATATGGACACTCTCGGCCGATTTTTGCCGTTGCCCGAAAAGGACGCTCGAAAAGAACGCATAGGTACACACAGGAGAAGCGTGAACTAACAACTGCCATAGTTCCAAATGAGTTCTGCGGAATCCCGCAAGGTGGTGGAAGGGTTAAGAAATGGAAAATAGACTCTCTGGGTAAGCATTGGCAGCGATGGGTCAATTGAACAACGTTTGCAAGAAGCGATCGACACCGTAGAACAATACTTCGAAGGCGCTGGTCTCGAGGGCTCAGCCGAAAAATCGGAGCTGCTACTATGCAGACCAGATATTGACAGGTTGATCTCCCAAGCACCACAACACACATACATACACAGACATACAACTTACAACACGAGATGGACACTCCATACCCATTGTCGACAAGATAAGGGTAATGAGGGTAATGAGCGTAATAATAGAAGCTAAAGGCACCACCGGCGAAACATTTAGCAATCTCAAAGCGAGGGTTTCTCAAACGTTGAACTTAATAGAAAGAATTACTAACAAGCATTGCGGCATGGAAGAAGCAAATATCATAAGACTCATCCCCGCATTTGTCATTAGCCACATTATGTATGTGTCCGCATATCATAGATGGTTCGCAGCAGAAAAAATGAAACTAAAAAGCCTGATCAGGAAAATCTACAAACAAGCGACAGGACTTATGCAAAGCACAAGTACAGATAGGCTCCTAGAGCTAGGTTTACATAATACGCTTGAGGAACTGATAGAAGCGCAACGTACTGCACAGTACGAGCGCCTTTCTAAAACTAAGACTGGTAGATACATCCTGGAGAAATTGGGCATCACTTACCACACACAATATGGCACCAAATGCGATATTCCTCGCGACATGCGGGCTAAGCTCACAGTCCCTCCATTACCTAAAAACATGCACTTCGTGCACAACGCAGGCAGAAGGCAAAGCAGAGCAAAGATCATGATAAAAAGCTTCCGAAACAACTAAGAAGCGGTCTTTGTAGATGCCGCTTGTTAGACACACAAAAAGCTGATTCGTCACGGCAGTAATTAACCAGAATAAACAATGCAGCACCATTCTGACAATACACAAGAGACGCATTGGAACGGCGGAAGAGACAGCTATAGCTATGTACATATCACAAAATGACGCCTGTTATGTAATTAGCGATTCACAAGCAGCTGTACGCAACTTTTCAAATGGCAGAATCTCCCCTGAAGCACTGCCTATTCTTAGAACAGGCGCAACAACCCAAGACGACAGATGCGTCTGCATTCTATGGTTCCCAGCTCACACACACGACCCGAGAGGTCAACCCTAAGGGGCTGCACACAACGTAGCTCGAGGAATCACTTTCCGGGCAATGACAGATGCTGATCCTTCGTCAAAATTTCTTGGTGTGTAGGATTGGGAGGACCGAATGACAACAATCAATGAAATTACAAAACATTATTAACTTCAAGGCATGTTTACCCAACACCTCCCCTTAAACTCAATAGGTCACAGTCTGTCCAATGACGACAATTACAAACCAGGCCATAAAAGAATCCAGCACTACTACATGTTATGTATCCAGATATCTACACGACCGATCAATGCAAAGATTTTGAGGCACGAGCTTCCTTAGGACATAACCTATGGGAATGCCAGGATTAAAACACAGCAATGAGAGCGCGGCCTCCACCGACAACAGCCTTCGCGTGCGTTGGCGGGCCGTGCTGCTCAGTTCAGCCCTGGATGATCAACTCTAGGCAATCCAGCTGGCCGAGGAAGCCGCTAGAAAGCAAGACCTTCTAGCCGACACCTAGGCGGGCACCCAGTGCACTAAGACGCCGGATACGAAAGAAAGTTTTTCCATCCATCCAAGAACGTCGGGTTCTGCATTGTCGACGCTTGCAGCGCGTTGTTCAAACACGAAGGCGTAACAATTGTGGCAGTTGTTGGTTCACGTTTGTGCTGTGTACCTGAGCGTTGTTTTCGAGCTTCCTTCTTCGTGCTTCAGCGTCACGCTGCAAGTATCGATCTGCTTGTCGTTCTTCGCGTGACATTCCAATTTCTTGCTAGCGTATTCATTTCTTCGCCCTTGCGGCGAGACTGTCACTTTTTTTTAGACAATACAGATTTTGAATAAAAATTCGATGACAGTAAGGCTCCTCTCATTTTCGCACGTGAACTCTATGTCGAGGCGGAAATCTCTTTCCGCAGCTGAAAGTACGTTCACAAGACTAATTAACAAAAACTCTTTAATTACCTTTCAGTTATTGACTTTAGGGTTGTTGTTTATGTTAAAAATTTGTAGTGCATGATAGCTTAGGGCATACCCATTTTTTTTAGAAATCACAAAAGTTGCACGTTGCTCCAGATATTTGTCATGGAATTTCAAGAAAGAAATCGAAGCTGATCGTGCCCGGCGCACATAAAGCGCTGCGGTACACCGGAACAACACGTCACTAGGGAGTGACCAAATTTGAATGAAGGCGCGCCGAAGCAGAATGTGATCATAAAATCAACAGTCATTCTGAAATAAACTAGTAGACAGCTTAATGCCTGCGTGCGATGTGTAGTGCTTATCTCTGTCTTTCTTAAAAGGGTCGTGAAACGTTTTCGGAAAAGTTTTAGCTACGTATATATTTGGAGTCCTGGCCGTCCATTCAATACTATATCTCGACTCGTTTCATCGTCCGGGTTTATTTAATAACTGTATAAGCACAATTTCGGTTCCCCAGCCTCCGTTCCCATCAACTCTGCAGTACACGGCATACAATGTTAGCCTATCAAAAGTCTCTGTCGTCGACAAAACATGGCGACGCAGCGAGGCCTGCTGAGCCATAATTGACCGAGGTTCGGAGCATCATACCGTTTCGACTGCGGTTCCGTAAAGACGCCACGCACAGAAACCGTGCGGACCATCCGACGCTAATGCACGCAAAGATGATTCGATTGCTATCACAAATTAAAAAACGAGCCTTCACTGCGTGCACCCTCTTGTATGTATCGCGCTGAACCGAAATGAAGATGTGATGGCGGCCTGCCCTTTTGCAACGGGGGGACACACTCAGTGTCCTGGCCTAAAAAAGAAAAAAAAAAACAACTGACTCGGGATCAAATCACACGACAATGGCAGGAGACGCGCACATAACAGTAAGTCCGTCGTATAGTTGCCCACCACTCGGAAAGCCGCCTTTTCGCGACCTCCCCCCCCCCCATTGTCACTGCTGCTATCTTCATCGAGCAATTCAAACTCAAATCCGAGCGCCTGTGGGAGGGTTGCGCCCTCCACCGGAGCAGTTGGGAGACTCCTGCAGCGAAGAACGAGGTGTTCTTGCGTCTCAATTTCTACACCGCAAACCCTGCACAGGCTGCGGACGACAGCGTCATCGAACTTTCTGCGGTACTCAAGAGTCCTTGGAGCCCCAGCTCTCGCCTCTAACAGGAGGCTACTGCCAATGCCGTTATCATAGAAGCGCGACCCACAGATGCTCTCCTTATGTTTCCTGTATGGTAGACGAAGAATTGAAAACAGCGCTAAACACGGGACAAGAAGAGGACACATAGACGGCGCCGTGTATGTGTCCTCTTCTTGTCCCGTGTTTAGCGCTGTTTTTAATTCTTCGTCTACCATGCAGCACCAACCAGCCCAATCAAGCACATTGTTAATGTTTCGTGTAGCACTCGAGGGTGGACTTGGCCTCCATAGTCTTTCGCCATCGGGTGTCTTCCGCTTCCCTGACTCGCCGGCGGACCTCGACCACCCACTTAGCCGCAGTTTCAGTAGTTCTGGCTTTTGCAAAGAAGCCATACTTTTTAAATGCGAAGCATTTCTTAGCGAACTTCGGCGACTTTGAGCGTATCTAGCTATCTGTCTATCTAGCCGCCTACGGCTTTGTGCTCTCCTGGCCATATCGTTAATGGGATTTATACCAAATTTGGTATGGCATAACATGAGCGTATGACGAACATAAATGGCTGGTCATATCATGAAAATCATGACTAACTTGTCATGAAAAATATGATTTACATGCCACGCTCATGGCGCGCTCGCGGCCGTTTCGTTAGCTGGATATACACCAAATTTGGGATTGAGTGACGTGACTGTATGACGAACATAAATGACAGGTGGTAATACGCAAATAATGACGTGCATGTCATGAACAACATGACTTACATGCCACGCTCATGGCGTGCACGCGGGCGTTTAGTTAGCTTGATATATGCAGCAAATTTGGTATTGTGACATGACTGTATGACGAACATAAATGACAAGTGGTGATATGGAAATCATGACATGTCATGAGCGACATGACTTGAATTCCACGCTCATGGCGCGCTCGCGGCCGTTTCGTTTGCTTGATATACACCAAATTTGGTACTGAGTGACATGACTGTATGACGAACATAAATGACCAGTGGTAATATGGAAATCATGATATGTCATGAGCGACATGACTTGCATTCCACGCTCATGGCGCCCTCGCGGCCGTTTCGTTTGCTTGATATACACCAAATTTGTTATTGAGTGACATGACTGTATGACGAACATAAATGACCAGGGGTAATATGGAAATCATGACTTGTCATGTGCGACATGCAGGGGTGCAACAGCCGAAAAGGAATTTGGAGCAATTTTTGGAGCAGCGAAATGTTACTTTTGGAGCACTAAAATCCAAATTTGGAGCAGGTTACAAGAAAAAAAACAACCATTTTTTATCATGAAAGACCAAATTTGGAGCAGTGTAAAAACGGCTTTCATTAAAAAAAAAAAGGATGTACAAACCATTCAACATCACCTAAATCACGCAGAGTGAACATGAGCACTGCTATTTCAATAAAAGTAGTATTTTGAACCACTCCACTGAACAAACAATGATAAAAGTCCACATCAGCATTTGCCGCACCTGTCATTTCCTTTGACAGACCCTGCGAATTCAAATGTGGATCTGCCAAGCTGTCGACCTTGAAATTCGGGGGATTCGTAAAACTGAGAAGTAGGGGTGGAGGAAAAAAAAACTAGTGCACAGTTTTTTTTAGAGCTGCAGAAATGTCATATACTGCTCCAAATGATTGCCAGTAACTTTTTTAGGCGTCAGCGACCATACTCACAATTATGCGGCGTATACACGCATGAGTAACTGAACAAAATGTGCTGTGTCCCGTGACTAGTGCTAACAGCCCTTCCAAATCTTAATACGCTTTTCCGCAGGGAACCGGTGTACTGCGGCGAAGGTGGCTTAAGCAGCGTTCTGCACGGGTTTGAACAAGGCCAGGAAATTTTCGAACACCGCTACAGCCCCCCCCCCCCCCCCCTGTTTTTTTTTATTTCACGATGGGGTTAGGTTTAGGGCACAACTCGGCTCGCTTGCAAGGCGCGTTCCACCAGATAAAGTAACAACGGCGCGTGCCCGTTGGCCCGGCGACGGCACCGGATATCGTCGTCGGGACGACACAACTTCAAGACAGAAAAATGTTTTATGTGCCGTTGCTATGGCAACCAACGTGGTCGCCGGCAACGCCGGTGTCCGCAGCACGTAGAGTTCGTTCGCGCGCGGAAAACGCGGCATACGCTTCCAGCTTTAGTTGCTAACATGCCATAGCCGCGTTTGCTGACCTATTTCCCGCGAAGCGCTAGCGGCTACGGCAACGCATTTTTTGTCTTGAAGTTGCGTCGTCCCGCCGATAGGTATCCGCTGCGGTCAGCGGACCGATGGGTGCGCGGCGTTATTACTTTATCTGGTCGACCACGTCTCGCGACTGTCCTGACCTAATGAGTATATATCTTACACCGTAGTTTAGGGTTAGGGTCTGCGCGCGTGGATTGATTGATGACGAACTGCAGGTAGCCAACGTGGCCTCCATTTTTCGCTGAAATTAGCGCAACTGAGAAAATTTTGAGGCTGGTCGGGCATTTTGGCGCAGCGTGGCGCAATTTCCGCTAATTTCATGGTTTTGGCGCAGCTCGGCGCAAAAACGGGGAATTGTATCAATTTGGCGCAATTGGCGCAGCTGTTGCACCCCTGCGACATGACTTGCATGCCACGCTCATGGCGCGCTCGCGGCCGTTTCGTTAGCTTGATATACGCTTGATATACGCCAAACGTGGTATTGAGTGACGTGGCTATATGATGAACATAAATGACAAGTGGTAATATGGAAATCATGACTTGTTATGTGCGACATGACTTGTATGCCACGCTCATGGCGCGCTCGCGGCCGTCTCATTAGCTTGATATACACCAAATTTGGTATTGAGTGACATGACTGTATAAGGAACATAAGGGGCAGGTGGTAACATGAAAATCTTGGCATGCATGTCATCTACAACGCCATTTACATGCCACGCTCATGGTGCGCTTGCGTCCAGTTCGTTAGCTTGGTATACACCAAAATTGGTATTGCGTGACGTGACTGTATGACGAACATAAATCGCAGGTCCTAACATGTAAAACGTGACATGCCAATTATGTAAAGCATGATTTGCTCCTTCCTGGCTGCTTCGCATTACATCGATTCCCACAGTGCGTGGGATCTGCCGGCTTTTTCTCCAGCTGGTAGATTCGTCGTGTCCAGTCAGTCCTCATGCATGTTGCCGAAAGATACTCGAACACACGGCGCGCCCACCGAGTGCGTCGCATGAGCATGAGACGACCCCGGTAGGCAATCTTGCTAGCGGCTTCCCGAGCTTCGAAGCTGGACCATCCGACATCCCCTTGTACCGCCTCGTTGGCAACTCGACCATGGTAGCCGAGCGCTGCACGGCCGACCTCTCTCTGTTGACGCTCCAACCACTCCCGTGTCGTTGGCGATATACACACAACCGCGTTTCCAAACGTCAGGCCCGGCACGTGAACTATTTTCCATAGGTCGCGGATAATTTGGAAGCGGTTGCCACCCCAGAGGCATCGACGGCGGAGGATGTTTTGAGCCTTCAGCGCTGCCTGTGGAATCCCAGCCTTGTGTAGACTGTATTTTGCTGCATCCACACACAGGGTGACATCTAGGTACCTGTACTCGTTGCGTGCGGCCAGTGGTTCTCCTCCCAAGGTCAATGCCGCTGCATCGGTGATCGGTGCTCCCACCAGCCAGACGGACGACCGCTGATTTCTTAATGTTGAATCGAAGTCCAAGACACGTGATCTCCGTCTGGCAGATGTCGAGGAGGGATTGCAACTCCTTGTCACTATCTGCCATAACAACCAGATCGTCGGCGAATGCTAAACAAGGCAGGCGGAGTTTGGCACTAGTTGTGCTGAAGCGCATGCTGAACCCGAGGTTTGAGTTCAGCAAGGCCCGCTCTAGCCTGGATGCATATAGAATGTACAGCAATGGCGACAGTGGGCAGCCCTGCCTCAGACCCGTATTTACACGAATTGGGCCAGTGATTATGGCACCCAACTGCACACTCACTACATTGTCGCTGTACAGCCGTCGTATAATGGAGATTAGCTGTTGTGGTAGTCCAAGGTCAGATAAGCATGCGAAGAGGGGACCATGCGACACGTTATCGTATGCTTTTTCAACATCCAGAAAGCAGCACAACAGCGTCCTCCCCCTCTTTTCGAGCTATTTCTGCGCACTGCGCGACGACGAACAGATTGTCATCCAGCCGTCTGCCTGGTCTGAAGCCATTCTGGAGCTCGGTCAGTAGTCCCTCGGTCAACCGCCCAGCCACTCATCCATGCTTTGATCACTCCCGCGAACAAGCGATACATAACGCTGGTGACCGTGATTGGCCTATAGTCATCTATGTTTCTCGCATCACCGCCCCTTTTGGGGGATAAGAATCACCTTGCCGTCATGCCATTCCTTGGGGATGGGCTCGCCTTCGATGATGGCCGTGAGGATCTCTGCGAGCTGTTCCCTCGAGTCCTTCCCCAAGCACTTTAGTACGCGCGCTGGCATGCCGTCGGGACCAGGGGCCGTTTGAGTCCTAACCCGCTTCAAAGCCCGTTCAACTGTGAGCCTTGAGAAGGCCCAGTGTGGTTCTTCCTGGCTTAGATACCGTTCGGTATGGGGACTGGCTGCCTCCTCTTCAGTAAGGGGGGTTGGTCGTATTCAGGCCTGAGGCCCCGAAAATCCGGGAGAAGTGCTGTGTAATGTATTCACAGGGCTCGGTGACCGGTTCTCCGTTGCCGCATCTACGAGTGGAGGTGGTGGGGGGGGGGGGGGGGCTCTGTCCAAGGACCTGATGTATGTCCAAAACTTGTGTGCTGCATATCCTTCTTCCTGCCTGATGGACTGGATCAGCCTAAAGTTGTAATCTGCTATCTTGCACTGAACCAGAGCCTGTAACTTGTGCTTTTGGTCCAGATACACAGCCCACTTCTCTGCACACAACTCAGTGTCGAGGCCTTTGACGGTCCTCCGATGTTCTCGGTTTGCTTGCCGGCGCTCCTTCCACGCCACTTCCACTTCTTTGTCCCACCATGGGTTCTGTGGCCTGTGTCCCGGCCTTTCCTGGACCATCTGGGCACGCATTACGGCGTCCAAAGCGCGCACAAACTCACTATATGAGTGGGATTCCCGCCGTTTAGGACAATTTTGAAAGTCCTCGGCGACCCTTTTGACTGACTTGCTCGGCAAGTACATCCCACGCTTCGGTGGAGGTGACCTGCAGCCTGTCCGAAAGCCGCCCTTGGAGAACGACAGCCATATGCGATTGTGGTCACTTCCACAATCTGGCCCTCTTCATCGATATGTACTCGTGCTATGCGAGCGGCCAGTTTTGCAGTGACCAGCGCATAGTCTATGGTAGAGCGGCTGCTACGAGCGCACCAGGTGAAGCATCCCTCACAGTCAGTGCGGAGGTTGACGATTTCTAAGGAGAGCTGCTCCGCACATTGCAACAACAGCTTCCCATTGTAGTCTAAGTACCCGCCAGTGGCCGGGATGTGACCGTGAAGTCGCCCATCAACAGTACCTCGTGGTCTGCACCCCACCGTTTCACATCCTCAACGATACACTGTAGGACTTTGTCGTTACCGTCATGTGGACCACTTGCCACCCTTCAGCACACCACACCAAAGAGGACAGGTTCACCAAGAATGCTCCCAGAAACCCAAATGTGTTCATCACAAGGCCCCTTCAATGACATCCACGTTGTAGTGCTGCTCCTCAACACACCAACGCCGCCTCCTTTGCGGCAATCACCCGTACGGTTACAGCCCGCCCACTGCCATTCCGGATCAACTGGCGGCTCCTCTAACTCGCGAAGGTGAGTTTCCGCCACACCACACAGAACGATATTTTCCCTATTCAGCGTCTTATACGGCTCAGCCCACTTCGCTGCTTAGACGAGTGCACCATCTGTGGGAAACTGCTAGAAGGTGGTGCAGGCGCCGTTCAGACAACTCTCATATTCCTCCACCGGGGTAAGAACACAGTCGGCTTTTGAACTTCGACCACTACTACGGGCTAAGAAAGAAAGGGAAAATAGCATTACTTGTGTTCATTTGCTTCGAGTTGTCGATGAATTCGCCCTCGCGCTGCCAATTGCTAGCTTCCTGGTTAGCTCAGTTGATAGAGCGACCGCGCCGGAAAGGCGTTGGTCCCGTGTTTGAACCACGGATCAGGATTAATTTTTCGGCAACTAAGAAGCTTGTCTTTCTGGGAAATCCGTATGGATTTCGGGATTTCCTTGTGGCTTCGAGCTACAAACGGGTGGTTGTCTACCTTCCCTTTCTTAACCCTTCCGCCCCCCATGCGGGATTCCGCAGAACTCATTTACACTACTACGGGCTATAAAATTGCTGGCATATCTTTTACTTCCTAGCTTTCACATGAATTTATTCTTTTAGAACAACCAAAGGTAAACAATACGTTTACGATTTCAAATGTCTTAGGATGACGTCACTTCGCTAGTGCCTATTGTGGTCAACGGTGGCGCATTGTCGTTTCAGGATCACAAGAATTCTTGGATTTCAAGAGCGCGTTATTAAATACAGGCTGAATATTGCACCGAAATATTTGGGAATAAGCATGACCGATGCCTATTGAAGTAGTAAAAGTTATAACCGGGCTGCTTGATATTCTTTTCACGACCCCTTTAAACTATAAAGAGACGCGTAGAACTATTTCGCCTGTCTGCAAGAAGAAACGCTGTGGTGCCGGGCCCAGGATTTTATGCTTCCTAGACAAAGAACAGGTTTATATTGCGGTTTCCTTTTGCAGTGTTCGAAAGAAACGGATAAGTACCCAACCAAACACTACGCGCAAAAGCAAGGCGATGCGCGGGCACAAATGAGATGACTTGCAGATTTTCGCGATATCATACGACCGCGGCGCGCCTTTATTTATATTTTCTCTCCCCCTTGTGATGGGTAGCCCCAGTGTGACGTCGTAGAACGGTCACACTCCGTGCGCGCCTTGCGCGATCAGTTTCGATTTCGCCCTTGGGATTCGCTGACGAACACCTCGAACTACGTGCGGCTTTTGTGGTTTCTAAAAAAATAGGTATGCCATAACAGGTATGCACTTTGTAATATAAACAGCTGCCCTCAAGTCCATAGTTATAAGTTCATTAACGAGTTTTTGTTAATTAGTCGCAAGAGTGTTATTTTAACTGCGTTAAAGTATTTCCGCCTCGAATTGGAGTTCGTGTGCGAAAAACGGCAGGAGTCTTACTGTCAAGAAATTTTTATAAATGATCTATTGTCTGGAAAAAAGCACCCGCCAGATATAATCACAAGGCCGCCGGCGCCGACGACGTCGGCAAGAACCCGCCTAGAGTATCCATATAACTGCGATCACGCTAAACTTTTCTCGTGCACTTCGTCGCAATGTGCACCACTTTCTCGCCTTCAAATGTCCTCGCACAGATTTCATTTGGCGCACCCGGCCTAATACCATCTCCGAGAAATCGCACCTGTGCGCACCAATGCGCACCCTGGCACCAAGGGGCTACTACCATTAATTAAAGAAACGGCGCACCGGTACAATTTGATAAAGATGTCGAAAGTTTTGTTATCTAACGTGTGGAAGTTGGCGTTTCTTGGGCAGCGTATATTCACAGGCGCCCATGTCGCATGCCACTCTTGTGGTTTATCATCGTACCTGCTTCATCGTCATAAATATTACACCGGCCAAAAAAAATTGGGCGCTCGCTCACAGGCGTGTTCTAGAGGGCTGCCAATGTCGTTCCCTGTGTCTAGAAAAGAAAGTGCGCGGCGGGAAAAAAAGTACGGAGTTTTTTAACGCGTGGTGCGGCACCAGTGTTTCCCTATGTTACAACAAGCGCCATGGTTTTAGTGGGCCTAAGTCTGGGTCTGGGCAGTTTCCTGGACTTCCGGCATACGTGAACGAACTACGTATTTGGTTTCTACTTGTGACACGCGAAACAGTTGCGATAGAAACCCGCATCTCCCCTGCACAAACGTGAATGCCGAGGACGCATTTCAAGGCTAGCAGAAACGGCACCATCGTCCAGCCAGCCATCATGCTACAACAACTGCATCATGATGGCCGGCTTGACGACCAGGAGTGAGCATTTGTAATCAGTCTAGTAACTGCTTAAATAAATTTCTGTTATACTATGTGCTCCCGCGTTTTTTATGTTCATTTTGGGGAGGTCGCCCTTCATTGAAGTAGAATTACAATTGGGTAAAGTCGTTTGCTATAATGAAGAAGAACATACACAATTTTGAGGATTATACTTACCAGGGGCTGCCTTCACAACAATCTGGGGATAAGTTGTGTTAGAATGCAGAAGGGCGGTTTCAGGGTGGCAATGCCTGTAACATATAGAGATGTTAAGAATAAATAAATAAATAAATAATTATATATGTATATATAGATATTTATCTTTTCGTCCACTTTGCTTTCTACACATTTACATTACAATTACACCTAATAACACACTCACACACACACACACACACACACATATATATATATATATATATATATATATATATATATATATATATATATATATATATATATATATATATATATATATATATATATATATATATATATATATATATATTCGACCACATTGCTTTCTACACATTTACATTAAAACTACATCTAATAACATCCCCTATACTTTCCTTGGCATCATTGTCTGTTAGTTCTCATTGATATTGTGTTTAACAAAGCACAAACGAGCCCTTAATCTTACACTTCTTTCCTTCATTCATAGCGAGGGTCTCGTTTTGGCAGACTGGTGCCTGCAGGTAGTATGCGAGGGATTATTAGTCAGCTGCCCGCTCGAAATAAGATCACGTGCTACGTGACGCCAAACAGGCGAAAAAGAGTGTTGCACATTCGCAATGGCAACAGGCGCTGCTGACTGAGGCTGCCACGTTTAAATGCACATATATATATATACCCTATAAAGTGGACGGAGGGATGAGCGCCACCGTAGCTCAGTGGTAGAGCATCAGACGTGTTATTCGAAGGTCGCAGGTTCGGTCCCTGCCGGTGGCAAGTTATCTTTTCGTCCACTTTGCTTTGTACACATTTACATTACAATTACGTCTAATAACATCACCTATACTTTCCTTGGCATCATTGTCTGTTAGTTCTCATTAATTCTGTGTTTAACAAAGCAAAAACGAGCCCTTAATCTTACACTTCTTTCCTATATAGATATATATATATATTGATATAAGTCGTTTAGTAGCCGAGGTTAGGCAACCGCTTTAATCACGACCAGCGACGAGACAGCAGTCAGTGGCCTCAGCTGAACCAGCACGAGCATCAACCACAACAACCGTCTTCGTTCCTCTACTAATAACAGTATTTGTCACTACAATATATATATATATATATATATATATATATATATATATATATATATATATATATATATATATATATATATATATATATATATATATATATATATAGTCTTCCTCTTGGACAGCTTTAGGAGTCGGAGAACGCGGACGAGTCGGACGGGGACCGACGGGTGCTGAAAGCTTGGGGAGCAGCATGCGCCGCGTCGAAGTGCTGAGCGGCAGTATCAGAGGAGAAGGCATAGTCCGGAACATTGTTTTGCGGCCGCGCAGGGGTCGGGGAATACCCCGCACGCCGGCGGCAAAACCGTGCTACGTGGCCAGCGTATACACATGAGAAACAGATGGGCCGGTTGTTATAAGTGCGGCACGGGTTGAAAACATGGGCTGCAGATTGAGCGAAGTATTGCCCAGCAGGAAGAATGGGCTGCGATGTTGCACAGTAGTTTCTTGTTGTATTGTTCGCAGCCAAGGGTACAGCTGAAGGGAATGTGTTCGTAGGCGCGTATGGCACAGTTAAAGGCGGCCTTGGCTTGGCGACAGCGGCAGCGTAAGTAAGCAGAGCTATCACTGGAGTCGCTTGATGAGCAAGTTACGGTACGATGTCTGCCACTTGCCCGTGTATGACGTGCCGGATCTCCGGAGTCAACAGCGACTTGGACGCTTGGGAGGCTGGCGGAAAAGCAATTGGCGTGCGACTTCTTCGCGAACAAATTGCTCGACTTGATCGAGAAACGATGGGTCGGAGGGGGCAGCACAGGAACTGTTGGTCAGCGCCGAAAGCGTGCCATATCATTCGAGATCTCGGCGCGTTTGAAAGGCGTTGCTTGCGCAGTTCTTCGTAGCTCTGGCAAAGTGCAGTTACTTCGTTAACCGTCTGAGGGTTCTTCGCCAAGAGCATTTGGAAGGCGTCGTCCTCTATGCCCTTCATACATTCTTTATCTTCTCGCCTTCGGTCATGTTAGTGTAAATGCGCCGGCAAAGGTCAACTACATCTTAAATGTAGCTAGTGAAGTTTCCACCTTTTCATGGGTGGAACAGGGTACATGGGTTTGAGAGCAGTCCTGGGAGCAGGCAAGAGTGCCTTTTGTAGCAGGCTTGGAGCATACAGAAAGACGTTTTGAAGCAGGCTTGGAGCAGCCAGAAAGGCCTTTTCGAGAAGTCAGAGAGAACGTTCAGATCACATGTAGCCCTGTTTCACAGTACTTGTAAAGCAACATTTGTGTAATGCCGTATTTTCACGCACCAAGCTGAATTGCGCAATAGCCTTATTATTGCGCAATTATTTGGACGCTATCGAAGGGTTTTTGCCGACGCCGCAATGTCCCGTGTGAAGTGAAAATTTATAACATACCCGCGCGCATCGTGTGTTACCTGTAGGTAAAAGCGCGCGAGCGGGGCCGACGAACGCCGCTGAAGCAGGGGTCAAACGAGCAGGCCCATCTCCGTCGCTCGGAGGGCGCATGCGATAACATCACCCCACTCGGGAGGCCTCCCGTCGAAGCAGAGGGGAAACGCCACGCCCGTCTTGAACGAGCATGAAAAGAAGCGAGGGGGGGCAGGGATGTCGCTCGAGCAGCAACTGTGAACTTTGCTTCTAAGGGCGCGGTTGCGATCGCTGGCGCGCGTGCTAGCTCGGCAGCCATCAGCTGGCGGCCCTCATACACTTCCACTCGCGGTGCTCTCATCGCGATGAGACTGCGCGAAAAATATTGCCATCCCTGGCGTTGCCGTATTCTATTCCACCAGCGTCTCGTAGAGTTACGTGAGATCGGATCTAAAAGAGTTAGCTGTCAGCCTCACTTCTTAACATTACAATGTGTTGCTATCGCATTCGTTACTGCCATCTTGCGGTGCAACTGTGACTTAGTGTAGCTATGTACAGCCGCCCATTTATTTTAAGCTGAACGCGCAAACGTCATCCGCCGAGTCCATAAGCGCCATATAACGCAGCACAGCGGCGAAATGAACGAGAATACCGGAGGAGTTGTCAAGCTATGGTCAGAAGAGGGATAGCTATCACACCGGTTTTTCTGTAGTAATGTGCTCCTGGAAAAGCGGACCTGGGATCGTTGTAACCATTGCCACTGCGAGGAAATGCTGACCGTGGTGGTATCGCGATGTTTCCTCCCTCCGCTGCCGATAGAACCGAGCTGCCTGTCCGGCAGCACCACAACGGCAGCACACAGGAGGCTGGCATATACATTGCCTCCTGGTAAGCTTCGCCGATACGCGGAGGTACAACTGCATATTCGTTCGGGTCCTGATAGGCGGCGGCCGGCTGACAAGGATAACTGAAGCGGCGCTCGTACCTTGACTCTTGGTGGCGATTCTGTTGCAACCCTAGGTGGTGTACTAGAACCACAGTTATAGCCCTCAACGCCTGTTGCAGCAATGTACACATGATGCTGAGAGGGAATTGGCACTGGTGCAGCTTCACAAGATGTCGCGTAAGCGTGTCGGTTTAGCTATTCACGTACGATCTCACGTATTGTAAACGCCAGAGCAAAAAACGCGTAGTCGTCAGCAGTCGCAAAGGCGGTAACATTCGTTAGCCAACCGAATGTAAAAGTGATACGTCGCATCTCTAGAGTCTCAAATGTACTACAGTGGCGTATGACATCGGCTACTGTGCCAAGGACTTCTCTGCCAGTGAGGAAGTGACACACGTCCTCGGCAGTTCTTTTTAACAGGTGGCCGACTTTCTCCTCCTCAGATATGGAAGTGTCGGCGGTCTTTGAGAGCTTCAACAGAGTCTCAGTATACGTCGTGCACGTCTCGCCTGCGACCTGGGCTCTTTGCAGCAGTGTTTGTTCCGCTTTATTCCTCTTTGCCGTGGAGTCCTCGAAACACTCCTTCATTTCGGACACGAAGCGATCCCACGACCTGACGGTGTACCCGTGATTCTCATGTCATACGAGCGCCGTGACCGTCTAGAAAAGATTACATTGGACAGCTGAGTTGTCGCCTCCCAATGATTGTTATTGTACCCGTTCGTAGCGTGTGAGCCGCTCGTCCACGTCTTCGTCAGATTTGTCTTCGAAAATAGGAGGCTCTATCAGATGCTCACGCTGCTTAGGATCAATCGTGGCCGAAACAGGTACTAAAGGTGCTGCTAGAACTGGCGCAGGGGCTGCAGATGCGGGGTTCTGGGCTCCCTCTTCCCCGCGAGACATCTCGGCCCCCAGCGGTAACGGGGACAGTCCACCAATGCCGGGACTTCGGCGTACTTTGGGTGGTTGCACAACAGTGATGCTTGATCGGTTGCCTCGCTCCTCCACCACCGAACTGTTACGGTTCAATTCATGATAAATAGAGGGCGCGATAATACGGCACACAAAGAAAAAGAAGAACATGGGACGACGTCGTGCACGTCGTCCCGTGTCCTTGTTTTTCTTTGTGTGTCGTATTCTCGCGCCCTCTGTTTATCATGAACCAACACCAACTCGCCCAACATTTTACTTTACTGGGTGCAATTCAGCTTACCTATGTTTAGACGACGTCAGACAGTGACAGGCGATGATGGCGCCCCTAGGCCGAACCATCTAACGTCTTCATTCATTTCCTTGGCTCATACCATGGCCCGGCTCATAGAGTATAGCATTACGTTAAAGTGATTGCTTGCTCGCCATGACGCCTCTTTAGGGTCTTCTTGCGAAGGAGTTTCAAGCAACGGCGTGGCTCTGTGGTACAATACCAGACTGCCGCGCAGAGAGCACTGGTTCAAAGCCCAACTCATCCTGGGTATCTTTTTCTCATTTCGCGTGATAGCGGTTGCGGACACCGGCGGCGGCGGCTTCCACTGTAAAGCAAATGTATTTAGTCTTCACATTGCATATATTGATAACGATTCTCCTAGCCCTGATACAGCACACGAACACTAACAGATGACTTTGTCTCCGATGCGAACGATGTAGTCTGGACCTGAAACCGCAGTCGTTAAGGCTAGTAGTGCCCAGTGTTATGATCGGCACCTGCGCCGAAGAAGCGGTGTCCTCTGTTCATCGAACAAGTCCCCGAAGGGCTGCTGGCCTGCTGACAGCCTTCTATTGTCCTTCCTAGCCGAGAAGTGAGGCGCCATGCAGTTGGACGCCGCAAGGTGTTCGACGAGACGACCGAAACGGTTTTCGGTCGCGACATCTGCCTTGAAGAGAATGCAGCGTCAGCCCGTATGACAACCCGCCCCGCTAATTGAACGTGAGGTACTTCAGAGTGGCGAACCTTTTGATGCGTCCGCTTGTCCAAGCGTGGGACCATCAACCTGCGGCCTACACATGTCGGGGAAGAACAACCTTGGTACCACAGGTGCAGAGTCCGGTGGCCACGCCCCAGTCAAGGACGTTGACTTGGGCGTGTGTGGATGGCACCTTCGAAAGTGGTGTGTGTCTTGTGATTGGACACCGCAATTTGGAGCCATTCCTCCATCTACGGATCTGAGGGAAACAGACTCTTTATAATCAGCCGCCACGGGCTCCTTCGACACGAGATCGTCGTCATGTAGCACGACATCGTCCTGATGTAACGAAATCGTCTGTTCTCACTAGATGTTCGTCGTGTAACGAAATGCTCGCCATGTATATACTGTAATTAAACATCTGTAGAGTTTCCCTTCAGTATCTTCATGCTGCTTTGGCATCATCCTCCCGAGTTTCCGGTGCCTGCAAAGGCCGTTCAAAATGCGGTCACACACTAACCCATTCTGAAACGGCTTAAAGTTAGACCGCAGTGGTGCTCATTAACTAGTGAACATGGAAAGCGCTCGTAACAGTTCATCCCAGTCTCATGCTACTGAGGACTTTAGGTAGCGCAAACGTTATTTTCGAGTCTAGAGTCCTGACAGGATCGAGAAAATGGCCTCCAGTTTATTTTACGCTCCGGTACGCCCTCCCGCAGCTGACTTACGATGGTGCGTCTTCTCCAAGGCATAATGACACTTCGACATTTCTGACAAGAAGAATTCCCCAAAATGAGCAAGAGTGTTTAATGCGGAATTATTTCTGCTTACTCATTTTGTGCACTGTAGATTAAAGCTACTGGCCAGGCAACTATGTTAACCACGTTTTTTGCAAACATCGCCATGTGCTGCAAAAAGGTTTCCTACAGAAACTCGACGTAGCGATTGCAGACCGTATGCGTCAATCAAGCAACATTTCTCGCTCAGTTCTATTTTATTAAAATATTTAAAGATTTGTTGCAATTTGGAGACATAACTGTGGGGTGATTATATAATAAATGGGACGAGAAAATCAGCGGTTCTATGCACATTCTTTTATTTTCCCGAGAAAAATCAAGCCATATTGGTTGACGGATCCTCTGGCTAACCTTTAAAACGTTTTCCCTCGCTTGTTTTCTAGACGCGCTGCGCAAAAGGAAAAATTATGTGACCACCGTCACTCGGATACGCAAACGTTGCTTAACGTTAGGAAGGTCGGGTCGATGTTGAAGCCAAGTGCTCAAAATGGGAATTGCTTGGATATTGAGGTATTATGTTGTTGTAGACAACGGTTGACAGGTTTTCTAACCAGCCCTTAAATTTTGCGTTTGATTACAGCGAAATTGTAGAACAGATTATATTATTACTATACGCAAGTGTCGTAAAGTGATATTTTTGACCATTTGGCAAAAGCGTTCATGTAAAAGAAACAAAAGTCTGTGGAGTGCGTGTTTGTTCTTTTTCACTTTCATCGTAAAAGGCGATTTGGTATCATAAGCAGAAGATAACTCACTCGCCACTGCTATTCCTGTAACAATACATATAATTGTATACGGTCTCTGTCAGTGAAGTCTTGGTGGTGCGAATGCAATTTACTTTGTCGTTCCACGCACCCATATATGTGCTTCGTAAAACAGTCCAAACATGCCCTGTAGTGTTTAGGAACTGCAAGAAAAATTAGCGAAGTTTATTGAGGTGAAGGCCTTATATGTCTGATGCCAACTTTCATTTGACTCAAGAGCAGGTGTGAGAAGAATGAAGAAAAAAAGAAAAAAAGATCACGCGAACTGCACGCGAACTTCACCTTTGCGGCGTTGGCATGACTAAAATAATGTATTTGTACATATCCATTTCCTCGCTATTGCGGAATTCGGTAGTTCAGTGAAACAAAGAACCAGAGTTGATCCCTCTGTCATAGGAATCGGTATAACACGAAAGTAGAGCGTGTCCTTAGAGAAGTAGTTGAATGTTTAGTGTACATTGAAGTAAGAGAGGTTGCACATGTCAGTTGGTTTTTCGCAGCTATATCACCATGTAATCTGGATTCACCATGCTGACGCTTGGTGGTAGATATCCATACCTTCGACTAACGTGCACGATTAATGGTTAAAGAAACCCTTGTGGTAGCTGTAGTAGTTTACGGTGAGAACGTGATCGGAGAAAGCGGTGCGACAGCCAGAAGAGACTCGCAAATTGGAAGCTTAACTTGGGCTAAGATCCTAATCCCGCCGCGGTATGTCAAAAATTTATTCAACATCACGGCCGAACTAGAGGGATACCCAACGCGCGTTGTGTGTTCGCTGGAGCCCCACCGCAATTTTAAGGCGAAAGCCTTTAATGGCTCATACTCGTGTCCGTCCGTCTACGCCCTGGAACGGTGCCAGCTGTGGACTCTCCCCTTCATACTCTCCCTGAAATTCCGTGATGGCACAGGGTCTCGTTGCAGGTATCGAGTTAGTCGGATGCACGGTGTAAGATATTGTCACGTGGTCGTGACATCGACGAAGGCAGCAGGCGACGTGTCCAAGATCAAACTGTTTATTTTGGCCGAACTTGTGGCCGAGAAACGGAAAGTTAGTTTACAGCAATACACACGGTATGCACTGATAGTGGCGAACAGAGTGTCTGCCATCGATCAACTGATCATCGTTGCAACGCGCCTGCTTTTATACATCACGCGTCGAAAATTCCAGCCTTATCACTGGTCGTCGCGCAAGCTCTGGAATAATCTTGAGTGTTCGCGTGCTGTGCGAAATGTTCACAAAATGATCTACTACGAACGTGAAGCTTCTCGAACACTGAGGCGCAATCTGCGCCGAGAATTGCTCACAGTCTTTGTCTGTTTAAACAGAGCACATCAATATAGCGCGCGTGGCAATACCCCCCTCTGAAAAAGTATTGCCCCGATGCTTAAAACAGAACATGGAACAAAAATGCATGTAACAATAAATAACAATAAAGCAAGTAAAAAACTTGAGTCCGCAGGTCCCTTAACGCGCATGGAACGGTTTAAGGCGCACCACATGCACGAATTTGGGACGTGCGCGGCGTCGCTGAGAGTTCGAGATACCATCCGGGACAACCTCGTAGTCGAGTGCGCCGAGACGTCGAAGCACCCTATACGGTCCGAAGTATCGGCGCAGGAGTTTTAAATGCGAATGAATTTCTTAGTCGGGCTATGTCAGGCATCCGGCGTTGTTCGCGGCGGTGTCCGCGCGCCGGCAGGTGTTATCCCTCCGCTCTCACTCCCTCTTCCATAGCAACAGCTGCGGGCGCGCGCTTATCCTCGCCCCTAGCAACCGGATCATGTGGTGCGAGAGAGTGTAGGAGAGGGTAGGTGCAGTGCTTCGCCGATCCTTCTCTCGCCGTTCGCTCTCTCTCCTTTCTGCGCCCCACTCTCCCGTCCGCTCGCGCCTCACTCTCGACCGTTCGCTGGCTGGGCGCCTCTCAAGGCGATGGCAGAAGTCGGTGAAGGAAGGCGAAATCTCTCGGCGCAAGAAATGCATTCGCATTTCCTCACGATTCCCTTCGGGGAGGTGGGGGCATTTTTTTCACTCAGTCCACGTCGTCATATCGGTGTCCAGACCCAGACACGGTCACCAGGCTGGTATTCTGCATGTCGTCGTCGAAGGTTGTAGCGATGGCTGTCGGCCTTTTGTTGGACAGGATGCGTAGACGGGCTAGTTGTCGGGATTCTTCGGCGCGCTGGAGGTACACGGTGACGTCAATGTTTGCCTCATCGGTGACGTTGGGTAACATGGCATCGAGCGTCGTTGCCGGGCTCCTTCCGTACACCAACTTGTATGGCGTCATCTTCGTCGTTTCTTGGACGGCCGTATTGTATGCGAATGTCACATACGGAATGGTTGGCGATGGTTCAGACGCTCAGTGAGGCCATTGGTCTGTGCGTGGTAGACGGTGGTCCGGCGGCGGCTTGTGTGGCTGTACCTCAAGATCGCCTGAGTTAACACGCTGTAAATGCCGTGCCTCTGTCGGTAATGAGGACCTCTGGGGCGCCATGACGCTGGAAGATGCCCTCAACCAAGAACTTTGCTACCTCGGCGGCGCTGCCTTTGGGTAGGGCCCTTGTTTCGGCGTAGCGGGTGAGGTAGTCGGTAGCTACGACGATCCACTTGTTTCCGACAGCCGACGTCGGGAACGGCCCCGGCAGGTCCATGCCGATTTGCTGGAACGATCGGCGAGATGGTTCGATGGGCTGCAAAAGTCCCGCTGGCCTTGTCGGCGGTGTCTTGCGTCGCTGACAGTCCCGGCATGTCCTCACGTAACGAGTGACGTCGGCAGTAAGGCGGGGCCAGAAGTACTTTTCTTGTATCCTCGCGAGCGGGCGGGAAAAACCGAGGTGGCCAGCCGTCGGGTCGTCGTGCAGGGCTTCCAGAATTTCTGGTCGCAGTGCCGAAGGTACAACGATGAGGTAGCTTGCTCGGGCCGGAGAGAAGTTCTTCTTGACGAGGATGTTGTTTTTCCAGAAAAATGATGCCAATCCTCACTGAATACTTTCGGGACAACGATGGTCCTGCCCTCCAGGTATTCCACTAGACCCCTCAGTTCCGGGTCGGCTCGCTGTCGTTCGACGAAGTCGTCAGCACTTATGGCTCCCAAGAAGCTGTCATCATCCTGGTCGTCGGGCGGTGGTGGGCCAGACGAAACTTATGTTGCCCAGATGATGGCAAGGTACTCCTTTTTTGTTGGAGAGTAGTTAGCTTCCGCCTTGGATAGCGACCGGCTAGCATAACTGATAACCCTTTCAAGTCCGTCAGTCCTCTGCACTAGGACGGCTCCGAGCCCCACGCTGCTTGCGTCAGTGTGGATTTCCGTGTCGGCGTATTCGTCGAAGTGCGCAAGTATCGGCGGCGTGTGCAGGCGCCGTTTGAGTTCTTAAAATGCTTCTACTTGCGACGTTTCCCACTTAAAGTCGACGTCGGTCCTGGTAAGGTTAGTGAGTGGCTCGGCGATGCGGGCAAAGTTTTTGACGAACCGCCTGTAATAAGCGCAGAGGCCGAGCAATCGACGCATGGCCTTCTTGTCGGCGGATGGCGGGAATATAGCGATGGCGGCTGTCTTCTGCTGATCAGGGCGTACTCGGGACATGCTTATCACGTGGCCCAAGAACAAAAGTTCCTCGTACGCGAAGCGGCACTTTTCTGGCGTCAGGGCGAGTCCGGAGGTCTTGATTGCTTGAAGTACAGCTGCAAGGCGCCGGAGGTGTTCGTCGAAGTTTGACGAAAAGACAATGACGTCGTCCAAGTGCACAAGGCAAGTCTGCCACTTCAAACCAGCCAGTACAGTATCCATAACGCGTTGGAAGGTCGCGGGGGCCGAGCAAAGACCAAAAGGCATAACCTTGAACTCGAACAGGCCGTCTGGTGTTATGAAGGCCGTCTTTTCTCGGTCTCTCTCGTCGACTTCGATTAGCCAGTAGCCTGTCTTGAGGTCCATCGACGAAAAGTACTTCGCGTTGTGGTGTCGATCCAGGGCGTCGTTTATCCGTAGGAGGGGGTAGACGTCCTTCTTCGTGATCTTGTTCAGGCGACGATAGTCGGCACAGAAACGTAGCGTTCCGTCCTTCTTCTTCACCAACACCACGGGAGACGCCCAGGGACTCTTGGGCGGCTGGATTATGCCGTCGCCTAGCGTTTCATCGATTTGTTTCCTTATGGCCTCGCGTTCTCGCGTCAAAACTCTGTACGGGCTCTGACGGAGTGGCCTGGTCCTTTCTTCTGTTATTATGCGATGTTTTGCGACCGGGGTCTGCCAAATTCTTGACGACAATGAAAAACAGTCCTCGTACTGCAGGAGCAGAGCTCTGAGCTGTTCTTGCTTATGCGTCGGAAGGCTCGCGTTAACGTCGAAAGCTAGTTGATCTTGGTGCGTCGTAGCAGGTTCGGTAGACTCGGCGGGGGCGAAAGCGTTGCTGGCTTCCACTGTTTCTTCGATGTAGGCAACCGTCGTGCCTTTGCTCACGTGCTTGTACTCGTTGCTGAAGTTCGTGAGCATAAGTGTTCCTTTCCCTGCTTGCAGCTCGGCTATTCCTCTGGCTACGCAAATCTCGCGTTTGATCAACAGGTGCTGGTCGCCTTCAACGACGCCTTGCATATCTGTTGATTTTTTAGTGCCGACGGAAATGCTGACACTGGAGCGAGGGGGGAATGGTGACTTCGTCTTCAAGCAAATTCAAGGCGTGCTTTCCTGACGGCGTATGCGGCGGTAGTGCTTTTTCAGCGGATAACGTTATCGACTTGGACCGAAGATTGACGACTGCACCATGAAGGCTTAAGAAGTCCATACCAAGGATGACGTCTCTGGAGCAACGCTGTAGGACTATGAAGCTGGCTGGATAAATCCGGTTGTTAATGGAGACTCTCGCTGTGCAAATTCCTGCCGGCGTTACTACGTGACCTCCAGTTGTTCGGATCTCAGGGCCTTCCCAGGCGGTCTTGACTTTCTTCAACTTCGCGGCGAATGGTCCACTGATGACAGAATAGTCCGCTCCGGTGTCGACGAGAGCTGTCACGCTATGGCCGTCGATAAGAACGTCGAGGTCGCTAGTTCGTCGTGTCACGTTGCAGTTAGGTCGTGGCGTCGGGTCACGGCTGCGTCGATTTGTTGCGCTGCTTCCATGTTGCGTCGTCACATCTTCGTCGGTCCGCGACGTTTCGTCGGCAGGGCTATGTTCGGCATGCGGCGTGTTCTTCACGTTTCGTCGCAGTGTCGTCGGCGGCGGCGGAGGATCTTCGGCATTTCGTCGTGCAGCAACCGCACCTCCATCGGTTGCTCCCCTTAGTTTTCCGGATAAGGGCTAGGCGACCGGCCCCGGGTTGGGCCAGTGTACTGACGGCGGTGCGGTGACATGTAGAGGCCGGGCGACGGCGAGCGGGAAGGTCGTCCTTCTTGCCACTGTGCTCCAGCAATGTAGTCGGCGATGTCTCGAGGTCGTTCACCCGGCTGCGGACGCGGCGCGTTAACGGCGAAACCACGTAGCCCCATCTGTCGGTACTGCAGTGGCGGTACGTGTGGCCGGCCTCCCCGCAGTGGTAGCATAGCGGGCGGTTGTCAGGGGCGCGCCATACGTCGGTTTTCCTAGGTGTGTAGCGCTGGCCAACGGGATGACGGTAGGGCGTCGGTGGTGGTGGCGCTGGCGGCGGCGTTTGGCGACGGAAGTGTTGCGGGGCGGCATCTTGGTGTGGGCCGGGAGTGGGGACGTGACGGCGGGCAGCAGCAGCGTAGGTCATGGCTTGTGACTGCGGTGGGGCCGGCTGAGGAACACTTAGTGAATGTTGAATTTCCTCTCGTTGAACGTCCTCAATCGACGTCACTACACGTTGCGGAGAAGGTGCGAGCTTTCGCAGCTCTTCTCGCACAATGGCTCGGATCATTTCACGCAACTCGTTGGAGTCGAGGGCATGAACAGCCGCGCTTTCTTGAATTCAGCGGCGATTGTACTGTCCGGTGCGCATTTCCAGCGTCTTCTCGATCGTCGTCGCTTCCGGCAGGAATTCCTCGACGGTCTTGGGTGGATCCCGCATCAGCCCGGCGAAGAGCTCCTGCTGGACTCCTCGCATAAGAAAGCGAACTTTCTTGTCTTCGGTCATGGCAGCGTCGGGCTGGCAAAACAGTCGGGTCATCACTTCCGTGAAGATGGCGACGTTTTCGTTGGTTAGTTCTACCCGCGTCTCCAGCAAAGAAGCGGCCCTTTCTTTGCGGGCCACGCTCGTGAACGTGTCAAGGAATGCGCCGCGGAAGAGATCCCAGGTTTGAAGTCCAGACTCCCGATTCTCAAACCAGGTCCTTGCCACGTCTTCCAGGTAGAAGGAGACGCGACGCAGCTTCTCTTCCGTGTCCCGGCGGTTGAATGTGGCCACTCGTTGGTACGTCTCCAGCCAGGTCTCCGGGTCTTCAAACGATGATCCATATGGAATGTCGGCGGCTCCCTTGGCTGCTGCATCACGACCATGAGAGAAGCAGCACCTCCACCAGATGTCACGTGATCGTGACGTTGACGAAGGCAGCAGGCAGTATGTCCCAGATGAAACTGTTTATTTGGCCGAACTTGCGGCCGGTAAACGGAAGGTCAGATTACAGCAATACACGCTGGCTGGCACTGATAGCGGCGAACAGAGCGTCGGCCGTCCATCAACTGATCATCGTTGGAGCGCGCCGCCTTTTATACATCACGCGTCGAACATTCTAGCCTTATCACTGGTCATCGCGCAAGCTCCGGAATAATCTTGAGTGTTCGCGTGCTGCGCGCACTGTGAACAGAACGATCTACAATAATCGCGAAGCTTCTCGAAGAAAGGCGTGATTTGCGCTGAGCATTGCTGACAGTCTTTGTGGGCGAAAACCGAATAGAGCGAAAAGAGAAAATAAGAAACGTGGCACTATCATCAGTTGCCGCTGGTGACGTCACGCCGGCCCTATATTATACTACCCTGTTATACGGGGCAACTTAATTGCGCTTTGAGTGAATGCACTTCGCCGCTAGTGCCGTTCGCATGCTGTCAAACAGGAACGTTTAGTGACAGTCGCTGCAAAACGCACTGGCCGGCGAGTGCGTTCGCGAAGCTCACTCCACTGTGACGGAGTGCCTAGGCTCGTTAGCAGTGGCTCGAGAATAAACAAGTTATTATCCGAAGCCGAGTTCATAGCAATTTTAATATCGTTTTCGTTATTAGGAATATTTTCGTGCTTTCAAACGTACTATACCATAAAAATTACGCCAACTACACGTCATGTCAAAAATTGTTAGCCGATTTACGAAGACAATGCTAATGATGGAGCGAAGATCCATTAACGAAATGATAAGCGAAATAAAGAATGTTTATGAAATCCATCTGTCCGTCCGCCCATGGATGGACGGGCGCACGCACGCACGGACGGAGGGACGGATGCACGGACGCACGGATGGACGGACGGATGCATGGACGGACAGATGGATGCATGGACGAACAGTTGGACGGACGGACGTATGCACGGACGGACGCATGGACGGATGGACGGACGGATGGACGGAGGGACGGACGGACAGACAGATGCACGGACGGTCGGACGGACAGACGGATGAACGGACGCACGCACGGACGGGCGAACGGACAGATGTGCAGACGGATGGGTGGCCAGACAGATGCACGGACCAGGTACCGTCTCTTTTAAACCTATATGAGCGCTATGAACGCTCTATGTACGGTATATGTAACACCCGTGTTTCGGGCCAACGGGGAGCTACGACGACGGCGACAACGGACATGGTGCGAGCCTGAGGAGCTTCACTCCGAAAGACCGGCAGATCCCGCACACTGTGGGAATCGATGTAATGCGAAGCAGCCAGCAAGGAGCAAATCATGCTGTACATAACATGAATGTCATGATATACGTGTTATGACTTGTCATTTGTTTGTCATACAGACACGTCACGCTATACCAAATTTGGTGTATATCAAGCTAGCGAAACGGCCGTCAGCGTACCATGACCGTGGCATGTAAATCATGTTGCACATGACATGCACTTCACGATTTTCATATTACCACCTGTCATTCATGTTGGTCATGTAGAAATGTCTCATCATACCAATTTTTGGATTTATCAAGTTAAGGTAACGGCCGCAGAAGCACCACGGCTATGGCATGTAATTCATACCGTTTATGACGAGTGAGCCATGATTTTCATGATAGGACCAGTCACACATGTTCATCCTACAATCATGCTATGCCATAGCAATTTTGGTAGAAATCCCATTAACGATACGTCTCGAGAGCACAAAGTCGTAGGCGGCTAAATAGATAGATAGATAGATAGATAGATAGATAGATAGATAGATAGATAGATAGATAGATAGATAGATAGATAGATAGATAGATACCCTAAAAGTCGCCGAAGTTCGCTAAGAAATGCTTCGCATTTAAAAACTTCATATTTCTTTTTACAGAAGGCGCCACCTTAAAAAAATATTTTGCTAGATTTATTATTTCTTGAAAATCTTTTGTTTCAAGCAATGCTTCGCAAAGTTAGCGAGTAATAGTAATTACAAGACACTATATGGCTCTGCTAATCGGTAATATTTGTTGTGAATTTGCACGTAAAAGAAAAAAAAAAAGCCGGTTTCCAGTGACCTGCCAAGCAGAAAAATTAGCTATATTCATTGCTCTCCTGTATACTCTCTAAATAAGATAAAGTATTTTTCACTTCATAGAATCCTAGAGAAGGGCCTCCTGCTTAACTATGCAAATCATCAGAGATTCATCTTGAATGGTTTTGTCGCTACCGAACAGCTAAATATTGTTTTTCTGCATTGAAAAAAAAAACAAAGATATTCACTTATAAACTTTCATTACTTTGCCGATTTTATTTGGAGTGTACGTCAATGTCTAATTAATTTATACACAATATATCTTCATAGAAGCCTTAAATATCACTTTATATTAAGGCAAAGTAAATTTAATGCTGTTACGTTGAACAGTTTTGCGTTACTGGCAGTACAACGCAGGTTTTTGAGCAAAAACGTTGTTTCTTGCTCACACTATTTTCATTGGTATCAGGTAACGATTCAAACTAGCCAGTAATACCGGATGTCATTGGAAAACAGAGAATAAGGGCTTTCTAATACAGTACAATGAACATCTTTACAATGAGCTCAGCAAGCACAGTGCATCAGCAAACAATGCCTAAAATGCGGAGTGGCTGCCTCGTGAGCGGGACCGCCACATTAAAGCCGGGCGAGTTGGAACCTATTCATTGCTGGGTAGCGCACAAACGAACGAAACATGAAGGAAGAAGACGGGACAAGCGCTAGTCAGACAAGTGAAAAAAAAAAACTTTTCGGTTTGACCAGCACTTGTACCGTGTTCTTCGTTCGTGCTTTGCCTGTTTGTGCTCTACCGAACAATGATTAGGAGGCGCCCACGTACAAGGTTAATGCGGCAAGCAACAGCTAGAAGGGTGTACAGTAAACGCCGCTGACTAGATACACTCAGTAAGGCAGGTGGTGACAATGTTTTTACGATTTATATTCACACACTGTGGAGAAAACATGATCGGCCGCACGCCGGCTTCTAAGCTTGCATTCCATCTCTCATGTGGCGCCCGGTCAGCGTGCTGCTGTCCCACATAAAAGCCCACCGGCGTCACCATTGCGAAATCAGTGACCTTTTACATGAACGCGTTTGCTCTAACGCCGACAGTACACTGCTAGGAGCGAGTATCGTAAGCAAAACAGAACGTTCAATGACGTGCGCTTTCGTGGCTCAGCGGTTAGCGCCGCGCGCTGCAGAGCGAGATGTCCCTCTTTCGATGCCGCGCGTCGGAAACATTTTTCTGAATTATTTTTCTTTGTGGTTTTTATAAATATATAGATACATATACATATACGGGACATGAAGGCAACGGCGAAAACCAGCCGAGTGTGTCCATATAATTGCTATCGCAATAAAAAATGTTTTAATACGCACAAGGAAGCAAGTTCTCATTGTGACCATATAAAACACAAAACTATATATATGATTCCCTAATTTCGTCTTGCATAAATGTTCCGTCGGCTGTCACAACCAGGAACGCTGCAAAACTGTCACTGACCTGCAAGGCGTTCATGGTGCACAGTGGTTCCGTTGTGTCATGGTACCTGAGTAATGATTTCGCTGGGCACTCCAAACCCTTCATATTCATCCGCTGCACGGTACGTGAATACGCGCTCGTTCCGCGCGCTGTTCAAACTCCGCAAACCCCATTGCTACCAATAGGTTATAAACTTTGCTGGCTACGATAATCTCTGGAGGAACACTGCGGAGCCGACAACGAAGCACAAATAATGTAGACTGGCCGCCACGGTTCTGTTCGAGACCTGTGGAAGCGCACATGCCGCTTCCACTACACCAGACGATGCGCCACGTAACCATGGGCAAGGTGCACGTACTCTCGAACTTCCTCCTGTGGCAGCAGCGCCAGAACGCATAGCGTAGCGAGAGAAAGTAGCAAAGCTCGGTAGGCGTGATAAACATTAGCCGTGACGTTGCATCTCTTAAGAAGAAGCAAGAGTGTCCGTCATCTGAAAGTTTACAAGCGCGCATGATCTTCATACGATGAGCGATGAACCACGCAGCGTCTTTACATGTCTTTTTAATCTCCGGGCACTTTTCTTACCGCCCTACCTGCCCATGTCGGCGAAACTGGGCTGATAAGTCAGAGCTAGATAGCGCCCCAAGCCAGCGCGCAGTGCCCATATCAACGCTACCATTGCAAAATGCTGGCTATGGCCGCTAAGACGTCATCTCCTCCACACTTTTTCTCCCAGTGCGCGGGCTGGGCAGGTCCTCTCCTGAGTTCTTTTCTTTCTTCATGGAATCAATGCTGAAGCGTGGACCCTTTCTGAACCATGGATTTGGTTCGGAAAGGGTCCCCGTAGTCAATCGCGGAGACTTACGTCGAACCAAGCAAGCTGCCGCTTTTTAACGCGAAAGCCTTTAATGGCTGATACTCGCGGCATCCTACTGTCCGTCCGTTTGTGCCCTGGAACGCGAAGCGGTAACTTCAGGAGGATGATCCTCCCTCTCACTGGCTGGTTCGATGCAGACGTCACCACTTTGCTTTCTGGGAAATTTTAAGGACGATGCAGCGTCAGCCATGAGGAATCGAGAGCGTCCAGAGCTAAATCTATTCCCCATGAGGCTGGGAAGTTTTCTTACAGTTCCTGCCGTTCCCGCAGCAAGTGTGACAAGTATTCCTGTCTCCCGAGAGTGCTTTTCTCTTGTCGCACGCTCGCGATGCACGACAGCGAAAGCGCCGCGGCTCGATCCAGCACATCTACGATAAACGACAATGTCTGCATTTTTTGAGCCAAGGCTTTTTCAAGTGTAAGCAATTTAAAAAAGACCCATAAAACACCTCCACGGAGAAGAGAAGAGGCCTTGAGAACTGCAGAAACAATGGAGCGCCGCGAAGGACGGACTATCGCGTGGGACTTCCGCCTAATGTTTTTTGTGAAACTCCTAAACCTTCGTCAGCACCATGTTCGCGAACATGGACTTATAGAATAAATAGAGAACTTCACTTTTGACTAGTGTAAAGGCGAGAAACCCATACAGTGAGGTTGGTTGAGCCACGTGCGCGCGCATGATCGAAGCGCACCCCCCCCCCCCCCTTTTATTTTAGCATAGCAGGGGGTGTCTCTGACCCCTCCATCAATATTGACAAGGTATCTGAAATTCCCTTTGCGAGAATGCAGGGTTGTGCTTTGGCAAAATGTAAATTGCACGCGCAAAATGTACAGGCAGCCGTGTGCACCATGCACTGATGGGCCACGCAAATATGCGCATGCTGTTCACTCAGACGGAGCAAGCAAGACGACACATAAGCGCTCGTGTCGTCTTGCTTGCTCCGTCCCCTCCTCTGTGTGCACTATTCTGCTTATGTTATGTACGGACAAGTCCGAGCTACTCTTTACGTACAAAATAGTTCCGCGGGATACCTAAAATGCGTGCAGCTGCATGCAATACATGAAGGAAAAAGCAAACACTTGTCAAACATTTCTACGGAAACTACGTAGAGACTTAGAGAGTAGGCATTTAGCACATGACACTTCGTTTTCACACGTTACTCCTGGGTTGTTTTTTAAATGCGAATGCATTTCTTAGTCGGGCTATGTCAGGCGCATCCGGCGGCGTCCGCGGAGGAGGAGGACAGGTTGAGGAGGTGTCCGCGCGCCGGCAGGTGTTATCTCTCCGCTCTCACTCCCTCTCCCATAGCAACAGCTGCGGGCGCGCGCGCTTATCCTCGCCCCTACCAACCGGAGCATGTGGTGCGAGAGAGTGTAGGAGAGGGTAGGTGCAGTGCTTCGCCGCTCCTTCTCTCGCCGTTCGCTCTATCTCCTCCCTGCGCCCCACTCTCCCGTCCGCTCGCGCCTCACTCTCGACCGTTCGCTGGCTGGGCGCCTCTCAAGGCGATGGCAGAAGTCGGTGTCGGCGCAAGAAATGCATTCGCATTTCCTCACGATTCCCTGTATTTTTTTTTCACAAAAGCCGGTTTTAGTACTAACGAAGACGTGGTTGAAACTGCCTGGAAAGTTTCAAGAGGTAACGAAGTTCCGCAACTTTACTTGCTCGGAAGCTGCAGATACGCGCACACGCGTTCATGCCACCACACAGGCGCCACGCGGCTGTACCTAGACCATTCCTCGACACCTCCCTGTTCCTAGATGTATTACTACCGAGACGGCCGGGCGCTTTGATCACGTGAATATTCGCCCACGTGATCCGAGGATCGTTCTGCTGCATTTACCGCCTCGCCCCGGGAACGGAGCCAGCTGTTGCCTCCCCCTCTCATTCTCTCAGCAATGACGTGATGGCACAGCGGCGCATAGCAACAGTTGCGCAGCTACAGCTGAGGCCACTCCGCTTACACTATCTCAGCAATCACGTGTGGCACAACAGCGGCGTCCGACCGTCCGTCCGTCCGTGCCCCCTCACACTCTCTCAGCCATCACGTGATGGCACAGTGGCGCACGCGGCAACGCTCCTTCGTCAGGCACAGGCTTTTGCCGAACAAACTTTGGAATTTACAAAGTGTCCTCCAATTTTTGTTCGCGCAAGGTGGCTCTTCGCCGTGACTTTTAATGCGATAGCGTTAAAAGCGCATTTCGCAGAATTTACAGTGTAGTATCGGCGGTTGTGAGCGGAAAACCAACGTTGTCCGTCAGTGAAAATTCGACATAGATGGAAACCAATAATAAAAAAGCCGGCAGATCCCACGCACTGTGGGAATCGATGTAATGCGAAGCAGCCAGGAAGGAGCAAATCATGCTTTACATAATTTGCATGTGATGTTTTACATGTTACGACCGGTCATTTGTGTTCGTCATACAGTCACGTCACGATAAAGCAATTTTGGTGTATGTCAAGCTAGCGAACTGGACGGAAGCGCACCATGAGCGTGGCATGTAAATGGCATTGTAGATGACATGCATGCCAAGATTTTCATGTTACCACCTGCCGCTTATGTTCGTTATATAGTCATGTCACTGAAACGGCCGCGAGCGCGCCATGAGCGTGGAATGAAAGTCATGTCGCTCGTGACATGTCATGATTTACATATTACCACTAGTCATTTATGTTCGTCATACGAGTCATGTCACTCAATACCAAATTTGGTGTATCTCAAGCTAACGAAACGGCCGCGAGCACGCCATGAGCGTGGCTTGCAAGTCATGTCGCACATGACAAGTGGTGATTTCCATATTACCACTTGTCATTTATGTTCGTCATACAGTCATGTCACTCAATACCAAATTTGGTGTATATCAAGCTAACGAAACGGCCGCGAGCGCGCCATGAGCGTGGCATGCAAGTCATGTCGCACATGGCGTGTCGTGATATCCATATTACCACTTGTCATTTATGTTCGTCATACAGTCATGTCACTGAATACCAAATTTGGTGTATATCAAGCTAACGAAACGGCCGCGAGCGCGCTATGAGCATGTCACTCATGACATGTCATGGTTTCCATATTACCACTAGTCATTTATGTTCGTCATCGTCATTTATGCTCATCGTGGTGTCGATCAAACCCAGATCTTCTGCATGGAAAGTAGCTGTTCTAGCTACGCTACTGCTTGAAACTGACGCTGAAAAAAAAAGAAAAACCTGATATGAATATTATGCAAAGACAGGATACCTCGCCAACGCAGGGGTCTCAAATTGACCTCAGACAGCGGACCACAGTCACGAAATTTAGCCCCCCGAAGGCCGGTAAAGTGACGAAGGTAGAATTGGGGGGAGGGAGGTCAACAAAATAGATACTGTCATGGTGCACAGTTCATGCTGCGAGATAGAAGAAGGCGTTTCCCATATCTCCCATATTTCAGTTTCCCATATTTCAGTTTCTTGGCCACAAGTTCAGCCAAATAAAAGTTCCTTCACTCTAAGAAATAATCGAGTAACAAAGGGTGTCTTTTTGCTACACAACTATAATCGTCATCTACCCCGCGTACTTTCCCTGGCGTTATCACCGCCGTCCCGGCACTTCCCGGTCACGAACGCTGCGCACGTTATCGGCGTGACATGACATTCTTGATAGGAATGTGCCGAGAGCCGGGTTTTCAAGAGAGGAAACGCGAGCAAGCCAGATGACGATTATTATTGTGTAGCAGAAATACTCCCAAAATACTCGACTTTTTCTTAGAGTGTGCATTTTCACGCCGACTGTTGCCTTCGTCGACGTCACGACCACGTGAAAATATACGGGTCATTTCTGAAGGGGATTCAGAGTGAGGATTTGAGGAACATATGGATACCAATCTCCACAATGACTAAAATATGGCGGTGTCGGGCACGCCAAGCATCGACACCACGTACAGGCGCTACGAATTTTCGACTTCTCCCTCGCACCCTGGTCAACCGCTTGCCGTACAGTTGATGACTACTTACGGCGCGGGATGCGCTATTCTCCTTTCAGCACAACGCTGCCGTGACCGCCAACTTGCATAGAGTTTCGGCCATCCTGCGTGCCACTCAATGAAGGCATTAGCGTTGCGATGACACAGACGGCTGCACCAGCAGTGCCAGCCTATCGCGGTACTCCGCTTTGTACATGACCCCCACCTGTCGACGTATGTGCGGCCGCTGGGCTCGCCGCTGGAAGCCTTATTGTTCCTGATACTAGTCGCAGTTCGACCACCGTTGCTCCGGAGTGCCACATCACTCTGGTTCGCTCACACTGCCCGCAAATGTCTCGTACACCCGCCCGCAATGCTATTTGTGAGGACCCTTGCCACCCGCGCCCGCTCACATCACTGTGCCCTCGGCCGTGCCTACTATGTCCTCGCTGGATTCGACACCAGACCACAGCATTCGTGCATCGCGTCCTTCGTCTGCTACACTTCTCCCAGCGTCGTCGGCCGGAGACCTGCTGGTTCCCGCTTCCTTTTTCCTGACGACTTCAATTCCATGCCCCCAGCGACCCATGCGCACACCGAACCATGCCCATGCGGAAACACTCGTTAACGAATGGTCATGCCTTGCGTAAACGTAGTTGCATATAAAGCGCATACTTTTCATTTGGGGATCACTTCTACTGGAGAAGTAACCTGCCGCATCTTCATCAGCGCTCATGAGCATTTGCGACCACCGTGCTACGCCTCTTGCGGAGCTCAGTCCTCAATGACCAGAGGCGCGAGCCAGAAATAGAGCGCTTGATTGTGGCCCAGCTGGAATCCGTAGCCGCCGCCGCTCTTCTTCGGCTTTCTCCTGTCAACAAAGTGGTGGAAACGGCGCGGCCAGATCTTCCACCGTCACGTTACTGTCGCTGTAGCAGGCTTCCTGCTAAAAAAATTTAGTGTTGCTTTGGATCGTGGTATTTGCGAAACGTGTGTGTCGGATCCACATGTAACATTTTTTCGTCCTCCATGCACGTTGACGGCCGGAACGGTTTCAGTCGCATGTATGCAGTATTTGGCATAGGTAAAGAGTGATATGCGAGAACATTTTACGCACATAAATAAATTTTATGGACTAAAAAATAATCCATTCATTCGTCATTTTCACCCTTCAAGAGATCTGGTCAAAAATTTCATGAATAATACGTAATAGGTAAATATATATTGCATCGTATTGATATATTGCACGTAAACATGAGTGAACTGTGATTGCGATTTAGCATTGGGGCACCGAAACCATAAAAAACTGATGAGATGGCAAACAGAGTGCTGAAAAAACCGAATCATTAAAAAAAATACAAAACCGAACATCGCTTCTAGCACAACTAAGAATGACGGCATAAGTGACAGGATGAGAGGCGCCTCTAGGAGGCGCCGTAGTGCTACTGCTACAGCAACAACACTGAATAGCAGTTTAGCCATAAGAGATAAAAATATGATATTCTCGGCGATGTGTATAAACAATAGCGTACCTCGAATAGTTCCCCTAAACGTGGGTGGTTCAGAAGGGAGCTTACTGTTAACGCTGCCATGAAATAAGAGGCCAGCTAGAAAAGCAGTCCAGATGGTACGCATATTTTTTGTAAGTTGGGGTTGCACAGAGTACTTCTTGGTGCATGGGAAGTTTCAGGCACAAGAGTCTCATCTATTTATACATACATGAGGCTTCGACGTCATAAAAGTTTTACCTTTATTTCGTAGAAACACAGTTGCGCTGACGATGTACTTCTGAAAGGACGCTGGAACAAAGAAAGCCAGCTGCTGCGTTTTCGACAGTACATGCCGCCGCGCTTTTACAGTATAAACATTTTTTGTTCAACTGCAGTGACATGATATGAACTCGCGTCGTCATGGTTCCTTGAAAAGCATTTTCCGAAGTTATGCCTGTTGCTGATCCATTTCAGTGCCACAGTAGTTTATAGTTAGTAGCCAATAGTTTTACTTTATTTATTTCACAATACTGCAGGCCCTTCTCGGACCCATGCAGGAGTGGGTTGAACTTGAATACAGTTCACAAAAAATTGAAAAAAAAAGATGAAACCATAAGTACTGAGCAAAGAGTATGAGCGCGCATAAAATAAACAGGGAATACGCACGTTATACAGTGAACAAAGTGTTCATATAAACAGGGAAACAGCATTATAATAACTGTGCAGGCTTAAGGGGTTGTATATTAAATACTAATGACACCATTTATTTTTACCATTTGAATTCTAAATTCTGAATGTTTCTAATGAATTCATCGACACATGAATTCTTAATAGTTAACTAATTACGGCTTCTTCGCATTATGTTTGATATAAATTAGAAAAAAATTGAAGGACACTTTGTACATTGCAAACTGTGTTCGGTGAAAGCGTGTGGCCATTCGACTCGCTATGCCATGTCTTTTTTTTACATTCTCAGTGGTTTGGCACACAAACGGAATGTTTTCGTGTTTTGTTCTTTAATTTTTTACCGCGAATCGCAGCGAGACGCGAGACTTACCTGCCTCCGTTTCGCTTGCGTTCGTATTCTCGCGCTTTGCGCATCGTGCAGACGCCATACGCGTTCCATAGCTTAAACTGACGGACACTTTGTAATTCCAAAGTGTGTTCCGCAAACGCATGTGCCCATTGAGGCGGGGCCGGTCAAAATGGAAAGCGATGCGCGCGTCTCCCTCCTTGCATGACTGGACACGCTGGGCACAGCGACGCTACGCAAGCAAAGCGCGAGCGCTGTAGAGTCCGACGCGACTGGCGTCCGTTTGCGCGCCCCGGCGGCCCCCCTGGCACCGTGCCAGGGCATGGCCGGAAGGGCGGATGGACGGATGGACGTGCACATTAGGCTTTCGCCTTAAAAGCTGGGGCAGCTCCGCACTAGTGGTGCGAACACTGAGGTAGAAGCGACGCTAGGTTGCACTAGGGGTGCAAAACTGGAAGCAACAGCGCAGCGAATGCTCGTACTCCAGAGGACGAAGCTGCTCTCACAAGCCCGTGTCCATGGAGGAAAGAAAAAGGAGGGAGCACGACGTCGCGCAGCCAGCCTTGGAAAGCCAACCCGTACTGAAGCCAGCAGTGTCGGCCCAACACGTGACCTTTTGCGTCAAGATCACGCAAGCGTCGAGACTTACCGATACTTAGGGGTATGGCGCCCGGTAGCTTTTAATCGAAGCGCGCTTGTTCGGCGCAGGCCCGCCGTCTCACGCAGGAGGTTAAAAATGGAACATCACCGAGAGTACTAAAGCCTACCGCACAACCTGACGTTTTGATCACGTGTTGGCCGACATGGTGGGATTCGCTGGTCTTCACTCGTGTGACGTAATGCTCCCTGCTTTCTCTTTCCCTCCACCATGTCCGTGTCCCTTCCTCGCTTAAACTACAAGGGTTTGGCGGCACCATGTCACGTGTCTAGTGTATCGTCATTTTACGTTACGTGACTAGTGATACGTGATTTTGCCGGGAACATGTCACGTGATTAGTGGTACGTGGTTTTACGTCGCGTGACTAGTGCAACGTGATTTTGGCAGGAACATGTGCCGTGGCTATACTTGCGGACAACTTTTTTTGGCGATGAAGCGAAGGCTACAGAGCCAAATCGCGCATATAATAATAATAATAATACTTTATTAACATTTTCACACAGGAACAATGTAGTAAAAAATTGGCCTGCCAAAGCCACATTGGGCTTGAGGGGCAGAGCCGACAGACAGCGCACCACAGGAATTGGTTAGCTTAGGACCATACAAATACACACATTCTTTTCCCTTTTTTTTTCGCGTATACCTTTAAAAAATATAGACGCGCGTGTACAGCAATGCGCGAGGAAATAAAACTGTTGCTAATACAAGTGATGTCACCTAGCCTTGTAAGAGTTAACAATTCGTACTTGCAATAACCACAATACAACGATAGAACACCATCAGATTTTCGGTGATATATAAGAAAATAAAAAAGAAAAAGCGGAAAAAACCAAGAAGCACAAATGAACACATGAAAGCATTGTAACATCATTCTAACTTGTATAGAAACAAAGAAAAGATGAATTTTCATTCCTTTAATACGCCGAGAGCTATGCGCAGCCTATAAAAACAAAAAAAAATCGTTACCCTAAAGTTGTGATACCGCAGCGACGTGCACCGAAGGAAAAGTGCATATATCACGAAGAAGTTAAGAGATTAATGCGACGAAGAAGTTGCTTCAATTTGAATTTTGTTTTTGCACGAAAGGCACTCGGAGGAAGTTGATTTAAGCAGGACGGTATGAAGTAGCTACGAGTGCGCTGACCATATCTGGTAGAGCAGCTAATCACCCGAAAACGGTTTTTAGGTCGGAGGCAGCGAGTAGGGACGTAGGAAACTTTATATTTGTTATACCCAAAATGCCTCAGGACAGCCGTCTCAGTCAGAAGGGCATCAAAGTTGGAGCATCGCAATGCTTTAAAAAGGTCTGTGCCTGAGGGCAGTCTTAAATCATAACTAATTAATTTCAAAAGGGAACGAAGGATAGAGTTCAATCTATTTTTCTAACGAATCGCACAGTGACCGAACGCCGTAACACCATATCGAAGAACACTGTAACCTAACGCTTGTAGTATCATTTTGCGAACTGATAGTGGCGTATAATATCTGATAGTATATAATGTACGAGAGACTGCCCGGGGTCTTGAACAAACGTACGCCAGGTAAGAATTCCAGGCGAAGTAACTATCAAGAAGTACACCAAGGTATTTAACAGATGAAACATAGGGAACAGGAGTGCAAGAACACGGAGAACAAGATGAACAGTGAGCCAGTAATGGGACACTTTAACTTTTTTCAGTGGACTATGGAAAGAAATGAGCTTTGTTTTAGAGACGTTTACATTAATCACGTTACTGGCAAACCAGATAATCAAACTTATCGTAGCATCTTGCAAAAGGGAAACTGCTTCTGGAAAACGGGAATTTCGAGACAAAATGACAGTGTCGTTGGCGTAATGAAATATGCGAGTAGGTACGGTCGCGGCGAGATAATTAACATATAAGTTGAAAAGAAGTGGGCTTAATATTGATCCCTGGGGGCACTCCGGCTTTTATATAGATTATATTGCTGCGGTACTGCCCTATGGACACTTACTGTGTTCTATCGTCTAAGAAGTTAGCAAGTAACTTTAGAAAATGCCCACGAAAACCAGTCAATGAGAGTTTCGTTAGTAGTAGGCTATGACACACACTATCAAAAGCTTTGCTAACATCTACGAATAAGGAACATACAACCTGGTTAGCTTCGAAAGCAGAATTTATAAGGTCTGAAATATCCTCTAGGAGGTCCTGTGTGCCTTTACCTGGTATAAAACCGTATTGCGCATTGGATATAATGTTATTGGCATTAAGGTACGTGAAAATAGCTTGCAAAATATGTTTTTCCAGTATTTGAGAGATGCAAGGTAAAATAGTGATAGGACGGTAATTTTCATGCTTATTTCGTGCAGCTCCCTTGAACAGTGGTATCACTAGGGCCTTTTTCATTTCTGCTGGGATATTTCCAGTGTCAACAATGTGGTTGAGCAATGTTAATAACACACACTTAATGGCATTGAAATTTCTGCGTAACTCATCTACTGAAATTCCGTCAATGCCAGGTGATTTATTAGGTTTTAAGTAAAAAAGGAATGACTGGAGATCGCATTCTGAGATAGAAAAAAGATGCGCAGATTTGCATGCGCTGTATTTGAGAGTACATACTTCGGGGTGCGGTTTAAGAATACCAGAGACGCGTGAAAAGAAAGTATTGAATTCATTCGTAACAGTGATTCCATCATCTGGAAAATGCGAGAGAAGCGACAACTGGTGGCCATCACGTTAGATACGAATCTTAATTCGTTTATTAGAGACCACCTTTTTTTCATGTTCGATTGAGCTTCACTAAATTTCCCACCTAGGTGATTTCGCTTCGCCAACCGGATCATGGCGTTCACACGATTCCTACGGAGTCTAAATTTGTGTAGCAACTCAGGCCGGTTCGGAGCTCGTTTCGCTTGGGTCCACAAAAGGTCTTTCTCCTCGATTGCAGCTAATATTTGTGGCGACAGCCAGTAGTTCTTTTCTCAGCGTAATCGTATCCTAACAAACCGGGTACATTTTTTCCGGTAGCTATCTAGCATCTGAACAAAAGAATCGTATAAATTAGCAGGGGAGATAGTGCATAACACAGAGTGCCAGTCATGCGTTGCAATACAATCGTCGAAGAGCCTTGGATCAACGATGGCAATTTCTTTTTTTGGTACTGTCTCTTTTTTGGGGTTTCGAGCAGTTTGCGAGACTACAACCGATAAAATAATGATCAGAGACCTTGATTTCAATGACAGCTTCCTGTGTTATAAGATTAGAACAACGGACATTAATGTGGTCAATGCACAATTTCACCAGTTTTCCAGATAAAAGTTCTCCGCGTGTCGGTAGATGAATAGCACCTTCCAAACCCCATTTCGATAGAAGGTCGAGATAATTAGCAACCAGAGGCACGGCAGGGCGAAGGGTATCAATATTGATGTCGCCCGGCACAAGTACGGTGTCGTCAAGAGAATGGGCTGTTAGCGCTGCATCAAGTTCCGATAAGAACAATCGGACGTTGCAGCCTGGGGGCCGGTAGATCGACAATACAGTTGCCGATAACTCAGCAGCGCATAGTCGAAGAGCGACCACTTCGGCCTGCGAAAAGGAAAGCGTCAATCTGGATACTGACCATGCGTCTTTTGCAAATACGGCCACACCCCCACGCCTGCGTAGTGAACGCGTGTATGAAAGCAGATGATAACCGGAAAGGGAATAAGACGAAATGCAATCAGCGGAAGCATTGATTTCGGTCAGCACAAATATGTCACAGATAGACACGAAAGGAGAGATCAGTGCACAGAAATGATTCCAGTGTTTCCGGATGCTGCGGATATTAACATGGACAGCCGTAAATGCGTTGTTAGAAATCTAAAAATGTTATGGGCTTCTGAAAAGCTACCAAATGAATGTGTATTGGAAATGCCGATATCTATACAAGTTTCTCGAGATCCATTAGAGTATCGATGCGGACGAGAGGAGAGCCTTCCACCTTTCTCGCCAGCACCTTTCCATCGGGTGTCCAGACAAATTTATATTCTTTTTCCTTTCCTCTCATGCGAGTTTGACGAAATAAATCCCGATTAGCACGAGTCAAATTATCATTGAAATACAGGCGAGGATTCGAATCCAAAGCATCCAACACAAGTTTTGGAAGGCTTTTGCGAGCATCCATCCATTTTTGTTTGATTGCAACAGTGTGCTTGAACAATGATAGCCGGAATGCTATCCCTGCGAGCTGGCAGCCTGTGAACAACTGCAACATCTGAAGGTTGAAATTCTATACCTAACTTCCCTGCCACTGTGCCTAATATAGACATGAGGTTCTCGTTGCGCTCGACGGGCAGACCATGTATCTCAAAGTTGCATCTTCTAGTATACTGTTCAAGGGCAATAATATCGGTGTTCATGGTGTGGATGGTTGCATCCTGAGCAGAAACGGTTGTGGACAGTTACTCGCACTGAGCCCGAATTTGATCAAGTTCAGCTTGGTTATCCGACACACCCGAGAGTACAGAGTCGTACTTCTTAGAAAGGAATTCTATAGACTTATTTTGCACTTCTCCTACAGTCGCAGCCAGCTTTTGTCCCGTGGATTTGAACGCCAGTAATTCTTCTACTTTAATTACAAGCGCTCCGACTGTTGTTGTAAGCTGATCCAGTTTTTTACTTACTGATGTCAATTGATGGGAGAACGAAACATCACTTGTACGCATTCTGGATTGTTTGCAAACCTGGCAAGACCAAGCTTCACGCTTCTCAATTGACATCTTAGTGTAAGTGCCCTCAGAAACCGCGGAACAACTTTTGCCAAGGTGATACCCTCGCTTACACAACATACACATCAAAAATTTGCCATCCGTTGACAGCAACTGGGAGCACAAAGTAAAAATATTAGACATCTTGGTGCAGTCAGCGGCAAACAAAGATTTGTAAGCAGAAATGAAAGCGGGTTGATACAAAAGGCTCACCTGCCGATTAGAAGAATATCTCACCGCTAATTAATGCATTCCCACAATTGCGTCCGTCTTTTCTGCGCAAGATATAAAAAAAATTGAACCACACTTTGCACATTCCAAAGTGTGTTCGGCGAAAGGATGCGGCCATTCGACTGACTATGCCGCGTCCTTTAGATGTGAAGCATATTATGGCGAAGCTTAATCCGGTGGTGGTGGTGGTGGTGTGCGGCGTGACCACCCCTACTGCGCTTGCGCAAACCCTTTCAAAAAATAAAAAAACCTCCTCTCCCCTCTAGGCATCCCTCCCCGCAGCAACCACACCCCTCACTGCGCATGCGCCTCCCCTCCTCTCTCCCCTCCTACGCTCCCCCCCCTCTCTCCTCTAGGCATCCCTGCCTGCGGCGTCCACACTCCCACTGCGCATGCGCGTCCCCCCCTCTCTCTCCTCTCCTACGCTCCCCCCCCTCTCTCCTCTAGGCATCCCTGCCTGCGGCGTCCACACTCCCACTGCGCATGCGCGTCCCCCCCCTCTCTCTCCTCTCCTACGCTCCCCCCTCTCTCCTCTAGGCATCCATTCCCGCGGCGTCCACACCCCCCACTGCGCATGCGCGTTCCCCCCTCTCTCTCCTCTCCTACGCTCCCCCCCTCTCTCAACTCGCGACGCCGACGCAGGCAGCGTCTGCTAGCGAGTTTCTTGGTTGAAAAAACCGACTGCTCGCGCTGCGCAACCGTTCACTGGCCACCCCGTATATATGGCAGTGGATTTTGACCTGCAAGGTGGTGCCGGTGGGAGATTTCTCCTGTGCGTTGTTGAACAATAAAAATTCGCAGCGTGCGCGTTAACTAAAAGCGGACTGCGGATCTCTGTGTCCAGTCGGAGTCTTCTGTCTCTCATTGCCCATTAGCAGCGATTGGCATGTTCCAGTAGGAAACAGCGCACCATCACTGCGTGCTTTGCGCCTCCCCAGTTTTCTCTCCTGCGCAACGCTGCGATGAGCGCCAGCGTCAACGCCGCCGCCAGTGTAAGCGTTAGCGCCCGCTTCTTCGCACCTACACATGGTTCCCTTTAGCGGGAGATGGTGTAATTTTTTTCTTTTACGCTCTCAGTGGGATGGCACACAAACGGAATGCGTGCGTGCTTTCTTTTTTTTTAATTTTTTACCTCGAATCGCAGCGAGACGCGAGACTAATCTTCCTCCGTTCGCATGCGTTCGTATTTTCTCGTGCTTTGCGCAACGCGCAAACGCCATCCGCGTTCCAGCGCTTAAATTGACGGACCCTTCGTAAATACCAAAGTGTGTTCCGCGAGTGTCCATTGAGACGGCGTCGGTCAGAATCATTGCAAACACTGGGCACAGCGACGCTACGTAAGCAAAGCGCGAGCGCTGTAGAGTCCGACGCGACGGGCTTCCGTTTGCGCACCCCGGCGGCCACCTGGCTCCGTGCCAGGGCTCGGACGGATGGACGGTCAGACACGGACGGACGTGAGCATGATACATTAAAGGCTTTCGTCTTAATGCTCCTTCCATTTTTTACGTGTAGTTTTTTAGGACACAGCGCAGCGCGCGCCAGTGAAATATTTGTGCTTGTTTTACTTTACGTTCTGCGTTTTACTTTGCGTTTTTAAACGCGTGAGGAAGTCGCGCCTTTTGCCAATGCCTCAAACGGTGAGCGGCGTCTGCGTCAAAATGCAACGCTGATTGTGCGCAGCCATCACTTTCCACAGTGGTACGAGACGCGTGCCAAACCGGACTACTTCACGTGTACATGTGCAGGTGCTCTGCTCCGCTTTCCCTTCATTGCCAAGAAAAGTTGTCCGCGTGTATAGTCGTACGTGGTTTTACGTAACGTTCCCCTCCTCTTTCTTTTCCCCTCTCTCTCTTTCTATTTCTCGCCTCTCTCTCTATCTTTCTAGTTTTATATTTCTCTCTCTTTTTCCGTTCTGTGTGTGTCTTTCTCATTTTTTCTGACTCTTTATATCCCGGGTGGTCCGCGCTGTAAGCATCCCAGGTGCACACTTCAGCACATGCTCTGGCAGTGTCACGATTTACACGGGGCTCAGAGTCTCCCTCTACGGAGGAACACTGGCTCCGGCTCTTCACCAGCTCCGTCAAGGAGGAGCAGCTCAGGGCTGTCCAGAGAGCCCTTGCAGTGGCCGAGAGTGTTAACCTCCCGGCTTCATCGTGGGTGCGGCCCTCAGACATACCCCTTGACAAGGGTCTCAGGACCAGACCAGTAGCCAGGAATTTTTTGCGGGGGTGGAGGGAGGGGGCATTTGTTTAAGGCCTTGAAAAAGACCTATTTTTCTTGTTTGAAAATTTGGTGGAAGCGCACCTATTTTTAGGGGTGAAGCTGCTTAAGGCATAGGATAGTCCGGCGCCGTCCGTCGTAGCCACCCGTATGCAAGGTGCCCACTATACGCCCACCATCCGTCCACAGCACATGCAAGGTGTGCAAGGTACCCACTATACGCCCACCTCCCGCGTCCCTCCCGCGTCCCTCCCGCGTCCGGCCACTTTCATGAAGTAGGGAAGCACCCATTATGCGAACCAGAATGAAGGCCGTCAACCGCTACCACAGTCATCAGAGTCATTGCCGAGAGCACAGAGGCTGCTGAGCAATGGCTAGGCAGGTGGTGTCTGTCGCCCAGGTTGACCCCATTCCTTAATCTTGCTTGCATGTGTTTGGAGGGGGCTTAGTCCGTCCCTCCTTCCCGCGTCCCACACCACCACAGCGCAATCACGTCCCCTCCCCCCTCCTCTCTCTCTCCTCTCCTACGCTCACCCCTTTCTCTATTCTAGGAATCCGCTACTCTACGGAGCGGCCCCCCGCGTACCACACCCCCCACAGCGCATGCGCGTCTCCTGCCCCTTTCTCTACTCTAGGAATCCTCAACTCTACGAAGCGGCAACCCACATCCCCACAGCACATGCGCGTCCTCGCCCCCCTCTCTCCTCCCCTACGCTCACCCACTTTCACTCCTCTAGGAATCCTCAACTCTGCGGAGCGGTGCCCGCGTCCCACACCCCCACAGCGCATGCGCGTCCCCTCCCCCCTCTCTCCTTTCCTACGGTCCCCCCCCTTTCTCTCCTCTAGGAATCATCTACGGAGCGGCGCGCACGACAGGTGGTGCGACAGCTGCATACTCCGCTGGGGGGCGCCACGGTAGTTCTGCGGTATGAAAATGATGGAGCGCGCGCACCTCATTCTCCCTCCCGTGCGGCACCGCAATGAGCGCCCGGGCCGCTGCCGCGAAAGGAGAGCGGCGACGTTTCTCCCGCTCAAGCTAACCATCTCCCCCGCTGCTTCGCATCCACACATGGTCCCCTTTAGCGGGAGATGGGGAAGTTTTTTTGCCGTTATCGTGTAAAACAACTTTCATATAGTAGCTTTTCTAAGATGTCACTTGGTGACAAACTTGCAGCACAAGATGTGAGCTTTTTTTAAACAGCAAAGGCAATTGTTTTAGGCTCCTTTGCGTGGGTGCCACTCACCTCTTTTCCTACTTCGTCTTGTCCAACCTAAGGAAATGTAGGGCCGAGTGCCTCGTTGACATTACGAACGCCGCTGTTGATTTTCCTATCACTAGTGGTGAAGCGCCAGACCATAGCGACACCTTCGTTGCCCCGAGTGTGGCTGTCAAAAGTAGTGAAGAGGCTGGAGAAGCGATCCAGTATTCTGGGAATAACCAACACACAAACACACAGACTGATTAGTTTTATTTAAACCACCCTGTGTACAACACACCGTTACTGTACACACATCTGACACGAGTGTTTCCTTTTAGATGTGAAGCATCTTATGGCGAAGCTTAATCCGGCGGTGGTGGTGGTGTGCCGCGTGGTCTCCCTTACTGCGCATGCGCAAACCCTTTAAAAAATATAAAAATAAAAAACCTCCTCTCCCCCTCTCTCCTCTGGGCATTCCTACCCGCGGCAACCACACCCTCACTGCGCATGCGCCTCCCCTCCTCTCTCCCCTCCTGCGCTCCCCCCCTCTCTCCTCTAGGCATTCCTGCCAGCGGCGTCCACACTCCCACGGCGCATGCGCGTCCCCCCCTCTCTCTCCTCTCCTACGCTCCCCCCTCTCTCCTCTAGGCATCCCTGCCCGCGGCGACCACACTTCCACTGCGCATGCGCGTCCCCCCTCTCTCTCCTTTCCAACGCTTTCCCCTCTCTCGCCTCGCGACGCCGACGCAGGCAGCGTCTGCTAGCGAGTTTCTTGGTTGAAAAAACCGACTGCTCGCGCTGCACAACCGTTCACTGGTCACCCCGTATATATGGCAATGGATCTTGACCTGCAAGGTGGTGCCGGTGGGAGATTTCTCCTGTGCGTTGTTGAAAAATAAAAATTCGCAGCGTGCGCGTTAACTGAAAGCGGACTGCGGGTCTCTGTGTCCAGTCGGAGTCTTCTGTCTCTCATTGCCCATTAGCGGCGATTGGCATGTTCCGCTAGAAAACACCGATCCATCACTGCGTGCTTTGCGCCTCCCCAGTTTTCTCTCCTGCGCAACGCTGCGATGAGCGCCAGCGTCAACGCCGCCGCCAGTGTAAGCGTTAGCGCCCGCTGCTTCACATCTACACATGGTTCCGTTTAGCGGGAGATGGTGTAATATTTTTAAATAATTTCGTAACGAAAACAAATTTTCACGTTATAGAAGGCGGTAACCGCGTTTCGCGATAGACACTGGTTATGCATGAATGAAAGCCCTCCTTTTCTGATAAATCGCTTCGAAAAGTGCTTCCAGAATAAGCCCGGCTTTGCGCCGGCATATTGCCACAACCAAGCGCATCCTCCGGCAGTCAGGGGCACGCCGTGAGCGGTTACTGACAGCGTGTTCTACAAACGTAACCCATTCTTAAATACTCAGTTGTACGAGCGCCCGACAGCAACGCGCGCGGACGCCGTCTACGTCGACATGAGACATGGCATATGTTAGGATTACCTCAGATAGCTCCCACTGTCAGGTATATTCACTCGATTCTGTAATTGCCCTTCCAAGACTAGTGGGATAGCTTCGATGGCATCAGTCCAGCGGCTGCGCAAGAACCGTGGCGTCGTCAGGGCCAGCGTCAAGAGAACGATTACGCTTCTTACCGACGAATTGCAGGCCTCTGTTCCCGATGCCACTCAAGTGAACTTTCGCGTTACATACCTCATCCAGAAGAACGTTGAGCTCACCATCATAAACAAGGAAATCTTCAATGCCACTGATGACGACGCTTACGAGGAACAACTTGAGGCCGCGGAAGAATACGATCGAAAGGTTTCTTTCGCCGTGTCCCGAGCACGGCTCTTTCTCCGAGAGGTTTCAAACAAAGCGACGGCAACGAGTACTGCGATGGCGGAGGTTATAGTACCGAACGTTGACGCCAGTGGTGCCAGCATCTCAACACACAACATGGTTAGTGACTGTTCACCTCGAGTAACATATACGACGCCCAGTCAAGGAACGCTGCTGCGTCATTGTGCATTGGTTCTGCCGAAGCTATAGATAGCTACGCTTTTCCGACGCACTTCGCGATTGGCAATTCTTCTGGGATCACTGCAGTACCAAGATTCATTTGAAGGAAGAATTTTTGCGGATGGAGAAGCTTAAGTATCTGCTCTCATATTTGAGCGGTGCAGCCAAGAGAGCAGTCGAAGGCATTCGACTGACCATATAATTACAAAATCGCAATCAAGACATTGACAGAGTGATTTTACAGCGAAAGCTGTTATGAGATCACAACAAGGGCCGTTTTTGCGGCTTAGTTGTCCGCCGCCGCCGGTGTCCGCAACTACTATCGCGCTAAATAAGAAAAAAACTAACTAAATAAAAAACCCCTATGACCGAATGGGAATCGAACCCGGGCCCTCTACGTGGCGGCCCAGCACCACTGAGCTATGCCGGTGCTCGAAACTGCGTTGCAAACTGACCCTAGGCAGGCTTTATGTGGGGAAGGAATCGCGTGAACATGTGTATTAAAGCGTTTGAGAACAGTTAAGTAACAACCAGGCGTTACACAATGCGAATTGCGTGACGAGCGGGTCGTTCAATGCTCCTACCTATTACAAAAGCCTCAGACATAATTCTTTATCGTCGTCAGCCACAGCATCAACAAAGTGCACATAATGCGTTACAAGTGTGTAGCGGATACGGCGCTTTTCCGAAGAATGACGAATATTGGTATAGTGGACGCTTTCCCACTACACAAAAATTATGATGATTTATGGTGTAGTGGGTACCATGCAAGTGTGCTTGTATTAGTTGCTGCAAGAGTGTTTAAAAAAGGCTCTAGAAAGGCCGCTCTTCCAGCTTTCGCTGTGACTGTGCTGCGCGTTCCGCGCAGGCCTGGCAGTTTTGTCGACGCGACTTGCTCATCAACGAGCACGTTGACCACCTGCTCGCCTTAGTGCCAGTCAAGTAATCGGCAGTTGTTGAAAATTTTGTCTGCTCGACGACCAGTCCAGTTTCGACTTTCCGCATTGACCAGTTTGGGCGTCTCACCTGACCACTACAACGTTATCCTACACCGCGTCCTAATAAAGCGCCACCCTGACCACCTCGCGATACTCTACCGCCAGAAGTCGAAGGAAACACCGCAGCGTACGTCCGGTATCGTGACTCCTGAAGAGAGAGCGCGTCAGGCTGCAGAACTGCTTACTTTCCTGCGGGTCCAGATTGATATCAGAGAGGAAGGTAGGACAGGAAGAACGGCGCCAGCCTTTTCGCGTTTGCTACCTGAAGAAGACGTTGAACATCCGCCAGCACCAGTGGGACATCTACCAATGGCGTCCGCGCTTTGCTGCCGAACCTGCTGCAGTTACGTAAGGAGTTGCCCCTTATGCAAGAATTGTCGTCACACCATCGCGGAATGCAACGTCCAGCTCTCGGTGGATGAAGAAAAGGGCTCGCTTGCGTGGTGCTCAATGCTGCTACTGTCGCGGCAGGTGGAATCACGTGGCACGTTTTTGCCGACGTGCGCGGAACGTCATGTGTATAATGTGCTATGGTCGACGTTTGACTATACTCGGTGAGTTGTTCCAGCCAGCTGCACCAACCAGCACAAACGCGACGACAGTTAATCAGGACGAGTAACGTATCATTGGGTGAGGCACGAACATGCCCCAAGCGCCCTGAGCAGAGTCAACGTGGTTCTTCTGGAAACAGGATGAGTGGGGATTGAGTGCGGGTCACGAAGGCGGGTCACAGAGGCAGCCAGCGAGCATATATTCGAGCGGATCTCTCAAAGGGCCTCAGATGCCGGGGTATCGGAACCGAGAAACTTTGTTTGCTTACATTCGAAGCTCCTGAAAGTAGTAATGCGCATTAGACGGCTAATTTTCACTCTGCGAAGCCAACGTAGGGACATAGCGGGAACCTTGGAGGCCTTGAAGGTACCCGAAGTGTGTATGATAACAAGCCCGCCGGTCAACAGAACCACGGCCGCTGGATCAAAGCGGACGCAGTGCGACCTGCTGCGTGCGGCGAAAACAGCGAGTTAGGCCTAGTTCATTTTACTGCTGCCGCAGCGCCACTGGTTAATGACAACGTTACTAGATTACTAGATTCTAGGTAATCGAGTAACGTTGGTTTGTGCCGGGAAGCGGTACGTGTCTGGCGCTGCTCGCATGCTCCCTGTGTCCGCTTCGCAGCGCTGCAAGGACACGCCGAGTTTGGTATCCACTCAGCTAGTGCATTCTTTTATGCCACAAGACGACCGTTTCTCCGATGCAAATAGTTTCCCTTTTATACGGAGATACGGAACTGTTCTGACTAAGCATGCCCGTCTAGTCGACAGCCAACTTTGAGCACACGTTTAAAACGTATAAAGCGTTAATTAAAAAGCCTGTGCCTCTTCGCGTCACAATAATAGTATCTGGGGTTTTACGTCCCAAAACCACGATATCATAATGAGGGACGCCGTGGGGGAGGCCTCCGGAAATTTCGACCATCTGGTGTTATTTAACGTGCACTGACTTCGCAGAATACACGGGCCTCTAGCATTTCGCCTCCATCAAAATGCGACCGTCGCGGCTGGGATCGAACCCACGACCTTCGGATTAGCAGCCGAGCACCGTAACAGCTACGCCACCGCAGCGGACTCTTCGCGTCACAGGATTAATACATATGTTTTAAGTACTTTTACAAATGTCCTGAACGTGCCATTGCGGGCTTTTGGGCTATTTGAATATCGCACAATGTTTGCAGCAATCTGAATAGCAAAACTGTTTTCCTACTATTTGAATATTGGACAACGAGCATGCAGAAAAGAAAAGAAAATACGAGGTTCTGTGCGTAAAATGAATCATATATTTGTCATTCAAAAATCCCCGCTCGCTGAACCGCCAGGATCAGTGGCGTAGCCAGAAAGAGGGGGTTCAACCCCCCCCCCCCCCCGAAATTTTTCAGTTTTGCTTGCGTATATATGCACGCACACATACAAACGCACGCACGAACATACATAAAGTATGGTTGAACCCCCCCCCTCCCCCCCCCGAAAAAAATTTCTGGCTACGCTACTGGCCAGGATGCATGTGTTTTCTAACGCAGCAGAATAATCTCACATTGCAAAATAAAGAAAACATTGTAGTTGATGACATGCCATCATGGCCTCAAAGGCGCGCCACCTTTCTGGAGAGGGGCTTGTGTGCCAACCTTGCTAGATGCTGCACAGTTGCGTTGACGTTCCCTGTCCAGTTGGCTAGCAGTGGTCGAAGCAGCCGTTTCAGAATAACATAACAGATGTGTTTCGTGTGCTGAGGGCAGCCCGAACCACAGCGTAGTGCAGGGCACGTTACAAAATGTGGGAGCAGGGCTGAGTGAAGAAGTTTACACAGATTTCCACTTCTCCGGACTTCGATGTGCTTCATCACTTCACTGATAAAGTCGCATGCCAGTTTACAAATTTGCACGATCGGCATTTTGGGATACTGAAGTTGTCCATTATTAATCTTCTTTATGAAATAATGCATGCCGCCAAACGACTGGTTCATGTACGAGAACCTTGCTCACTTCACAGGTGCACTGCTAAATAATAAAATCAAGCAAAAGAAAAAGTTGCATCAAGAGCACAACGCAACGAAGAGTGCATAGTATACCCTGCTTACTTGGATTAATTAAGCAAAAACATTGTCTACATTTTTACACCGGGCAGATGAACATTCTGTGCAAGGAATAGTGGCATACATGTATATCTGGTAGGGAAAGTTACAGTGGCCGCACCCCATCATGGCGAAGCCCCTGTCTTCATATGGGCTTAAACACTTAAGGCCTTAGATGCCTTATTAAACGCCAAGTTCGACCGTCGGCGTCGGGGACGAGTGCTGCCAAAAATTATAATCACGTGATGGCGTCACAATATGATGTCATGATGACGTCACGGGTTGTCAAAATATGTGACGTCAATATAACGTTATAGTGACGCCACGTCATATCATGACTATGTGTGACGCCACGTCATATCATGACGTCATCACATGACATCGTAGAATGGGCAAGGGTGGTCCGATCACGGAGGTAATTAATGCAAAACCAAATGAGGCACCTCAGACCTTGGAGGCCATGCGAAACCATGTTAGGTGCAGAAAGCTTTCGAAGTGTAGCGGGACAAGCGTGCGCGTCCCGCAGCGTCGGGGACGAGTGATGCAAAAAATCATCACAAGATGACGTCGCCATATGACGCCAGAGATCACCCATATCCAGCTTTCGGGGACACTGGATGATCAGCGCTCCTAGCGGCCACTGCTGGAAGCTCTCACGTTTTCAATGGGACAGGGTCATTTTTCGGCGATAAAAAATCGTACAGGTGCAACTTCCAAAACTTCTTAAAGGGGCACGTTCTAGGAGCTGTACCGCACTTAACAAATGCAACATCGTTAACATTGGGGCTTCACATTCTGTTCCCACGACGACTAAAGTTTAAACAATGGGATCCTATGGAGGCGGCCGAAATCCGGCCTTGTTTTTCGAGACAAAAACGGGCCGCGTGAAAAAACTAGACGGAAATCTGCAAATTTCTCGGAGATCTAAGTAGTACGATGACGAAGCTTTCATTTGAGCCCGCAATCATGTTTCTGTGTGAAGAAAAACACGTTTCAAAATGAAGTTTCCTACAACACAGTCGCGTCGTCGACTACCGTCTTTGGCCATGGTATCTTGATAATACTCATTTTATCACGTCGCATCCGGCGTGCGTTGTGGCCGGGATAGTTGAGCGCCTGAGCAGGCAGCTTGCGCGTGGTCAAAGCGGAGGGGGTTCGAATCACAGAAAAATTGGTCGAGTTTTTTTGTTCTTATTTTTCTTTTCTTTGTTTTTTTTTTTTTTTTTTTTTTGCAGAATTGCTGTCAGTGGTTACGGTGCTCGGCTGCCGAACCGAAGGACACGGGTTTGATCGTGGCCGCGGCTCTAGCATTTTCGAAGGAGGCGACAATCCTGGAGTGCTTAGATTTAGATGCGTGTACGTAGGTGTAAATTCACGTCACAGAACTCCAGGTGTTCGAAATTTCCGGCCCCCCTCAGGGATTGGGAGACGCCCGCTACGCGCTAAGCGCGTGCTGTAGGACATAGTTTTTCCAGTCCATTCCTCCTCTAACGCGCGCCTCATAAACATATCGTAGTTTTGGCAAGTAAAGCTCCAGCAATTATTATTACTAGTGCGTCATTGCTGAAGATTTAGTTGCTTGTTTTTTTCGCTAAAGCATTGCAGCCAGAATCTTGCTGCAGTGCCGGTTTCGCTTCTGGAAATGGAGCAAGTAAACGTCTCGTGTTTTATTAGTTCTTATTACGCAACCCATTATTTAAACAACGAAGGAAGGGGAACCAGGGGCCTATTTTAGTTCACCGCAGCCTCAATAAGACAACACATATCGAATCCAAGGAAAGCATGAGGGAAGATTTTGATAGTATAATGAAGCGTTTTAAGTAAGCACTGTACTGTTAGAGACTGACCAGCAATAGCCGAACCAGCGCAAAGCTTGCGCTGTCGAATCGTCTTATTTTCTTTCTACATTAGCAGCGTTCTCTGCTTCGGAAATCAGTGGCGCTTTTAGAGAGTTTAGGATACCGTACGCAAAGTTATGCGTTTGTGTTGCGCATGCATCGTACGTTAACCTCTTGCGGGCTCCCGTTAAGTAGGGAATTTTCAAATAGCGTACGCAAAGCTTTGCGTTTACGTTTACCGCAACTGCGCATGCGTCATACGCTAACCTCTTGCGGGCCCCCGTTAAGTGACGGAAATAGCGGGCGACCGCAAAGACCGCAAAGCTTTGCCTACGCTATTCAAAAACTCCCTAGTGACGAACGCTAACGCTACAACCGCAACGCCCGCAAGCTTTGCGTACGGTGTTCTAAAACTCTCTATTTATTTCCCTTCCGAAACAAAGCCATCCTGGCGAATTACGGGCAGAATTACACTGCACAGAGATAGTAAGGCTTTAGCAGGTGATTCCACGAAAGATCGAACATGCATGTTCGGTCGATATTTTTGTTTTGTCTGGGATTTTTATATGATGTGCAGGCACATTCAAAGTGCAGGGAACCGAAAATTTTATTTCCGAAAAAACGCTCCGAGCGCGTGAAAAAAAATATTTGAAGGTGCTGGCGCGGGCGTCTTGTTTTTGCTCACCGCAATATTTTCGGATATCGCAGCCGAATTCAATGCGAACTATACATGTTGCGCCAAAACTTTTTGGTGTTCATTTTAATAGGGAACACTGTGAATTACATCCATGCTTTCTTGATGCTGTCCACCGAGGGGGTAAAAATGTAAAAAAAAAAGGCAAACACGGCCCAAATCGCTAAGTTTGATCGTTTGCTAAGTTTCATGTGTCTGCGCCCGTTTGCTATTTTACACAGAAACTTCAAATCTGTATCACATATAGAAAACAAGCATTTGAAATATTTCTGCGAGAGATCACTTTCCTACAAGCAGCGTAAGAAAGACATAGTTTAAAAACCAAGTTTTTTAACACGAAAGTGTTTTATGCCGAGGTCCACCAAGATTTGAGTGACGTACTTCCGTCACGGAAATGACGTCGAAAAAATACGCCTGATCAGAAGACAAAGAAAAAAAGTTCCGTCATCGGGAATCGAACCTACGACCTCTTGGTCAGCGACAACAGATACCGGGCAAGCTACCCATTGCGCCATGGTCACATACTCTGTAACCGTTAAAAACAAGTCTTTTATATCTACCAGTGTCCTCTCACAGTGCTCTTGCTATAGGGAAGTACTGCATTATGACCGTGAAATTCACGATTAGTTCCTTCAAAGCGCCGTTTCTACGCGTCCATCCCATTCAGCGCATTTCGAACAGGAAAAGTGCAATTTTGTCGACGCGTTAACACACTGCCAGGTAGCGTTCTTACCCCTAGCATCGGCCTCGCTCATAGCATCCGTCCATTCAAAAAATAGCTCTGGGACGCGCGAGTGCTTCACGTGGCCGTAACTCCGCGTTCCACGCGAAAAATTGCAGCCTGCCAATGGGGAAGACACGACGCGCGTTGCGTTTCCCTCTGGTCGGGCAGCGTTGTTCAATAACTCTAACATGCCGCGAGTAGACGACCTTAGCCCAAGTTCGGCGTCCAATCAGTGACGCTCTTCTAGCTGTCAGACCGCTTTCTATGATTCCGCTCCCACCGTACAGCTACCACAAGCACCTATGACCACAAGGTTCTTGGACATTAGTCGTCGGGATACAGATGTACCACCAAGGGTCAACGTGGATGCATCCACGTTAAACGGTGCTATAACTGTCAAACACCAACAGACATTGTGGAAGCTCTCTTATATCAATGTACAGTAAACATTCAACTACTTCTGTAAGGACAGGTTTCACTTTCGTGTTATACCGATTCCTATGACAGAGGGATCAACCATGTTTTTTCAAAAAAGCCCATTTTCAAGAAACAAAAAAAGACTTTGGTGTCAATTATGACGAAAATTTTTTTTACCGAAGAGTGCTTATGTCAGTCAATGCACGGTTTCAATATCAAATGTCCTCATTTTTTTTTGTTAACGAGACATAAAGGGCCAAAGTGACCTTTGTTGTGTGTTCTCACTACAGTGCCTTTGATGGTTGTCATCAGCTTGCATTGTGCGTAAATCTACAGTACCAGTGGTGCAACAGCTGCGCCAATTGCTCCAATTTGATACAATTCCCAATTTTTGCGCCCAGCTGAGCCAAAACCATGAAATTCGGTCAAATTGCGCCACGCGGCGCCAAAATGCCCGACCAGCCTCAAAATTTTCTCAGTTGCACTAATTTCAGCGAGAAATGGAATCCACGTTGGCCACCTGCAGTTTGCGTCATCAATCAATCCAGGTGCGCAGACCCTAATCCTAAACTGCGGTGTAATATATACTCATTAGGTCAGGTCACTCGCGAGACGCGATCGACCACATCAAGTAACAACGGCGCGCGCCCATCGGTTCGCTAACCGCAGCGGATACCTATCGGCGGGACGACGCAACTTCTAGACAACAATGCGCTGCCGTAGCCAGCACTTCGCGGGAAATATGAATTTCCTAGTCAGCAAACGCGGCTATGGCATGTTAGGAAATGAAGCTGGAAGCGTATGGCGCGTTTTCTGTGTGCGAACAAACTCGACGTGCTGCGAACGCCGGCATCGCCGGAGACCTCGTTGGTTGCCATAGCAACGACACATAAAACATTTTTCTGCCTTGAAGTTGCGTCGTCCCGCCGATAGATATCCGGTGCCGTCGCCAGGCCAATGGGCGCGTGCGTTGTTACTTTCTCTGGTCGAACGCGCCTTGCAAGCGAGCCGAGAAGTTGTGCCCTAAACCTAACCCCAGCGTAAAAAAAAAGGGGGGGGGGGGGGTTGCGGTTCGAAAATTTCTTGGCCTTCTTCTATCCCGTGCAGAATGTTGCTTAAGCCACCTTCGCCGCAGTACACCGGTGCCCTGCGCAAAAGCGTATTAAAATTTGGAAGGGGCTGTTAGCACTAGTCACATGACACAGCACATTTTGTTCCTCAATTACTCATGCATGTATACGCGGCATAATTTTGAGAACTAGTATGATCGCTGATGTTCCAAAAGTTACTGTCAATCATTTAGAGCGGTGTATGATATTTATGCCGCACTAGAAAAAAAATGTGCGCTAGTTTCTCTTTTTTCGCCACTCATACTCGTTAGATTTACGAATCTCCCTAATTTCATGGTCGCCAGCTTGGCAGATCCACATTTGAATTCGTAGAGTCTGTCTAAAATTTGACAGGCACGGCAAATATTAATGTGGACTTTTATCATTGTTTGTTCAGTGGTGGGGGGGGGGGGGGGTTCACAATACTACTTTTATTAAAATAGCAGTGCTCATGTTCACTCTGCACGATTTGGATGATGTTGAATGGTTTGTACATATTTTTGTTTTCTTTTCTAAATGTAAGCCTTTTTTATACTGCTCTAAATTTGGCCTTTCGTGATAAACAATTGGTGTTTTTTTTCCCCCGTAAGCTGCTCCAAATTTGGATTCTCATGCTCCAAAAGTAACATTTTGCTGCTCCAAAAATTGCTCCGAATTTTATTTTGGCTGTTGCACCACTGACAGTACTAATTATTTTGCTGCAGCGAAATTTCACACTGGTAGCCTGTCTTCAGCAAAAATGTATTCTCAGATTTTATTCGTCTCTAGCATGTGCGGTGTTGGGCTGCTTCCGCTCTCTAAAGGGCTACGCGTGCACAGCTTGCAGCCTGCAACCTCGTCTACAAACATCAGAAGAAAGGCGGACGTAGCTGTTCAACATATTAATCGCTTCATCTTCCTCAAGAAATGCTTGGTCTACCTCATCGCGGCTCTCAGATGTCGACCGGATCTCTCGTGGAATCACCTAGTCCACTGCGCAATCTGATGCCTCGACATTGTTGATTACTACACTCTAACAAAAAAAAAAGAGTATTTGTGATTCCTTTGGGATAGTCATGACTTACCACGTATACGACTCTTTTTAAAGAGGCACGTTAACTCTCTTGAGGGTCACATGGTTCTCAGAAGAGAGTATAATGACTCCTGAAGAGAGTTGGCGAGCCTCTATACGTGGCAAGCCAGGACTGCTTGAAAGGAGTCAAGGGACTCTCTTTGTTCTTGAAGTTTAGAATAGAAGAAAGCTCAAGTGGCTTGACGCCGTAGATCAAGTACGAGGCTTGCTAGACCATATGGTACGGGCCGCGGTACTTCGAAATAGGTTTCGTTGACCAACCGGGGCTAGCTCAAGGAGTCCAGAGCCACACAAGTTGGTCACGGGTATACCACGTTAAAAGGCTTCGAAACATCTCGTTAGTGTATTTGACACTGCTTGCCGACAGTGGCGTTGGATAGGGCTCTCTGGTGGCCCTCTTCAGCGAATTGGCAGCTTCGGAACTGCCGTCGACTCACTCACATAAGCGTGACAAGGAGTTATTGCGCATAACGTGCAGGAGGGCTCTAGTCCTTATAGGTAGAAGACAGGAGAGAGTCCAGTCGTGGTCTGCGTAGCAGAGTTTTGGGCGTACGTCACAAAGAGAATGACACGGTTCCAGTCTTAGTAACCGGAAGTGACGTACATTGTCAGCATATCACCTGATGTTCGATTAAATGTTTCTGTTAAACCATTCGTTTTATGATTGTAAGATGTGGTGTGGGGGTGAAAGACCTTGCATTCATCTAGAATTGCGTGACGACGACCGAATGAAATACACGTCCTTCGGACGATGCGCGGCTCACGTAGTGCGTCGTGCTGTAGAATGACGCGGTGTGAAATGAGAGGCAGCCTTGCTAGCCGATGCAGATGGCAATGGCGAAGTCTCTGCTTAGCGTGTAATCGATGGCAGCAATTATCTATCATTTGGTAGCAGGAGTGATGGAAAGAAGTCCATACAAAACAACACCGGCGTAGTCCAAGGGGCGGAGAGTGCAAGTCAGTGGTTGTTACGGAGCAGGGAAATGGTAAGGGGGGATTCGTGCGGCTCTGCTCGACGCAACAAAATTAGCGGTAGAAGAAGCGGTACATTCTGTGTTGATAGTAGCAGAGCTGGAGGAAAGTGCAAGTCTTCAACTATTCGGCGTGTGCACACTGTGAGTCAGCGTTGAAGGTGGCGCGTATGTCAATGTAGATGGCGCGGAATAAGAGCCATTTGCGTCCATCATATATAGGCAGTTGTGATAGTACATCAACTGTCGCGAAGAATGAAATGTGTGTTTGATGACTGATTTCTCAGGAAAGGTAGGTGACGTTGCTTCGCGCAACAAGTCCATAAGGGAAGCAATGCAGGGTTTTTTGCGCCGCTGCACAGGCATGTCGGTGACGGCTACAGCGTTAACGCATCGTAGATGGACAAGACCACCGCAAGAATGTGTAGTGATTGGCGGCTGCGGGGGGGGGGGGAGGGTTACTGGGTTCAACCGTACTTTCTGTATGCTCGTGCGTGCTTTGGTAGGTGCATGGCTCGCATAAGCAACAACTAACTCGTCAAATCCGCGTTTACGCTGGGCAAGCACAGCGCCGACGACAACGCCGCTAGTGTCCTTGTGAATTTCATTTGGAGTGCTCTCAGCTTTTCTGTCATAATAAACTTCTCTCTCTCTCTCTAATATGGGGCGAGCAACTCAAAATGTCGCAAGATTGGAGGTGATCGACGTAAGAATACATCGGAGTGTTCTGGATGCATCACCACATGTAACTTCACTCAAAGGTCGCGGCCGCTGCGGAGGTCAGTGAAATGCGCTACAATTGCGGGGAAGCGGCGAATGAAACGTGTAAAATAAAATCAAAGGCATAGAAAGCTGCGAAGGTATTTCATTGCCAGTTTAGGAAACGTAGGAGCAGCACGAAGTGTCGTGAGATCCGGAAGGACGCCATCTCGGAAGAAGACGGCACAGAATAAGCAGCTTTCGTACGCCAAAGCAACACTACTTTAAGTTTACCTCAATGCCACTAGAGCTGAGACTAGTGACGACAGCTTCGACCTTTTGTAGATGGGTCGTAAAGCCGTCTGAAAAGATCAGAGTACCATCCAGGTAGTAGAGATTCGTCTGCCACTTGAAGCCGCGAAGGATGCCGATCATGCGTTCAAATGTTGCAAGCGCGTTGCACGGCCCGAATCGCGTCACAATAAATTCATATAAGCCATCGGATCTAACGAACGCTGGTTAGCGGTGGTGAAGTTCAGCCATCGGGGCTGCAAGCAGCAGGAGAGCAGTTCCAACGAATAGAGAAAAAAAACTATGATCCATGCCGGCAGTCACGGCATCGTCTATTAGTGGCTAGGGATAGATGTCATTACGCGTGATCTTGCTCAGCAAGCCATAGTCTACGCAAAAACTATACTCCGTTTCACAAGCTGTTGGCAGTGCAGCCAAAGGTAGAGCTCTCGTCCAATCAGGGCTGTGTGAGCAGAGCCAATAGTCCCTCAACTATTTTAGCAATCCAGAACTATTTTACACACTACAAACGCATAACGTGACAGTATGGTACGGATTGATGTTTTAAAGCGTCCAAAGTGTTTTATTAATTCGTGAAATTAATAGAAAAAGCCCGCATGGACGCGGCCGAGCGGAGGCTTGTAGTTAGGTGGTGATGCGCCGCTTTTCGGCAACATGGCGTCGCCGGAGTTGGTCGTGTGTCTGCAACGCGTCCAACAAACTGTGGCCGGTGAGCCATCCATCGAGTGTGCGTGATTTTCCCAAGCTGGCGAAGCAGATAGCTTTAAACGCTAGCGCTTCGCGTCGAGTGCGGGGAAAGTGCAAGCTTGGATTCGCTTACCAAAAGGACGGAAAGACCTATCCAGGTGAGCGCGCGAACGCCCTATCGGTGGAAAGCGCTGGCAGGGAACGCGGGCAGAGTCCTACCACCGAAGAAGCGTTTTATTGGAAAGGCCGTGATCGGGTGAAGAAGCTGGACGATTTTGACCTGAGCGTCTTTCGATGGGTGGTGTACGTCTTTTTCCATCGCCAAGGTGGTGCAGCGTTTCGAAGAGGACGAGACGCTACCGCCCGTGTCCACAACGACGATGCAGAGGATGCTGAAGCAGCGTGGCTTCAAGTACAAGGAGCGCTCTCGGAACGCATTTGTCATAGAAGCGAGGCGCATTGTGCAAAGTCGCCGCCGGTTTCTGCGGAGCTGCGACGCCAGATTCAAGTTGAGATGTGATGAGGAAGATGAGATGTGAACCCTTCTAACGGGCTCATAGCAATCATTGCGTAGTGCGTACTGGACAGGATCATTCAGTACTGTGGCAGTGAGTAGCAAACGTAAAAAAAAAGAAAAACATTTTTTTATGTCTGAAAATAAAGCATCGGATTGATTGACTCCATGATTCGCTCGTTAATTGACTCAATTATTCACTTAAATTGATTGGTTGAATGATTAAAGTAAATAGTTTTTTCTTTACCCGTGGCGTAAACAATTAAAAAAAGCTCTGATTTGACAAAAATTCATATGAACAAGTCACACTAAATATTAATAATAGACAAAGCCAGTTCCTTTGGAACGGAAGTCGGACCGTCCAAAAATAAACAGAACAGACCAAGAAGACCAAGATGGTGCCAAGTGCCACCTGCTACAAAAGTAAAAAGTTAATTAGTATAGTACACAATTTTTTCACGCAGGCGGGTCCACTTGTCAGATTCACGGAAGCGACATTAACGTAGGAACACAATTATGTAGTGCGCTCTGTCGTGATTGGCTGAGGGTGCACGTACCTTCCACTGTACTGCCAACAGCTTGTGAAATGGAGTATAGGTAATTGAGCCGTCTTTTTGTTTTTGTTTTACAGCGAAACCTGTATATGGCTAGGGAGAAACGAAAAACCGCTCGGCATCTGTGTCACGAGTGGTCTCCATTAGCTGTGCTATCAGTTACGTCGTTCTGAGCGTCGTACCCAAGCTCGAGTGCCAATGGCGCGCGAGCTTGGGTACGACGCTTGCAGGGTCAAACGCTTGCAGCAACGGGGCCCCGAAGAAGCGGCGTTGCGGGCAGAGCAGCGTCGACGTGATGATTGCGGGAGCGCGTTCGCCGGGGCGAACGCCCGCTTTGGGCGAGAGTTTCTCGAGCGGCACCTTGGCTTCGGCTGCGACGTCTGTGACCGCCTGTGGTTCGACCACAACCTGGCAACGATAATTGTGGAAGGCTTCAGTGCAGCGTCGGGGTGAACTTGGTTGAACCCACTGCTAAACACCGGGGCCGCACATTTCAGCTTCGCTGGTTAACCATTCGTACGGAGTGCTTGGGCGGGGATTTTTTTACAATATCGACCGGTGAGACCCATCGGCTGTTCGAGGTCTGTATGACGCCGTGTTGAGCCGTGTAAATTGTGCGATGTTGCGACGCACTGTGGCTGGCACACGATATGCGCACTTAGGCTAAGGAGCGTGAAGATCAGTGTCGAAGAAATACGTCGTGTTAGACTTAATTTTGGGCTTCAATACATGAAAGGAGATTTTGTTAGGAATATAATTAGGATGGCAACGCCTTTCTCTGTAATGCTCGGGAATTAAGGTAATATCTCGAAACTACTGGCATCATAGGACTTAGTTCCAGGTCGCCTTACGAACTCCACGGCTAAACATTGCGAAATGAAATGTGGACAATAATTCAATTAGCTAAGATCAAAATTAGTGAATTTTCGTTATTTAGTGGACTATGCCTTTAAATTTTTTGTGTAGTGATTTCCACCTCTTCTCGTCGACCAGCTGACGAGCTAGAATTGTACAATATCTAACAGCCAACCTTTAAATTTTTTTTTGAAAGTGTTCGCTGAAACATCGGTATTCTTCCTATTGTTGTACACATGCACCCTCTACTCCCCTCTAAAATGCCCAAGCGCTTGAGTGCATTTGAGATAAATAAATAAATAAATACATGAATAAAATCTAAGCACGTGTTACATTCACTAAAAACGCTAAGACGAAACCTGATTGGCCTCTTGACACACTTTTTGTCGCTGTAACAATACCTATATATACTGTGACGTAGAACGTTACACGCATTTAATGCTCCTTGAAGACGTGGCGAACCAGTCACATCGGAGGCCCACAATATATATATATATATATATATATATATATATGCGACTGTGCCGTGTACGACTCGTGAAATGATATTCACGTTGCACACGAGTGTCATCATCATCAGCAGCAGCAGCAACATGAGTACGCTAATTGTAGGGTACATGCCACTCCCATGTTTCTCCAATCAACCCGGTCCTGTGCAGGCTGCGCCCACGTTAGCCCCGGAAGCTTCTGAATCTCATCTGCCCATTTAACTTTATGCCTCCCTGTACGCGCGCTTGCCTTCTGTTGGAATCCCCGCTGTTACTTTCAATAGACCCTTTAGAAAATTCAGCGCCACCTATCGAATGAAACCGAAAACATGTTTTTCCGCCATGTTTGGATCACCCTCGGCGATGCGCGCAGCTGATACGGGTACGCGATAATCGCAACAGGCAGTTCGGACTCGCTGCCATCCCTCTTGCGTGGTTTTCTGTGGACCGATTTGACCAGTAGGCGAGCCTTGGCAATGCCGTCGTGTTGCTGTGTTCCCTTCTGCAGCCAACGAAGCGTCAGAGATGAACACGGAAACAAGGTACGTGCGTCCGTGCGTTAGCCTATTCGCGTATTGAAGTAGTGAGTGTTTGCTTTAAAAATGCGCCAGGAGCCTACCGTCAGACGCACGAACATGTGCTAGCGCGTGCTTACATTGGACTTAGTGTAATGAAGTGTGTGGTATAGCTGATAACTGCCGTTCGTACCGATCAATATATTGTCCGGTTATTCGTCACCTCTTCGATAGCTGGGCCTGCACGTACGTACGGCGGGACAGCGGTGTCACACGGTGCTCTGCTCATTGCGATTAAGCTGGATATGGATGAAATTTCTGCACCGTGATTAGCTACCTTCGCAGCTTGCGCAAAGGAGTCAACTACGATCACGAAGTTAGATCCAGATCTGGCCCCATCGCGATCAGTCGCGACACGATAGAAAGTGTCGCCAGTACTTCGTGTTCTCTGGCGGAGGGACGAAAAACGTTTTGAAACTCGCGTGGAGCAGAAATGTACACCTTGCGGTGAACTTAATCATGTAAATTGCGTCAGAGATGAACACGGAGACAATGTACGTGCGTCTGTGCGTTAGCCTATTCGCGTATTTAAATAGTGAGTGCTTACTTTTAAAATGCGCCAGAAGCGTACCGTCAGACGCACGAACATGTGCTAGCGCGTGCTTACATTGGACCTAGTGTAATGGGGTATGTGGTATGGCTGATAACTGCGTTCGTACCGATCAAGATACTGTCCGGTTATTCGTCACCTCTTCGATAGCTGGGCCTGCACGTACGTACGGCGCGACAGCGGTGTCACACGGTGCTCTGCTCATTGCGATTAAGCTGGATATGGATGAAATTTCTGCACCGCGATTAGCTACCTTTCGCAGCTTGCGCAAAGAAGTCAACTACGATCACGAAGTTAGATCCAGATCTGGCCCCATCGCGATCAGTCGCGACACGATAGAAACAGTACCATACCTGTGCATTTGGAAACGCGTTTTGTTTCTTTCATTAGCATAAGCGTGCGAAGGGTTCCCCTTCAATGGGGGGGAGTGGGGGGGAAGGTTCGTCGCAGCCCCCCTCTTAGGTGACTAGGGGGCGGTCAACCCCCCTGCCCCCCCCCCCCTGTGCACGCCTATGTTCATTACAATAGGTATTAAGTCATCCATTTGCTACAATGTGTTAACTTCTTTTGAGCGTTATCGACCTACTCCTCACGTAATGTGTCATACTGAGCCCACAAGGCGTAATAATTCACTAGAAATGTGGTTTCTCATGATCTTTTCACCAATGACACGCAATTTTTTGCAGGTCTCATTTCTGGGGTTTCCACGAGATCCACTGCTGCGAAAGAAGTGGATTGTTGCTGTGCGAAGGGATGAAGGCAAACATTTCACTATTACTTCACACACAAAAGTATGTTCAAGGCACTTCACTGCATCCGACTTTTATACCGGCTACGCTTCTGGAAGAATGAGTCTGAAGCAAGACGCTGTGCCAACTATATTTAACTTTCCATCAAAGCGAGCAACAGCAAAAAGAAAGCCACCCAAGGAACGTGGTGCAACTTTAGCAGTATGTCAAGTGCAGGCAGCAGACACTGTGGCTACACCTTTACACATGTGCCCCCAAGATGAAACAAGTTCACATCAAACCACGGAGATGAGCAGTGAAGAAGACCTGCCGCCACCAGTGTCCAGCCAAAACCACCAAGAAGCAGAAGCTGAGGCAGACGGAGGACGATTGGGGAAGCTTTTGACAGAGCTGGAATCCACTAAAGAAAAGCTTGTGTACAAGGAGCTCGAACTTGAACGAGCTAGACAGCAAATAGAAGAGCTAAAGCATGCCAAGCAAGAGCTCTTTCGTGTTAAAAGGGAACTTGAATTGGCAAAAGAGGAAATGAAAAAGCTGCAGAAGAAAGCTGGAGTACACTTTTCAGTTGAGCGCTTTAGGCACAGCTGCGAGGACATGCGCTTTTACACGGGCCTGCCATCCTATGCAGAGTTCCAAAGCCTGTTGAAGTTTATGAATCCCGGGGATAAAGGAGAAAACGTGAAAGTCCTTCCCATGGGGCTTCGAACAGATACATCCTCTGCAGGTAGGCCCCGAAGCCTAACAGTAGAGAATGAATTTTTTCTTTTTCTTGTTCAATTGCGTCTTGGGCTGTTTGAAAAAGATCTTGCAGATAGGTTTTGCATATCGATTGCCACAGTTTCAAGGATATGCATCACGTGGACAAGTTACACATTCCTCCATTTGACTCAACCACCGATATGGATGTCTAAAGAGCAGGTCCAAGAAGAAATGCCAGCTGCATTTAAACAAAAGTATCCTTCAACGAGAGTCATCTTAGATGCAACGGAAATTAAATGTCGAGTATCTAGTTCACTGGCATTGCAGTCTGCAACATATTCCACCTACAAGTCGACTAATACTTTCAAGGGATTGATTGGCATATCACCCGATGGCACACTAACATTTGTTTCAAGTCTTTATCCAGGCTCCATTTCCGACAAGGAATGTGTGAGGCTGAGTGGTTTTCTGAAACTTTCTTTTGATGAAGGGGGAGGTTGTGATGGCAGATAAGGGATTCAAGATTCAAGATATGCTAAGCGACATCAACGTTGGCCTGAACATGCCTCCTTTCCTTACAAGAGGTCAATTTAGTGAGGATGAGGTGAGAGAAACAGAAGACATAGCATCACTGCGAATTCACGTTGAGAGGCGAATACAGCGAATCAAGAACTTCCATATATTTGACCGACCAATTCCATTGTCCTTGGGTCCCATCATCAGTGAAGTGTGGATAGTGTGTGCACTGCTGACCAACTTCCAATCCCCGATCGTGCGTCCACTGGATGAGAGTTAAGAAGACTTTTTTTTGTGTTATGCTTTTTATTGAAGGCAAGAGAACAATTTTACATTTCAAACATTGCACTCAGCTTTGTGCAATGGTTTTTCCAACGTGAAATAAAAACAGCTACCATTCCTACAATATTGTGAAACTTCTGCATGCCTTATCAAAGAGGCCCTATTCACCTATTTGACTAAGCACAAACATGCAACAAACAGCATAAGATGCTGTGACCAAATTAATTTTCATGGCTGTACATGAAGTACAAAAGGGCATAGGTCGGCAAAAAATATGGAGCTCACTCACTCATTCAAACAATATTTTGTGTTTAGAGCTCACTTGTGCTCATACTTGCCAATATTTTCTTCAACCGCACTGACTTGAACTCGCCAAAATATTACTCAGCTGGACTCTCTCAGATTCAGCCCGATCTGAGTCGGAGTTAGTCGACTTATGCTCATGCTAACGTATACTTAGCTTTTTCACAGAACTTTGGTTTGAACGAGTTAGTTCATGGTCAAACTTTTTGGGGTGCAGTGCGATGAAACACATGCACTATGTGTCTCTGTTCGTGTGATTCATAGCGCTGCACCTCAAAAAGTTAGCTTTTTCGACCATGGTGTCAATGCTCTTCAACCCCAATATCTCACATAATCGGTGCTCTACATGGCACCTTGTGATCACGTATCTTCAAATACAAGATCTCAGTGGTTGCAATTCGGTTAGGACATTTTATTGAAAGACTCGACACAAAAAAAATTTATCGACAAATTACCATGAAAGAGTTCGGGGAAGGGGGATGCTCATGGCACACCCTTCTCAAAACTCAAACCTCTGACCAATAAATATTGAGCTGGCGTATGAACGCCAGTGCTTTGAAGTATGAGTGATTAGATGTGAGTATAAACGTGAGCATACATAGTAACATTGAGGCTCTGTACATAAGAACATATGTTCATAAAAAATTAGAGCTCACTCAGACTTGTTCAAGAAATATGGGTCATTCCACGCCAAGCATCCCAGCCTTGGCGCTCGGCCATCTGCAATAAGACTGACAAAAATTCTATCTATGACAAAGACTATCTATGTAAAGCAAGAAGTCTTGCGCAAAGTAATTTTTGTGACGGAAATGCGTACTAAGACCACCTCAATGTTAAATTTACAACTAAACATGTACAAAAATATACTTTTTTGCAACTTTGACGCCAGCTCTCCTCAAGATTTCATGCTACGTATGTCTCAAATCATTTTTTTGGCTACAGTGAAACTTCCTGACAATCAGTTAACACAAAAGAGTATGTTTCACTAAATGTTACCTTTATCTGAAAGAATACCCAAGTGGACCACACTAACCATATTTAAAGTAGCATAAAAAACTCACGAAAAAGTAAAAGTTCGTAAAATTTATCTTGGGTATAAAAAGCCCACGATCGCTCTGAAGGGAAAATTGTGTCCTAACCTAATTTATAAAGGGCAGATCTTTTGGCAACAAGTTTTATGAGCAACAGTTTCGAGATTTCCGAAGAACTTCACATACGGCTTACGGCACTAGAAAAATTTTTTTTTCGCAAAAAAAATATTTTGGCGGAAGTCTTCTTGCTTTAGATAGATAGACCTCAAGTTTTTTCAATCAAAGCACAGATGGTCGAGCGCCAAGATTGGGACTGTTGACATGAAATGACCCATATATCGTGCTCTTAGGGCTCACTCGAACTTGGACTTGCCAAAATATTGCTCGCCCGGACTCGCTCAGACTCATGAGTTAGTTTGCCGAGCTATGCACAAAAGGAGAGCCAAGTTACTTCTTTTTTCAAAAAGCCTCATCTCAAACTGAGGCATGTTGGGCACCTGCTTTGAAGCTTTAAGGTCTTGGTTTTGTGACCCCATGCGAGATCCCAATAGACAGCTGCTATTAGCCAACAGGTGATATCAATCAAAACGTGTTTCGATCAGTGTGCTTCTGTTACTGTGCACATCATTTGGAACATTAAAGGGACACTAAAGAGCGAAACAATTTTTCGCGTATTAGTAGTAAAGTACAGTTTCACAATCCCGAAAACACCACTCTTACCACGACATGACGCTTGGTAAGCAAGAAAGCGTGCGAAAAGAAAATGCGGGTGGAGACGCCACCTTGAGATTCCCGCACCAAACACCGTGATGTCATAGATTCTGAAGGCGTCTACTGAGTCCTACGTAGCTTCTAATCGACAAAAATGAGGTGCATTGTCATCTCTGGGTGCCATAGACCTAGCATATGAAGTTTCAGAAAATTTCATCGAGCCAATGTCGCGAAAATACGAATAATACATCTTGAAATTTTCGACATCCCGCGCAGAGATTTCGGCGCAAAATTTAAAATGAAACTTCAACCTTGATTTTCTCTGCTAATAATCAACCTACGATAGTGAAACACATGGCATTCGAGTTCTCAGAGTGCAGCTTGGTAATCTAAACCAAGTCATTGTTTCTATTTAGTGTCCCTTTAAATGAAAACACGCCAAGAAATGCTAAAAGCTGCTTCAAATTTTAATGAAAACTACAATCTTCTGTTTAAAATGCTACTCGGGCCCGTTTACCTAAGGTCCCTTCATAAGCACTTCATGAAGCCAAATATGGCAATAGAGTCGTAAGAAAAAAAGCCATCAAGCTTGGCCTTTGTGACAGCCCAGTCACCTTGAAAAAAACTTGATTCTGTCAATAATAATGACTTTTTCAGAAAATACGATGAAATGTGCCCAATGAACATGCGACAAAGCCATTTGGCCTAGCACCTGGTAATAATAGTCATGGTTACGGTCCAGCCTGTATATGCCCTGGCTGTCTCTCTTCATACAATCCATGTCCCCTATTTCTACGGCTGATTTGCCTTTTAAGCTGTAGGGACATTTAACTTCAAGAATGCCATGAGGTGGTGTCTCAGCCGGGTCAAATACCAGACGATCTGGCGATGCTCCTAACCATGGGCATGATGGCTCCACGATGAGGCCACTGCGAAACACTTCAACATTATGGCCCCTTGTTCGCAATGTTGAAATGTAACGCTGCACAGCTCCTTGCTCGTTAGCGATGCCGTACCTGCACAAAGAAAACAGAGTTAGTGCAGTCCTCTCAATGACAAATTACATTCAGCCAACTTTTCAACTAGCTCTTTTAAGATGCTGATTCAGCTGAGCAGCACTTTCCTGCCTGTTCTGTAGCAGACGTTTACATGTGCAAAAACATTTGCTGAAAGATGTCGTGAAAAGAAAATGAAGCTGCGCGGTTGTCAGCACCTTGCTTACTTCCATCGCTGCTGTGAAACCTCATGCAATGGCCATTGTTATCTGCCATAAAGGCCACATATTTTAATCTCATGCAGTTGTTTCGTTTCTACTCTATAATACGTCTTACATTAAACGTTTTACAGCACATGCAAGAATAAATGCAAGATAAGCACTTACTGAATCGCCCGTAGACGGGACAAGTCTCTGTGTGTGGTGAAATTGTGCAGCCCTTTCTCAGTCCATGTGAGTCTTTTCACCGCAACTCCAAATGAGGAAGCCGTCACACGATGAAGGCGGGCCTTCTTCCAGGTGTCACTCTCACTCTGACGCCTAGTGTTCTTTTCAAGCTCAATGGCTTCATCACATGTGACCTCCAAACCCTGAACAGATAAACATCGAAGTTCAGAATCATTTGTGCATCAAGACATTGATCTGGTCTGCAACCATTTTATTTTAGGCACATATGCAAGTTGCATGTTATATTGTCCACACCAGGATTTATCTAGCAAGCATTCTTACATGCAAGCTGTAGTTATATGGCATTTAAGCCTTAATATAAGCAAGTTTGTCATGCAAAATCTGCAAACTGAAGGGTGCAGAGAATGATCAGGAAATAGCAAACATGCGCACATAGCAGTGCCTTCTAAATATTCATTGACTTCAGGTGACAGCTATATAGATATCCAGCACCAACAGCTCAAACCACCGTGCATACAGTCAGTGCTACCTGTTGCTTTTACTACATTTTGTGCTTATGCCTGTAGACCCAAGCTATCATGGATAAGAACTGTCATATTGAGTTCTTCCTGGGTAGTTTTACTCAACATAGGAATATCAGTGAAGGTTTAAGTTGTGTATATAAGAGGCACAGCATAAATAATGAGCATACAAAATACATACAAAGATAGTGAAAATGTAAAAATGAAACGAAAGATACCAGGGAAAAACAAGACCGACATGAGCGTTAGAGTGTTTTAAGATAAATAAAATAACCATGCTGATGTCTCTATTCATTAATTCTTTTTTTTCCGTTTATTATCAAGTATTGGAATCGTCTTCCATGTTACGTCATGGCCATGGTCGGTGAAGACCATTCAAGCTTTCAGCAACCATATCTTGAACGCATAAAGCTATGCTGGCACAGTCAGTTTGCTGTAAAAATCAGCCTTTCTTTTTTTGAGTCTTCATTAGAGGCATTTCTGTACTACATATTCTTTTGTTTTGTTCAGATTTCCTATGTTATTACACATTATTTGTACTTCCTACATGCTTTCCTTTTGTATCGTAGAATTTTGCTCATCCAACACACCCGTTAGACTTTTGTGTGTTTTTGAGCATTTGCTTGCTTTTTTTTCCCTGTGTTTCATACCTGCCTGTAACGCATTTGGACAACCATGGGTAGGCACTAAAATAAGCAAACATCAAGGCTATATGAGTATGCTAACAAGAATATGTACCTTAAGAATCGTCGCCTGGCTTGCATCAAAGCTCTGGGAATCATGATGCCAAGGTTGCGACCCCTTGAACAGTTCAGGTCGAGATGGCACTGGTGATGTCACCGATACACATGGTATTTCTGGTGGTAGTAGTACTTCATACCCATGTGGAACCTGGGGCCTTAGGTATTGTAGGGGGCTACCAACAGCAGTCGGCCCAACACTGGTCATACATTCTTGCATGTTGGCTTTTTGCAGCATCCTTGAAAAAGCTGATGGCCTCACCTCAGCAAGTTCATCACCAAGAGTTCTTGTTCTTTTAACAATGTCTTCAAATGGAGGCACTTTTTGTCTTGCATCATATGTACGTGTGCTTATGGGCTCTGAAAGTCCACCTGGCCGCACACTCCTCCAGTCCACAAAGTTGAGTGGCAATGGCGCAAGCAGGCTGCTCCGGGGACGCCGCCATTGCTGTGGCAGTTCGGTGCAAGCAACTTCAGGGGGAGGTTCTTTGTAGTTGCTTTCCTTAAACATTGCGAGAAGCTTCAACAACGCGACACTGTGACTGCACGCACCACTCAAGCCTGCTGCACACTGACATGCAGCAGACCTCACAGTTCCAGAAGCATCAATGTTAATTTGAACAGTGTACGGTTTTGAAGTCTTTTTCTGGCTGCGGTAGCATGTGCACTTCACCAGCACATCCCCAGAGCTGCAAGAAACCAAAACGATTGTGTTGTTTCACAGCATTGACAACACACAACCAGGTACTTCATATTCGTGTTTCAACATAACAGAAAACAATCGCCCCACTTTATATGACGTACCTGTGTAGTACAAAAGCAGAATAAAAGTAAGGACAAAAATTCAAGACTTGATTGATTTTTTAGATTATGTGCATACATCACAAAAACTAAAGCACTGCAAAAACTGGTGCTTCGTGCATACGTCACAAAAATTAAAGCACTGCAAACACTGGTGTTTCATGCATAAACAGAATGACAGGATCAGAGAAGACACACACACACACACTTGTGGTATCTGTCTTCAACCTCTGTCATGCGCATCATTCTCCTTACAAAACTCTCAAGAAATTGTGTTTTGCAAAAAACACCAGTTCAAATGCTTGCATTTCTTGATGAAATGCAAGCAACGTTTTGGCATTGCAAGTTTACAGCAATATGTTGATAAAACATAAAAAAAGACTGAGTTAGACCTATGAGGGCACGCTGCTTACAGTTGCTCCATTTCCACAGATGCAGTCACAGTGAAAACGTACGATACACTGAAGGTAAAAGCAAGCGAACAACGCATTACGATTCACCGACTTTTCGGTGAATCATAACACCACCGCTAACCAGCGAATGCGAAAAAAAAGTGACCGTTTTATTTTTCGACCAAATCGCTGTTCGGATGGGCTTGTAAACAATCAACATTCCAGAATCGGAACAGTAAGCGCACTCTTCTAAAACACCGGTCAGATGTGCCGCATGCGCAGCGACTCTTGCCACTTTTTAAATGCCCTGCGAGCGAACCACAGCTTACGATGCGACGCTTCCTTTACCGGTCGGCATTGTCGGTGCAGGTAATAGCTATGAAGGGCGTGCACGCAGCGCGCTTGCGCTACCACACGGATAGCTGACAACATGCGTAAGTGGCGACCGTAGGGCCTTATAAGCACACTAAATCAGTTAAAGAACCGATAAATTGTCGCATTTTGCCGCCACACTGTTCGTACTAATGCGAATGGGACACTACGCGTATAGTTACGTGCAGTGAGCGGCGCTGCTCGTACAGTAGCCAAGCATATATGCGAAAAAGTGCCGTACTACACAGGAGATGTCACATTACAGACGACACAGGGTAAGATACTTACAAGCGTGGCAGTAAAGAAGCAAAAAAACAATAATACAAGGTCACTATACGCACCTTGGCAACCGGGCTACACGGACCGAACACGGATCCGTGTAAGATTCGCAATGCAGCTTGTAGCTGCGCTGCGACGTGCGGCTCGAGGGGCCAGACAGCCCCTGCCTGGCGCAGTAGACGTCAGCACTCCTTTGGGAAAAAGCTGTCGGGAATAACCGACAAGTCCGCAAGCCACTCCAGGTTCTCGCGAGACATATCGACGCCCGTAGCTACTCCTTGCTGCCGCCGCCGCCACGCCTGCTGCACCGCCGCCTCGCCCGAGCGATCAAGATATGGCGGCAGAGCTCCCGACCCATGTTGCCGGACTGAATTTTCTAAAGAGTCTATTGCCACCAGTTATCTTGTCTTCTCGGTGCATTCCCTTGAGAGATAGTGCTAAACTACCATTCCCTTTTCTCTTGAGAGATAGTGGTAAACTGCCAATCATTATCTCAGAATACGTGCCAAATGTACACTACAACATTCTTATACCTCTGGTTACTTCATTCTCATGGTTCGTATTTGCGGTCACCACCTTCCCGAAACAGACGTATTCCTTTACCACTTCCAGTGTTTTGATAGGCATCGCAAACCGCTCTTCTCTTCTGAGACTGCTCAACATTGCTTTAGTTTTCTGCATATTAATTTTCTGACCCACCACTCTGCTTTCCCCATCTAATTCAGTAATTATGATTTACAATAGTTTTCCCGAGTTACTCAACATGGCAATATCATAAGCGAATCCCATGTTACTAAGCTACTCTCCATTAACTGCATGCTATAGCATGCTTTCTGAAATCCAATGCTCTGAAAACCTCCTGTTAACACTCGGTGAACAGCATTGGAGAGATGGTAGCTCCCTGCCTTAGACTGTTTATTAGAATTTATTACGTGTTTTATTTATTTATTTATTTTTTTTTTCACGGGGAACAATGGTGGCTGTGGAGACGCCACCGCGACGGTATAGCGGCTATGGAGGTCGGCTGGTGACCTGAAAGGCGCAGGTTCGATCCCGGCCGCGGTGGTCGCATTTCTATGGAGGCGAAATGGTAGAGGACCGCAAGTACTGTGCGATGTCAAAGCGCCTTAAAGAACAACAGATGATCAAAATCTCCAGAGTTCTCCTATACCGTGGCCCTCATAATCATATCATTGTCTTGTCACGTAAAACCCAGATATTATTATTATTATTATTATTATTATTATTATTATTATTATTATTATTATTATTATTATTATTATTATTATTATTATTATTATTATCATTATTATTTTCGTTTATAAAAGAAATCATATACCAGAGGGGCGTTCGATTGATGATATTTAGGTAGTGTTTTTGGAGCCGGTGACCGGCAAATCTGTAGCGGTAGCACACGTGCGTCATCATGTGTGCTATGCACCGATTTGTGTGTACCGCGAGCCAGCACCTTCTAGAACGATTACTTTGTACTTAAATAGTCATAGTAATTGTCGAGGTTTTAAGTCCCAAAATGACCATATGATTATGAGAGACACCGCAGTGGAGGGCTCCGAAAATTTCAACCACCGGGGGTTCTTTAATGTGTACCTAAATCTAAGCACACGGGCCTCAAGCATTTTTGCCTCCATCGAAAATGCGGCCGCCGCGGCCGTACTTTGTAGGTTGAACCATACGTTTAGTAGCACCATGTTAGTTCGCGGAAGCGAATTGCTGACGCGGAAGCTGCATTTCGATGGACGCAATTTGCAAGAAGCCCATGTGCTCAGATTTAGGTGCACATTAAAGAACCCCACGTGGTCTAACTATCGGGGGCCCTCCACTATGGCATCTCTCAGATTCATATCGCGTTCTTTGGACGCAAAACCGCAACAAATATTATAAGAAGTATAACCGCTTTCTGTGCATCCAGAGAAGCCAAAGCAGTAGAAAAGAGCTCGAACAACACGGGGACGAAAAGTAAGCAGACGCTACAATAAGCTAAGCAACCTAGAACTCAATATTGCGAAATGCTATCATTCGACCGTTAAGTCATTAAATATGCGCTAACTCCTTCAAGATCTGCTATCGGCCAAGCCTTTCTACACGGTAGAAAATTTGCGCAGCTTGCGCTGAGTCGCGCAAGGCTGGTGCAGAGCAGAGCTGGGCGGCACTCGGCTGGCCCTGGCTTGAGTATAGGCACAGGTTCATTCACACGCCCATGCACGAAGTCTTCACGCAATCACATTGCAATTCACGAGTATTGGCTATGTATCGATCGGGTTCCATTGGCATTCGCTTGGCAATCACAGCACCAAGTACCTTACTTACCTTAATTAGATAAATTGGCCTAACTTGCAAATTCGAGGCTTGGTCTAGATTAGCTTGCATCCCATGTCAAGGTAAGCTTAATTAGCTAATTAGTCGAGTTACCACTAGTTATATATTCAGTCTTAATTAGCATTAGACTAAGCTCAGCACATCTAACAGAGTTCGACATTACTAGGCACACGAGAATCTCAGCTCGGCTTAATTAGGGCTTTTTGAGGTGTGATTTCATTAGCTTAGTTATGCGTAGTTTGGTTACAATGCTCAACATGGCTTAATAAGGTTTGTCTATGGTTACATTGGTTTAACTAGGCACAGCTGTTCTTAATTTTGCTTGACGTGGTCGCGCCGGCACGATCATGGTTTCCTCTTTACATCGCGAACCGGACAAACGGCGGGCATAACATACTTGGTGTAAAAAAATGCGAAGGGAATATAAATACGTTTGGCTGCCCTTCCAAATTCCCGGTGCAGTCGGGCACCGTTTTCTTTTTCTGATGCGCAAAACGAGTCGTTGCCATAGGATCGGGGAATGAGTAGCCACTTTAACGTTGTAGCTCGCCGGTCTTATCTTTGTCGCCGTTAGCAACGAACGCGGCAGGCCACGCCAAGTCGGGAAGCTGCGTGTTGTGAACTTTTTTCTTTGTTTCTTTCCTTTTCTTTCTTGCCTTACGCAACTCTACTTCGCGCGAAATTCAAAAAGATAAAGATCATGCGGCACGTGGTGGAAGACACGCGAACTAAACGCCGATGTCCGTGAAAGCTGGATCTGAGTATGTCATGCCATTATGACGTAACGTAACGTCATATAACTACGTCATCATATGTCATCATAGCAAGGTCACAGGTGTTCCGATCACGGAGGCAATCCAAAACGACGTTGGGTACCGAAAGCTTTCGAATGGTGGCAGGGCAGGATCAGCACATCGACTGAGGAGGAAAAAAAAGGCGGCTTTTGCGTACCAGTCGTCTTAAGAGAATGCATAAGGGACCCTGTGAGTGCTTTCTTTGGGCAGACCTAGACCTTAGGTCAAGTCAGCCCCGAACCCTATTCTTGGTTTTCTGTCGTTAAAAGAGGGCAAAGGGAGAGAAAAGTTGCGAGATAGGGGCAATGTCTAGTTCACATGCAGGGGATGGCATTTCGAAGAATGCGAAATAGCAGTGAGGGTTTGAGACACCCTCGGCGTGGACGGAACGATGCGCAAGCGCAACGTTCGAAGGAAGCCAAGAAACAGTGCAAAATGTCTGTGTTCATCCGCACCTTTTCCTTACATGCGCGTGCGAATTATCCGGCCAGGTACGCTAGGGGAGCTAGTTGATATCATTCGGTGTAGCAAACGAGACGTTCAAGAACTCTAGCTCGTGGAAAAGCCGTTTATCACCAATCGCCGCCGCAAGTGGCACAGCAGTGGTGTGCTTCTCTGACTTTCGGCTTGAGAGAAGCATTTGTTTCTGAGCTATGAGGAGCATTTCCACTCTTAGATGCTTGGAGAATTCCAACCTGGTAAAAAAAAAAGTGAGAAAGTTACAAGGCTGTCCTTTCCAACCAGTTGCAGAGTTGCATGTCTTTAAATGCTTTTGGGCTGTGAAGACGGTGGTTCTGGCATGGACTTTGTCATTTCCCCCATAAAACTGCCAAAAGCAACTGAAGAGGGACTCCACAGGGTCGCTGTTCAAGGCTCGGGTCAAGACGTAGCGAAAGCTGAAAAGGAATTCTTTCGTGAACTTAGCTTGTATTAGCGCGGCTAATATACAAAAGAAACACGACACAGACGTAAAGAGAAAGGTGGGCGCTAAACTTCCTACTGTTTACTTAATGGCCTTTACACCCATCTTATACATGCTCGAAAAAACACAATTCATCTTGCACATGATTACATTCCAAGAAACGTCATTTCCTTTCCGTCAAAGCAATCGAAGGCGAGCTCACACACAAGTCTCCCATTTCTGCTATTGCTTCGGCTTCCTTTATTTCACGTGTGAGCTGATTCCTAGGCCGGCCGATAACGATACAGCTAAACAGATTGGGGGGAGCACCCACAACTTTTGCAGTGCGCTGCTAAGAACCCTTCCGCTGAAAGTTTATTTCTTGCGTTCTAGCTGTATTCACGTATTCTATCATTCAGACACCGCTTAGTCTGCCCTATATGGTACTTCCCGCACGTTAATGAAAACTTGTGGACTACACTGCACTCACAATCGACAAATCTAACGTGGTGTTTCTTATCACAAGCTGAGTGAGTGACGTTATTTGGGCAAGTCAACTTGCAAAGCACCCCCAGTTTTTTGGGCGCTGAAAAAACTACGCGTACCTGAGCCCGCTGCGCCACTTTCTTCAAGGTGTAGGGAATAGTGTGCATATTAAGATATCGCACCTACCCTGCAGTCCGAGCCCTCCAAAACTTCTTGCCTGTTTTCTTTACGTGAATCTTTCAGAATGCGTTCAGCAATAGATAATTGTAACAGAACTGCATAGCATGCTTCGGTAAGACGCTTAAGACGGTAAGACGGCAAGATTCACGCAAAGAAAACAGGCAAGAAGTTTTGAAGGGCTCGGGCTGCAGGGTAGGTGTGATACCTTATATGCACACTATTCCCCACAACTTGAAGAAAGTGGCGCAGCGGGCCGGGCTCACGTACGTGTTGTTTTATCAGCGCCCAAAAAACTAGGGGTGCTTTGCAAGTTGCTTTGCAAGTTAGCTTGTCCAAATAACGTCACTCACTCAGCTTGTGATAAGAAACACCACGTTAGATTTGTCGATTGTGAGTGCTGTGTAGTCTACGAGTTTTCATTAACATACGGCAAGTACTACATATGGCAGACTAAGCGGTGTCTGAATGATAGAGTACGTGAATACAGCTACAACGCAAGAATAAGACTTTCAGAGGGAGGGTACTGCAAAGGTTGTGAGTGCTCCCCCAATCTGTTTAGCTGTATCGTTATCGGACGGTCTAGGAATCAGCTCACACGTGAAATAAAAGAAGCCGAAGCAATAGGAGAAATGGGAGACGTGTGTGAGCTCGCCTTCGATTGCTTTGACGGAAAAGGAAATGACGTTTCTTGAAATGTGACCTCACCATGACGGAGTGAATTATGCAGCACTCGCAAATTTAAGCCACACATCCTGACTACGTCTTCTGGAGTACCACAGCGCATCATGGATAAATGGGGAGGTTCCCACGAAATGGAAACTTGCGAAAGTTATCCCTATATTGAAGCCAGAAAAGCAGCCAACAAATTACGCCTCCTCAAGTCAGCAACGAATGTCCCCGAGGTCGCAGCAGAACAGGAAAAGTCAAGAAAATATGTTGGATGGCAGCACCGTCAACGACGTGTCAAGTATGCTAATTCCCATGATGTTCGCGGCAATCAAGGCTCTCCTCCGTGCCAACCGATCGATGAAAATCATCCCAGAGGTACAGGCAGTCCTGGCTTTTAAACCACTAGTGACGACTTCTTTCACAGCGCAACGCCGTCATTCTTCTGAGTGACAACCATGGCTTCGCTACCAATGGGCCATCAACAAGCCCTTCCGTGCATGTACTATTTTACAGTGGAATGCTCCCGGTTTGCGATCAAAGTTACCAGGCTTTAAGTATCTTGCGCGAGTGTACCGTTTCCCTTTTATGGTTATTTCCTAGTCTCGTGTTGACGAGCAGTTTAGGTTAAAGGGTACTATTTTCATCATTCTGGGCGACAAATCGGAATTAGCTGACTCCTCGTTAGATTTAGAAACGACGTACCTGCATCTGTGATTGACGTAGGACCACATGACAGGAATGAATACGTTTGCGCAACCACAGTTATTGCATATAAAATGTTTACCCTGATCGGCGTCTACTTGGAACCAGGCTCACCGTTTGACGTATCAAGACTCGAAAACTTGTTGACAAGCACCCAGGCTCCGCATATTATTTGTGGCGATTTTCACACACATAATGACATTTGGGGCCGTTCATATACGTGTGCTCGTGGTGCTAAGCTGGCAAAACTTCTGGCAAGATACAATATAGAGTCCTTTAAATGATGGCAGCATAACTCACCTGAAAAATCCGAAGACTGTCAGCTGTATTGGTGTCACATTCGTATCAAGTCAAGATGCCCCGATGTTTGGCTGGTGTACAGACTTCGAGACTTGAGGCAGTGATCACTACCCGATCCTCATCTCTGCCCGTCATCTTCGGACGCCGCCCAAGAAAGTGACACTGCTGACGGTAGACTGGGAAGCTTACTCAGCAGTGGTAGACAGAGGGATCACAGTGTTGACTACGAATGAAGAATTAATACCGACAATAGCTCATTGCCTCCAACAAAAGCACCCACTCCGTCGTTAGACGTTGTATTGTACCAGCTAACGACGAAGAATTCGAAAGATTATGTGCCATTAGAAGGCGTGCTGAAAGGAAGGCCCTACGAACCAAAAAAAATTGAGGACCTCAGAGCTTGCCGAAGGGCACAAAGACACATACGGCGTTACCTAACCAAACTGAACCGAAAAATGTGGAAAGATTTCTGTGGAACGCTGGATATAAGAAAACCACTGATCAAAATCTGGAGAGTCATTCGCAAAGATAGTGGCGAGGCATTCGCAAAGAGCCGCAACAGCTATACCCTACATGAGCGCGCATTGCTGAAAGAGGTGGCAGAACAGTACTGCAGGCTCCTTTCCAGTGGGGCAAATCCTTCTCTGAACAGTGCAAATCACCAGTCTCGTGCACCCCGAGCGACCTTGCCTGATTTAGAGGTGCCTTTTACAGTTGAGGAGCTTATGGCAATAATCGCTGACACGAACAAGAGATCAACACCTGGCCATGACGGAGTCAGTTATGCAGCACTCGTAAATTTAAGCCACACATCCTGACTACATCTTCTAGAGTACTACAACGCTTAATGGATAAATGGGGAGGTTCCAACAGAATGGAAACTTGCGACAGTTATCCCTATATTGAGGCCAGGAAAGCAGCCAACAAATTGTGCCTCCTTCAGACCCGTATCTCTACTCAGTTGTGCCGGGAAGCTATTCGAAAAAATGATTCAGAAACGACTCACGTGGTTTCTAGAAACTAAGAAAATTTACCCGGAGGAAATGAATGGCTTCCGTCAAAATGGGTCTGCAATTGATAATGTCATTGCCTTGATCTCCTCAATTGAAGAAGAGTTGGCCTGTCGATACATACCTACTGCGTTATTTTTGGACATTAAGGCAGCGTATGAATCTGTCTATCATGACGCTTTCGAAACCCTTGGTCTTGGAATACGGCTTTACGCATGGATTGCAGACTATCTTCAAGGACGCCAACTTTTCATGTGTACTCCAGAAGGCCCTACAGCGTTTATGCCATCGAAAAGGGAGTCCGGCAAGGAGCTGTATTAAACCGGCATTATTTAATCTAGTTCTTATCCACCTGAAAAGAAACCTGCCCCGTGGCGTCAGCGTCACACTGTATGTGGACGATATCTGTATTTAGAGTGTGGCGCGTTCCCGCAGAAACACTCAACAACGTTTCCAGAGAGCGCTGGCAAATATATCGGCCTACCTGAATTCAAGAGGTCTCAGCCTGTCTTCCGTCAAAAGCGTCGCTATGGCTTTCTCGAGGAGGAGAATGGAAAAATACCCACTAGTGTTGGGTGGTCGCGCCCTTCCATACGTCCAGACACAAAGGTTTCTTGGAGTGACCATTGATAGGAATCTTACATGGTCTCCTCAAGTGAAGAAACTCAGCGAGAAGATTTCGTCGGCGTCGCACGTATTCCGATTTTTAACTGGATCACATTGGGGCAGCAACTGCCGATCAATGGTGCTCCTCCATAAAGCTTACGTCGACGGGACATTGCGGTATTACCTGCCCATCCTGCATAATATATCCTACACAAGCAGGAGAAAATTTGAAGCTGCACGTAACAACAGTCTTCGAATATGTCTTGGCCTTCCAAAGGGGTCGCCTCGAGCAGGAACTGTAGCAGAAGTCAGATGCCTGGCTATTGAAGTGAAATCTGCACAGGAGACACTTCGGGTTCACCTCAGGCACGTTATTCACACCAAGACCCACTTTTTAAGGAATATCGCTAAAGCCAGTCCTACATCTAGCTTCGGGCAGGCCGTTGAAAGCATATGCGCACGTATTTCGATCCCTGCTCAGGCGTCACCTATTGTGCCAAAGTACAGCCCGCCCTGGACACTGTCACCACTAAAAATTGCGTCATATATCCTCGGAATCGGTGCAAAAAGGAAAATGCCCCAAGCAGCAACCCATCAGATAGCGTTAGAGTATATGTACAAAGAATATGCTGACGATGCGCACATATTCCCAGATGGCTCTACAAACCAGTGTTGATCATCGTACGGAGTTTTCGTGCCCGCTACAGGAAAATGCCTCGTGCTTCGCCTCGAGAGAGCGACATCCTCTACGTCAGCCGAGTTATATGGCGTTCGGGAGGCCCTTTTGGTTATACTACGAGAGCATCCGCCAAAAAAGATGGGCAATATTTACAGATTCTAAAGCAGCCCTACAAAGTATGTGGAACAGGCTTAAGCGTGGTAACCACCAACCGGTAGCGTCTGATATCGCATATCTTCACCACAGGACTAAGATTGCTGGACATAGCATTACGTTCCAGTGGACACCTGGCCACGCTGTTATTTTGGGAAACGAAAAAGCGGATGAAGCTGCCCGAAATGAACTCCAATACCGGAATTTCAGGAGAATATTTTTTACCAAAGCCGACGCTTCGAACATCGCTAAAAGAGATGCCCATCAGGAAAAAGACCGCGTTTGGAATTTGCCGTTTCGCAAAGATAACTTTCTGTATTGTGTTAACCCAGAAGTGGGAGCGAAAATTTCCCATCCACTCCCTCGTCACCTAGAGACACTATATCAACGTCTTCGACTGAACGTGGCATACACTAACAGTTATTTGTACCGCACTGAGCGCATCACAAGTCCCTGTTCTGATAACTGTGGCAGCATAGAAACAGTGGAGCACATACTACTTGAATGCCCCGCGTACCGCGACGAGAGACAATTGCTTGAACGACAAATGGACATGATTTACCACGACCAGTGAACGTTGCGCAACATATTAGGCCCAGTGCCCGGACATTCAAAACAGCGTCGGGTTGTACAATCATTAGTCAATTACCTGTCCGAAATTGGCCTTGTCGAAAGGCTCTAATGACCAAATAAGTCACATAGGAAAATCCTAACTTACCTGACACCGTAATTGTAGATACTTTTATCAGGTTCACATGCACCGTTCTTATTTGTTTATATTCTTTTTTCCTCATTCTTCTCTTCCCTCTCTTCTGAAATCTTTCCGCAAGAGCCAGACCACTAAAAACGACCTCGAATGCAGTCGTATATGAAAACCAAGAGGCCTGCAGTCGGATCATCATGAAAGGCTCTATGGAACTGAGAGCGAAGAGAGCGCGGTGTCAATCATGCGCTCAAAAGTCGCGGGTGCACTGCATAGTCCGAAAGTCATAACGTTGAACTCATATACGCCATCCGGGTTGGAAACGCTGTTTTTTCTCTGTCGTCTTCGTCCACACATTTGCCAAAAGCCCGAACGCAAGTCAATGCTTGAAAAACATTCCGCACTTTGTAAGGAATCAAGAGCGTCGTCAATGCGTGGCATGGTCCTGTCGAGTGATGTTTCTTAGCACCCGGAAATCGTCGCAAAAGCGTAAAAGCATCTTTTTTCCTCACCAAAATAACGGGAGATCAACAAGTGCTAGCTGATGGGTGGATCACCTCCCGCTGCAGCATGCCGGCAACGTTTTCTTCTGTGATATTTCGCTCTGCCAGAGACACACAGTAGGGGCGGCGATGCGCAATAGATGTTCCGTCAGTCGGAACGCGATGTACTTCAATAGTAGCTAAGGTCAATGTCGACGAATATACATCAAAATAACTTGTGTGCTTTTTCAGTAAAGTAAGCATAAGCTAAATATGCGAATTTGTCAAGTCACTGCTGATGGCTGCTGTAAGGGCGGAGTAGGAAGCACTCCAAAACTGCCTTTAATCTCATGTTGCGTTCGTGGCGGGGACCAGCGCTGATCTATTGTGAAAACGAAGCACACCTGAAGCGACAGCGATGCCTTTACTAAGGCAACGGGGTGAATGCGAGAACAATACGACAACGTGGTCGACGTCGTTGGACACTCCGATTACGACCTCTCTTCTCGTGGGGGTATTTCAGCGTTCAGTGTCTTCAGCGGCGATAAGACGAAGTGGCTCGCAGATTTTGTCGCCGAACAAGTGGCATGTGTCGATAAAATGGAGGACAAGTTGTCCACAACAAATAGCCGCGGAAGCAGAACACAGGAAGTCCCATACTGTAAGGAGTTGGTGAGAGCACGCAGACAGCGCGGTGAACTATATATGGTGAAGAATATTGTCGGTGGGAACGCGGGCAGTACAGAGAGCGGAAGGGTGTATTTCCCTGCGCTGAAGCCAGCTTGGGTACATAGTAGGGCGCCGTCAGTTTCCTGAGTCGGGTACACAAATGAACACGAACAGTATCGACCAAAGCAACGAGTTTACTCCTTCCACTATTACAGAAAGTATATTGCAAAAGTGCGCTGGAGAAATTTCAGTTGGGTCTTTGAATGCAGTTTTTTCTCCAAAAAGTGCATCGCTTATTTTTTCCGGATGATGGACAGAGGTGAGTGAGGCAGGCAGAAGCGGGGACGGGGAGCGACGGAAGGGCGAAGGTGAACGGCATCTGGTTCAACGATGGCTATGGAACACTTCGCTCGATCAGGGCGGAGATGGAGACCGACGTGGAGGCGACGGCCATGGCAAAAGGCTCCGCTGGAAAATTACGTTTCCACATGTCGTAACCTGAACGCTCGTCATGCTGTCGCTTGCGGCGAAAGCGTTATATGTGGCCATGATAGCCGCGATATGAGTTCATGAAACCAAAGGCACACTAATCGTTTCTATGTAGCCGCCTGCGTGCGGGTCTTCTCGTGGTCCTATGATTAACTTGGCGCATACTAAAATTAGCATACCAGGACATAAGTGAGGAGCACGATTAATAGGTCATGAAATGATTAATGCTATATACCTGTCGCGAATCCCCCAAAACCTTTTCTGCCTGTTACGTGTGGCGCATAACCGTATACCATGGACTGTGGAATGCTGGTATGCGCCACACGTGATTCACCGTAATTATCAACCCAGCAACGGTGAGAACAGGGTTCTGAACACCATAGGCGTGCGCAGGGTTCCCCATCAGAAGGTTGGGGAGAGAAGGTTCATCGCAGTGCGCCCCCCTCCCTATTACGTAAATGTATGGGGCAGGTTTTGCTACCCCTTCTGCCCACCCTCGTGCGCACGCCTATGCTTAACGTGATAGCACCAGGGAGCCTGTGTCGTTGAAAATTTTGTGTCGCCGTCGGAGGCCTCATGGGTGAGTGAAAAATACCGATGTACGCAACAAATAGAAGTCAAGGTTAGAGCTAGAATCAAACCGAGGCATTCTGCAAAGCAATCAAATATTTTAGTAAAAGTTAGCGCGAACAGGATGGAGCACAAGACGAGAAGGACGCAGTACGAGTTCTTGGGCTCCATCCTATTCGGGCTGATTTTCACGCAGATGATTTGTTTTCAACTCACCCACCTTTCTACCTTACTGTTATGAAGTATTCTATCCGCAGAGCCACGCCTGTGCTTGAAATTGCTTTGGAAAAATACCACATACAGCCGTTGCGTTAGGATAGCGTCAAATGCACTTGCAGAGTTGGCTAACCACTTTTAAGACAATGTAATAAATGTACATGTGTCTCTGACTCGGTAGTCTTTATTCGAGCGTTACTGAACCCCCCCAGGAATACCCCAATGGCCGCTGTTTAGGATATGCCTATCGTCGCACACTTCGTTTCCATAATACTGACATTTTCGCCCTGACGTGAGCGCCAACGCTACATCGGACCATAACCTGCCCTTTAGGCGCCATTGCAATCGACAAGAGTAGTGAGCTCTGGCTATGCCCTAACTACACAATTTACATGACGACGTGAATCCACCACGTTGCGCTTTGCTCAAATGGAAAGAAATAAAGTGACATAGGCAGCTGCTCGCTGGCTGCTCCGCCTTAAATTGATTCCCGCATTGCGTGGGATCTGCCGGAAACATGCTTGTGCAGAATAGCATATCGGTTATGCTGAACTGGTTAACATCCCTGCCTTTCTTCTCTCTCGTTTTCCTTCCTTCCTTGTTTTGACTCAGGCGTGATATTCCACGAATTACGAAAACGTCCTTGCGGACTTTTATCCAACAAAGCTTCCAAGCCTATAGGCATTCTGAAAAAATGTCGGCGCGTATTGCATCTTTCTCAAAAGCTATTCACATACAATGCACTCATTACTTCACACCTACGCTATTGTCTGTAATTTCATGCTAGCGGCACAATGCGCTCCATAAATATTTCTGTCCTATAAAAATAACAGGCGTTGTGTTCCAAACCTGCCATTTGATGCACACACTTCCCAGCTTTTCACAAAGTGTAAAATGATTACTTTAAACTTGCTGTATGAATGCACATTGTTCCGTGGCTCTAAAAATTGCTTTGAATGCTGTTGAAAATTGCGGTTATTGTAGTGATACAAAAACCTTCTTCCCCTCTTGAAGTGACCCTTAAGGAGGCAAAGTAGAGTAAATGGGTCGTCTAGGTTTCAGCTTTATATCTCAGCACGTGTCCTACATTTTATTGTGAAGTTTGGCGTGTGGAAGAATAAAGGTCCTGGCCTACGACTTTGCGTAACTTTTTCCATGCAGCCTCTCTTACTTTTTTTGTAGTTGAGTGCAAAGTTTGACGCTGGTTTATCAAACTTAACGTATATTCTCTCACAAACTGGCCGTGAAAGCTTGCACGCTAATTTCACTTGGTAATGGCATTAATCCCAAACTGAAACGATTGGTTCCTACGTTTCTTTCACATGAAAAAATATTGACATCAGTTTTCATGTGCAATAACAGAGACTATACCATTATTATTTAAAGAAAATAACTTCGCCATTTATTCAAAGCTCTACGTTCAGACGATTTGGATGGGATCAAAGTATAGTGTCAGAAAATTTCAGCGCAATTTGTCGAATAGTTTTCTAGAAAGGTTCACCAAGTTTGGAAAGTTAAAAAAAAACAATAATGAGAAAAACCCACTTGCACATAAAAAAAAAAAACGCACGGAAAGCGCTCACAACACAAAAGCAATGATTATTCTACAGAACCATCTCTATTGGAAAAATTTGGCATCAATTTCATGCGAAGCCGCCAGCAAGTAGCTAGCTGTCCTTGCTGCCTTTTTTATCTTTGAGACAAGCGTTACGAGGTGGATCGACGTGTATTTGTAAGTGTAGTAGTTGTGCACCCATCGTGGGCTTACCAGGCACGTCGACTACTCTGGCGTTTAAAGGGCAGCTTATGGTCTGTGGTAACGTCAGCACTCCCGTTAGCGCACAGGCGTCAGTAATAACGAAACGAAGTCCAAATTAAGGTGCTCTAATGTGAATATCATAGGTAACTCACGTTACCGTATTACTCCGGCGCCGAGCAACGCCTGAATATTGCTTGCTGAATCGTAGGAATAAAGATATAATTCTAAAAGCGGAGCCACACTGGGACCCCAATTGAAGTTTACCGGATATGACGCATGTATCGTAGGAGTAGGTATGCAAGGCAAGATGGCCAACACTGCAACTGCAATTGACATTGCACCGATGTTACACTTGCATAGGGTCTTTTTCCAAAGCAGTTTCGTAGAATATCTGGTAGAATATCTGACTACCACGCAGAGCGCTTAGGTTCGATTCATGCTGGAATCCTGATTTTTATTATTTGCATTCGTCGGGTCAACGCTGCCTATGCCGGATTTTCTTAACGCTCTCGTATTTAAATTGCCAGTGTCTGTTCTCGCCGTTCCTGGGTAGATATAGACTGTCAATCCCCGTTGCGCATACCCCCATACCACGGCCCGTGATATGCGGGTACGTGCCACACTTGTCTACAGGAAATGGTTTGACGACGTACGCCAATAGTCTGCTGCCTGGTTTGACGACGTACGGAATAGTCGGCTGCCTGAGCAGGTGTGCAGTGTCAATGAAGATGTATTTTTTTCAAGTTTGTGACCCCCCTGCTGTAACGCCTCTGGGCAAAGCGGGGATATGTATGAATAAAGAATAAAGAATAAAAAAACAGAATAAAGAGGATTTTCCCATTATTCATGTCATGGCCAGACAGTCATATTTGTCAAACCACCTTACCCTTATATGCGAAATTTAGTCTACACCAAGTTAAGGAGATATTCACGAGGCGGACGTAGGCGGCTAGATAGATAGATTGATAGGTACACTCTTAAAATAAATTAGTAAAAAGGTAGCGACTTCAAGCAAAGGGTTATAACTGCAGCGCTTACTACCTTTCTTGGACCGTTACTAACCTTTTGCTACCTGTTTACTACCTGCGTTAGTAAACAGTTACTAGCTGCAACCGTTACTAACCTATTGCTAACTGTTTACTACCTACAGTAGTACACAGTTAGTAACTGGAATTAAATAGGTAGTAACTGCAGCCGTTACTAGCTTTCTTGCACCGTTACTACTATTTTTGCTACACGGTCGCTAACTATCTAACCTAAAATAGCAGGTAAAACCTATTGTATTAATTTATAAGTGGAATCGTAATGACTAGAGACCGGATTTTAGGCAAATGCCTATTTTGTTCATTGCGTTCCTATCGTGCCACATTGATATATGAGCACGAATTAGAGGTTAAGAAGGGCTTTTATAGTGTTTTTATAGTGCCTATAAATGCCTATTTTCGGCGTTCGTGCCTAAATTCCTATAAGCGCCTATAAATGCCTATTTTCCAAATCGGTGCCTATATGAACACTATTTAACCTCAAATTTCACTTTCGAGTGCAGTTTGAGACCGTTATTCATGTTCCCGGGCAACATCGACCATTAAGAACACCATGGGGTTCAAACTAGCCCTCTAGTTCAATCATCTTCCGTAAAACAACCGCTAGCAGCCGTAAAATGGGGCGCGCCGGCAATCTTACGCCAACGCGCTGACTGTCGCGAGCGGCTGGAGGAGGGGTTGAGGAGAGGAAAAGACGCTATTTCTGCAACCCTAAATGGGAGCACGTCTCAGCGTCTGCTATGGAATGGGGAGAGGGAAATAAAGATGGGAAGAGGAGAGTGGCGTCCATGGCCGAAGACGCGGCTGGTGGCTTTTACAGCCGTTTGTCCATTCCAGTGTCCTCATGGAAGTGAACCACCTTGAAGACATGGGTGTGGCAGTGGGCAGGAAATAGGAGGTCCCTCTGTGCAGCCGCGGGAAGGTGGCGAACGAATGCGAAACCGTAGAGTGCCGTCAGGGGAAAGGAGAGTGTAAATGAAAAGTAAGAAAACTGTGATGTGCACGCGGCTTTGGTTTTCTTGGTAATTGACTTCTTAAAGGGCCCTTCACAAGATCACGTGATAAATTGTAGTTAGACACTGAAAGTTGTTGCGTGCCCAATGAAGAGCGTTGGATCACAATATTATTTGAAGTTGGTTCATTACGAGCGGCGAAACCATGATGCTAGCAGGCGTCATGCGCACGCAAGGTCACGTGCGCATGACATGTATGAGCCAGGTAGCGCACGCAAGGGGTGTTGTGTCGTTTCGGCGTTCTCTGTAGTGTACTGCCTGTTTCTGTGGGATGGATCCCTCAGTGCGCGCACGTTTGGAGAGGCTGTCCCACGGATCATGCATCCTTACCGCGACACACCGCGTCGCACAGCTGGAACTGCTGTTAGGGATGGTGCACTAAAAATGCGCCAAGCGATGTCAGGGCTGGCGCCAGCGCGGCGCGGGAGCGGCGAAAACACGAACGCATACGAAATGGAGGCAGATTAGTCTCACATCTCGCTGTGATTCGAAGTAAAAAATAAAATAAAAACGCACACACATCCCGCTTGTGTGTTATTATTTCTATCAACTTTCATTCATCTATTCAAGCAACAGATTGCAGAAATTACTCATGTCGCCTCGAATAATTCTCGCAGTGTCACGCGCTACTGCGAGCGATGTCAGAGCACCAACGTCTACCTAGAGGAGCGACGTCAGAACTCAGATAACTACTCCGGACCATTCCTTGTTGTACGTCAACCTCTCCATCTGGGGTCGCGCGCCTGCAAAAAGGGCAAGCGGCATTCATTTTGAAATGTGACATCTTTCCTCGGCGCGCAGCGTTGCAAATCTTGGCAGACGTGATCGAGAGCGCCCAGTCCATGCAAAACACTGGTCAGCTAAAAATGCTCAGACGTGGTGAGAGGCCCTTTAAAGGTGTTCACCGACGGAGGAGCAACTGACCCTACGCGATTAGACCCGGACAATACGAGGCATCCCTCTGTTCTGGTCTTTTAACGGTCCAACTATCTGCTTCTGTGCATGCCGAAAATAAAGAGATCCAGGAGTCTGTTGATTCCACGTGAACACTTCACTCACAACGACACAGAATAAAAGGAGCGACTGTATTCTACGAACCGTGCGGGAAAAAGGACAATTGCATGGCTATGTTCAACCGTTGGCGCCTCTGCGCCATCATAAATAGTAACGTATTTCTCTTTCCTGTCGTAAATACAAGTCGGGTACGTCTTTGTTTGAAATATTTTGAATTTATGTAAAAATTTATCTTGCCTATATTTACGATTTTAGAAGCCTAAAACGGTGTTTTGCCTGCCTATTTTTGGCGCCTAAAACGCGCTTTTTTAGTGCCTAAAAATCCGGCCTCTAGTAATGACATATCATCTTTAATCGGAAAAATGACGCGGAAGATATCTGTGGATCAAGAAAAAACATTTTTTTTAATTACGCAACCGAGATTTCTAAGCGTCATTCTGCTATTGTCAAAACGGAGAAGTAAAAGTTAGTGAACAATAAGCAAGTGCTACACGCGTTTTAGTAGACAATTACAACAAACTTAGTACATTACAACAAACTAACTTAAGAGTGGGGTCAAAATTAACCAGGTGGTCAAAATTAATCCGGAGTCCGTCACTACGGCGTGCCTCATAATGTCGTGATTCCACGTAAAACTCCAGAAATGATTATTACCTTTTAACTGCTGATGTATTACCACAGGGAACCATTCAAATGCACTGAGACTACGTTAGTGAGTTCGGTACCTTGTTTTGGCCGCTGTACATAATGCTTTCTTGTGGTACTTTTATAATAAGTAGATATGACATATCATTTTTTTTAATACTGCTGATTAAAAGTCTTGTGCTACGTACGCAAACACACGTAACCAGGTAGTAGGCTATAGTGCTCTGGGTTGACATTTTTTTATAATTCATCCTGAAACCCAGGTGCTCACCTGTACCAAACATGCATCTTCAAAGTAGGGGCTATAAATACTCCAGGAGTCCCTTCTTAGCGCTGTAGCATAGTGAACTTGTTTGGTCTACGTATTCTTCGCGTTCGTGACATACCACGCAAGATTACCCGAAGTTGTGTAGTAATGAGGCATTAATTTGACCAGTATTACCAATGGACAAATAATGCGGCAAAATGAACACGGTAGTATCGGTTATTACCTTTTTTTTCCTAAAACCTTTATAAGTTACTACCTATGGTTTAGTAACGGTTAGGGTAGTAACAGTTACTAAATGCTGTTAGTAGCGGCAAACGTTGTAACAGTTACCACCCTCGCCGTTACTAGCTGCACTTACTAGCAGGGTTGTAACATATGCGACAAAACGTTACTAACCCAAAGTTAGCAAGTATTACTACCTTTTTATTAAGAGAGTAGATATATAGGGAGTGCCTTTGGTTCGCTAAGAAATGCTTCGCATTGAAAATTTACAATAAAAACGCATGGAAATGGCAGGAAATGAATGTATTTAGCCGATCTAGCCATATTTATTATAAAAACATAGATACACACAGCAACATTAAAGAAAATTATGCAAAGAAACCCACGCATCCGTTAAGAGGCGCAGCGTTTGGCAACATTTTTAAATGGCTTCGAGCACTCCGACGCGCTCGCCACTGTCCGGTTTTGCTCCCCAGAGTGTGTAATTTTGTAGGAGTTGAATGGAATAATCATGTTTTAATCGTTTACCCTACCACACCACCTCAAAGCACATGTATGTTGCACAGTTGCCCACAGACTAGCTTTGAGACATTGGGCAGGTTTAGCTTCGCGTACACAAAGATAGCATTCATTGTGTGCGTTGTACGCTATTTTCTTCGCATCACGAGGGACAGGGAGATGTTCGCGCATGACGCATGCGATTTGGTCACAAACGCTAACGCAAACCTTTGCATCTCTTACTCTAAAACTCCGTATAAAAGTTATCTTGCCGAGGACGTTTTCTAAAATCAAAATTCTTATTGAAAGTGTGCGCGCCCTTTCTAGAAGTTTATTTTAAGCGCTCTTTGTTTAAGAAGCGCTGAATTCGTTCCCCTTCCTTTGAAAAACAGTTTTTGTTACAGAAATGGTGTATTGTTATTCTGCGCAAATGTACGTACTTCCTTTCGCAGTCACACTGCCATCCTGAACCGAGGATTAGGGGTTTGTCAGGCTCATTTAAATGCGGTTTTCTCTCCGTCCTTGCCGCCTATGTACAGAAGTGTGTATGTAATGAATAAATTAATTCAAGGTAAGAAAAAAAAACAAAAACAGCGCAGCTTGCACAAGTGTTGCAAGGCTGGAAACAAAGAGCCGAACTAGCGTATGACCAAGCTTTTTTAAAGAGAGGAGCTGTTTAATGCTTTCGTTGGGCCCAGTAGTGCGAATAGGAATTAATTATCACCATAAATCGGCACGCGCTCGCTTCGTCCTTTCCAACTTCTGCTTCGTTCCCACAACACGTGCGCCGATTCGTCCGGCGTGCAATACAAAAACTATGATGGGCGAGTCTTTCACGTGACTAAAAATCATGTATCATCACTCAGCAACTAGACTGAAAACGCGTAAAAACGCATAACTAGTCACGTGACAAAAAATCACGTAACATCACGTAATAACTTGCCACTTGACTAAAAATCACGTAACATCTAGTCACGCGACTAAAATCACGTAACACCACGTAACCAGTCACGTGACTAGAATTATGCAACATCGCACAACTATTCGCGTGACTGCAAAACGCGTAACATCACGCAACATCCATTCAAGAGACTAACTGTTACGTGATTTTGAGACACGTGTATGTGACTAAAATCCCGCAAGATCGCGTAATAACTTGTCACGTGACACGTACCCCCCTTAAACCACGCGACAGCTAGCCACGTGCCAAGTCCCACACAACCACGTAACATATAGCCACGTGATAAAATCACAACATAAGGTAAGAAATAGTCACATGACATGCTTAGCCAATCCCAGTCATACTTCGCATTACTAGCAAAACTTAGCTATATTGCAAACTACCTCCGCTGACGGTTCCATCTTTGTGCCTCTAGAGCAAGCAGACACGTTTTTCAAAGTTCTAATGCGACACCGATAAAGAGCTCGTTTCGCAAAAATTCCGGTGTCGGTGTCAGCGTTGGCGTCGTTGTCTGTGAACGAAACATCATCATCTTGTCCGTGACCGACAAATCGAGAGATGCAAATAAAATAAGTAATACAATTTTCGGGTCTGCGTGGCAAGGAGGTGTTTTACCACAGAACCACGATATTTGTTTTTTTTTTATTTATTGCAGGCAAAGAAACCGTTACACTTAGATTGACACTCCAAAAATTAGTAATCAGACATTGGTCTGCATAGCCTCTGGATAGCAAGACTGATTGACAGACATGCTGAGCCTCCGCGATCAACCAAAAGCATGTTCCAGGAGCAAGTAATTCAACTACGGGGGGGTATATGAAGGCTCTAGTGATGCTTTAGACTGGTTTACTCTGTTTGATTCGTGTATAAGTGAGCCACGATAATTGATGAAACTGCTGAAGAAAATCGAGCCTCCCGATGCGTAGTAAAAGGGGTTTATTTACAATAAACCTCAGCCCGACTCCGTGGGTTGCTGCTGCAGCGCGTGAATCGAAGCCAGAGCCGTTCGTCGTCTTCTTCGTCGATCTTTCTCCAACAACTGCTTTGGAAAACTAGCAGTTGTCCCGTGTACGAATACAACCGATGAGCGAAGCTCCTTAGAAATGGGACGCACACGGCGTTCGGGGCGCGCGGCGTTTCATTGTCCAGGCAACGAACCAACCAATGAGCGGACGACGTGGTGAAGCGATGGTTTCGCGCGTCCGCCGGTTTGAGGGGGATAGGGCAGAGTCGATGAAAGAGGAGGAGGGAGACTAATCTGCCTCCGTTTCGCATGCGTTCGTATTCTCGCGCTTTGCGCATCGTGCAGACGCCATCCGCGTTCCAGCGCTCATAAAGCTCGTTTATCCTCCCGCGTGAGGGGGAGACGCCACAGCACCGTCGCAAGGAGCTTCAACGGCGACGGCGGGGTGGCGGGCTAAGGAGCTTCGCTTCTAACAAGAACACTATATGAACGTCATGTAGTGAAAGGAGTCTCCTTAACGCATCATATATAGCGTCGCAGGAGCGTAGAATCGCGTCAGGTGTCAAAACACGTGAATTGAGCAACGAGTGAGTGTTTTAAAGGTCCACCCATTACAAAGCGCTCAGACATATATCGTCATCCAGCTCCTTTTGAGAATCAGCATGGTGCTCCACGGAATATTGTTACGCACACAGTCGTTCGTTTCCTTACGGCCCGGTTGAGACATGCACCGAGAACAATAGGCGTGCGCAGGGTTGCCATTCGGGGGGGGGGGGCGAAGGTTCGTCGCAGCGCCCCCCCTCCGTATTAAGTCAATGAATGGGGCACACTGGGCGCCCCCCCTCCCTTAGGTGATTAGGGGGGGACGGCCGCCCCCTCTGCCCCCCCCTCGTGCGCACGCCTATGCCGATAACGGAAGCAGGCTAGTAGTTTAGAAGGCGATGCGTACGAGGCCCGGTTACGCTCTCGCGATCTGCTCTTGAAGGCGAAGCTCAATCGTCCTCCAATTTTTGTTAGTGGTACCGAGAGAGAGACAAAGAAAGAAAGAAAAGAGGAAGGCAGGGAGGTTAACCAGATGCTAGGATCTGATACGCTACCCTGCACTGGGGTTGGGGAATGGGGAGTTGAAAGAGAAAGAGAGAGGTAAAAAATAAATAACAGAAAAAACACACGGACACACACACACAGACAAACACACGAAAGCGTTCCACTCAGAGTCGTTCAGACAGGCCAGTAGTTCGCAAGAAGCCCAGCAGAGCTTGTAAGGCCTCATTCTGCGAAGTTGAGTCTGGACGGTGGCGTAGGATTCTTTCCTCTGACAGAGGCTGGTCATCTAACTTGTTGAGTGCTTCAGAAAGCGATTGCCTTTGTATGCTACACTCCGGGCAGTCGCACAGGACGTGTCGAATCGTCTCTTCATCTCCGCAGTGTACGCAGGCGGCGGTGTCGGCCATCCCTATGCGGAACGTATACGCGCTGGTAAACGCGACGCCCAACCATAGTCTGCACAGAACGCTTTTGATAGTACTAAGTATGGTTAGGTTTCGTTATCCTCCGGTTTCGGTCGGTTCCCCACATTAAGCATGTGACACGTGCTCTTGGTGGGAACATGTCACATGACTAGTTGTTACGTGCTGTTATTTTAGTCACGTGATTAGTAGCGAAGTTGTTTTTGGCGGCAACATTTCACGTCATCAGTTACGTGATCTTAGTCATATGTGACTAGCTTCTACGTGATGTCATGTGATTTTACGGGATTTTAATCACGTGACGAGATGTTACGTCATATTAGCCCTTTCAGACACAGCGTCCACATATGTGGACGCGACTTGTTTTTGCCAGTTCCGCGGACTAGTGGGAAAGAAAGGGCAAGATACATTTCGCATAGGATCAATTGAACCTTCTACATAGTCAACGTGTCTTGACTTGACCCCAATGTGCTGCATATGACTGCAGGCGATCACTTTGGTGGAGGTACTACGATGATTGACGGGTCAGTGGACGTGCCGCGTTCCAGAACCAACTTCTTAAGTATTATTTTCCATTGCTCAAAATGAACAGAGCGAAAAAAGAACTGCGTGTGCATTTTGAGCCTAAGCTTAGCTTCTTTTTATGTAAAAATTGTACGGGAGTGGTTGCAGAATAATTAAATATTTAATTATACGCTAATTAAGATTAATTAGCAAAGCTAGCAAAAAACAACATACTTCTTCATTTTCTTTCTTGGAATGTAATAACGAGTGCCTTAGAATTATGTTGTGCGAAGTTTAGACATTTCCGGACAGTACATCATAATGCGTGTCTGAAGGGGTTAGGTAATTTTTCGCCACGTGACAAATTGTTACGTGGTTCTGGCGTGAACGTGTCACTTGATGAGCTGCTGCGTGGTGTTACGCGATTTTGAGTCACGTGATTAGTTGCGGGGTTTATGGCGGGAAGATTTCTTGCGACTAGCTGTAACTTGATATCACGTGATCTTAGTCACCAGACTAGTTAAGTGATGTCACGTATTTAGCCGCGTGACTAGTTACGGAATGATATGCAATTTTCAGTCATGTGAGTAGTTGTTACGTGACATAACGTGTTTTCAGTCACGTGACATACTCGCCCATCATAGTCATTGCATTCCATGGCCGGATAAATCGACACGCGTGCTGTGGTCATAGGTCGGCAAAACTTGTGGAGCTCACTCAGACTCACTCATGAAATATATTTGCGCTTAAGGCTCACTCAGACTCACCAAAATTTTCCTGAGCCAGACTCACTCGGACTCACACTCACCAAAATATTCTTCGACCGGACTCACTCGGACTCAAACTCACCACCACATAACTCACCCGGACTCACTCAGACTCAGACTTACGGCTCGATCTGAGTCTGAGTGAGTCCGAGTGAGTCGACTCATGAGTCCGTTAGCCTAGAATTAGCTTTTCGACCATGGTGTCAATGCTCTTTAACACCAATATCTCACGTAATTGGACTCTTCTTTGCGCCCTTTAATATGTACCTTCGATACGAGTTATGAGTGCTCGCAAACCAGTAAGGTCATTTTTTCGTGAAAGGGATGACAACATAAGATATATTTATTTAGAACTTTCCTGGAAAAGTTAAAGCGGGGGGTCAAGGCACCCCCCTACGTAATTCGCGCCTCTGATCAATAAATATTGAAATGATTTATGAACGACACTGCCTTGTAATATGTGTGAGTAGACCTGAGTAAAACCGTGGATCCTTGCACGGCTGATAGTAATGCTGAAGATGATTAGATAGGACCATAGGTCGGCAAAAGAAGGTGTAACTTACTCAGACTCACTCAAGAAATATATCTTGTGCTTTGGACTCACTCGTACTCAGACTCACCAAAATTTTCCTGAGCCGAACTCACTCGGACTCACACTCGCGAAAATTTTCTTCAACCGGACTCACTCGGACTCAAACTCACCAAAATTTTACTCACCCGGACTCACTCAGACTCAGACTCACGCGTCGATCTGAGTCTGAGAGAGTCCGAGTGAGTCGACTCATGAGTGAGTTCGCCGAGCTATGGCTGTGGTGTTGTGGGAGCGAAGCTGAAGGTGAAGTAGAGGACGAAGCGAGCGCCTGCCGGTTTATTTCTGTTCGCACTACCCGGCACAGCGAAAAGCTTTAACAGCTGCTCTGTTAGTAAATTACCGAAGCAAGCGCTTGGGTAGCGTTCATAAGTGCTTGTGCGCAATGGGATGCCCTTATGAACGAAATTCAGGAGCCCTTACACTATTAGAAAAATGGGGCCTGTGCGCAATGGGATGCCCTTATCAACGAAATTCAGGAGCCCTTACACTATTAGAAAAATGGGGGGCAAGCGAAGCTTCGCGTGCGCGTGCCTGACGCACTAATTCTCTTTCTTTCTTTCTCGCTTTCTTTCTTAGTTACTTATTTTCTTTCTCTCTCTTTCTTTCCTTCTTTCTTTATTTATCTTTCTTTCTTTGCTTCTTTATTTTTCTTCCTTTCTTTATTGTTCTTTCTTTCCTTCTTTGTTTATTGCTCTTCCTTTCTTTCTTTTCTTTCTTTCTTTCTCTCTTATTTTCTTTCTTTCTATTGCATTGCGCAATGTTTCATCCATACTTTTTCCTCTCTTCATGCCGGGAATTGTACCGCCATCCGAATGCCTAGCAGGGCAACACTTCTGTTGCTACAGGCACCAGCGAAGATCATGCGTACATATCCAGGCCACAATGAAATGTGGCAACATGAAATGACCAGCAACGTCTATAAAATATGAGATAGCAATATCGCAAAGGGCTAATCGCTGACAAGCTCACGATCGAGAGAGCATCGATTGTTGCAAAACAGCGTATACGAATGCGCATGCGACCAGCGCAACCTGGAGAGGCCATTTATTTGCGCCGACGGAGTGCTTTCGTTCTTTCTTTCTTTTTTTTGCGGTTATACCTACAACGCCAACGACAACTGTGAGGCAACACAAGTTTCGCTTGTAGTGGTGCATCCTCCCCCCCCCCCCCCCCCCCAAAAAAAAAGTCACAGTTTCGCCGCAAGGGCACAGCAATCAATGCGATAACAACAAATTGGGATGTCAGAAGCGAAGAACGGCAAGCAGATAGAAACGCACACCGGGCTGTTCAAGTACAAAGGACGCACGATAAGAACACACACAGGACGAGCGCAAACTAACAACGTTCACAACTCGACACTTAACGCACTGGCGAAACACAAAGGACGAATGAAACGTACGCACAGGTACACACAGGACGAGCGCGAACTAACAAGCGTTAACGCTGTTACTTCACTGTGTTTAAACAGTGTGATCCTTTCACAAACGGGGCCTCTGCAGCGAGTGAAGTGACTTTCGTGCGCTCTGTAACTTCAGCGTAACCTTTCCGTTGAAAGCACACGACGTACAAACAACCTTCATCGCGAGATAAGTGCGCGCGCGCGGGAGGACTACTCCCCGTAGGGCAAAGTACACGTTGCGGCGCACGCCTCGCAACGAGCGGGGCACCGAGCGCGCCCTTCGCGCCATCTAGTTGGTAATGCAGCGAACACGCTGAAATCGCCCTGAGATCGGCGTACCACCAGCGGTAAATGGTGCTCCGCGCGTCGGAAAAAATGTTTCTGATTTTTTTCTTTCTGCCTGATATATATATATATATATATATATATATATATATATATATATATATATATACATATATATATATATATATATATATATATATATATATATATATATATAGGGTGATTTTTGTTAAGCACTGCAGATTTTTTTTTAGAAAACTATAATAGTTAGGCACTTTTCGCCTTCGCAGCCAATTTCTAGGCTGTGGCGTAAAGATGTTGCCACTAATTAGATCACTGAGAAATGGTTAATTAACAAAAATAACTTAATTATCTTTTTATTATCAACCTTAGGGTGGTTGTTTATGTGGCGAAGTCGTTCTACGTCACAATTTATGGCAAGCCTAATTTTTTAAAAATAAAAAATATCGTGTGTAGTTTTAGATTTTCCAGAGCGCGGTGCCGGAGATACCGAAACTGACGCACCAGGTGCGCCGGAAGGGCGGTCCACGTGCTGCGTCAAGCCGGAATTGGACGATGGATCTCTCAAACTACACGCGATATTTTCGATTTTTAAAAAATTAGGCTCGGCATAAATTGTGACGTAGAACAACTTCGCCATATAAACAACCACCCTAAAATTGACAATAAAAGGTTAATTAAATTATTTTTGTTAATTAATCATTTTTGAGTGATCTAATTAGTGGCAAAATCTTTCCGCTTCAGCCTAGAAAGAAGGCGAAAAGTGCCTGTCATAGTTTTTTAATGAAAAATCGGTATTGCTTAAAAACACCCCATATATATATATATATATATATATATATATATATATATATATATATATATATATATATATATATATATATATAGTCGAAAAAAGAGGACGACAAACGTGCGAAACGCAAATTTTACTAACGTTTCGGCAGGAGGGCCTGCCTTCGTCAGCTGCATACTCTGACGAAGGCAGGCCCTCCTGCCGAAACGTTAGTAAAATTTGCGTTTCGTACGTTTGTCGTCCTCTTTTTTCGACTTCATTTCCCCACCGGAACCATTGAACTTCTTCCTCGCATATATATATATATATATATATATATATATATATATATATACGAGACATGACGGCGACGGCAAATACCAGCCGATAGTGCCCATATAATTGCTATCGCAAAATTTCCCCCATCTCCCACTACAGGGAACCATGCGTGGATGCGAAGCAGCGGGGAGATGGCTGGCTTGAGCGGTAGAAACGTCGCCGCTCCCGTTTCGCGGCAGCGGCCCGGGCGGTCATCGCGGCGCTGCACAGGAGAGAGAATAAGGCGCGCTCGCTCCGTCATTTTCGTACCGCGGAACTGCCGTGGCGCCCCCAGCGGAGTATGCAGCCGTCGCAACACCTGTCGTGCGCGCCGCTCCGTAGAGTAGAGGAGAACGGGGGGGGGGACCGTAGGAGAGGAGAGAGAAGGGGGAGGGGGGCGCGCATGCGCTGTGGTGGTGTGGGACGCCGGCGCCGCTCCGTAGAGTAGAGGATTTCTAGGTGAGAGAAAGGGGGGGAGCGTAGGAGAGAGCAGCTGTTGAGCGCGCCGCTCCATAGAGTAGAGGATTCCTAGAGCAGAGAACGGGGGCGCCGTAGGAGAGGAGAGAGAGGGGACGCGCACGCGCTGGGGGGGGGTGTGGGACGCGGGCGCCGCTCCGTACAGTAGAGGATTTCTAGAGGAGAGAAAGGGGGAGCGTAGGAGAGGAGAGAGAGGGGGGAGGGAACGCGCATGCGCTCTGGGGGTGTGCGACGCGGGACGCGGTAAGGAGGGAGGGATAAAGCCCCCCGCAAGCACATGCAAGCACGATCAATGAATAGAGTCAATGGACGCGGGCTCCGCTCCGTAGAGAAGAGGATTCCTAGAGGAGAGAAAGGGGGGGAGCGTAGGAGAGGAGAGAGAGGGAGTGTAGGACGCGGGACGCGGGAAGGAGGGAAGGACAAGGACTCCGCAAGCACATGGAAGCAAGATCAAGGAATGGAGTCACCGTGGGCGACAGATACCACCGGTAGTGCGTGTTATTCTTTGCTTGCACCCACCACATGCCTAGCCATTGCTAAGCAGCCACTCTGTTGTACTACAGTGTCTGGCAGTGGCGTAACCAGAAATTTTTTTTCGGGGGGGGGGGGGGGGGGTTCAACCATACTTTATGTATGTTCGGGCGTGTGTTTGTATGTGTGCGTGTATATATACGCAAGCAAAATTGAAAAATTTCGGGGGGGGGGGGGGGGGGGGTGTTGTGTTTTTTGTGGGATGCACGTTCGACGCGAACGATGTGCGAGCGTTCTTCGATCTACGGGAGTATTAATTATGTTATGCTACGACGGTCGACGTAAAACGGAGACGAACCCCGCCACGGTGGTCTAATGGTTATGGCGCTCGACTGCTGACTCGAAGGTCGCGGGATCGAATCCTGGCCGCGGCGGCTGCGTTTGCGATGGTGGCGGAAATGCTTGAGACCCGTTTACTTATATTTAGGTGCACGTTAAAGAACCCCAGGTGGTCTAAATTTCCGGAGCCCTCCACTACGGCGTCTCTCAGATCGTGGTTTTGGGACGTTAAACCCCAGATATTATTATTAAAACGGAGAGGAATTCACAAATGTATACATACTTTTGCTGTTTGTTTCATCGTCGGCATTGTCTTTTTTCACCTCTTACTTATACTGTGCCGTATGCATGACTATGACCTATTAGCTCAAATAGAAGTTGTGCTACATCGTATTTTGGAAGTGCCGTGTAGGACTGAAAAAGATCGCCCAGGCATCATCAGCCGAACCGAGTCGAATACGCGTGACACAGAAGTTCATTTTTGATAGAACGCGTACTCGTTCCATGAACGTGCACCGCCGCATGTCTCAAGTTAAGGCAAAACGCAAGCTGACGAACGCGTGTGTGCGACGTAGTACGCGATAGCCGCGAGCAGGTGTATCCTCGCGCTCTTTTGTGGACACGGACACTTTCGCGAGATTTCGCGTCGTGTTGTATGGCGACCGTAACATGTACTACGGAGAGGTGAGCTTGGTAAAGGGTTAATGATAAACGTTTCTTGCGCAAAGTTTACAAAAAAAGAACTTGAAGACAGCGATGAAGGACGTACAAAACACATCAGTGCAAACTAAGAACTGTTTAATACGTAGATGAATATGAAATATATTCAGTGACCACACGCGTGCGCAAACTGCTCAAGCTACCGACGCCCCCCTGTCCTCGTTTATGAGCTCAATTTCCGTTTCGATGAGCGCTATCGACGGCGCGCTTACAAACGCGCCCTCTGCTGCCTTTTTTATAGTGAAGGCTATGACGTCCTTTCTTTTCCTCTGCTTGTTCGATCTGTGCACATCATGTCTAACGAACTAGCCCCTTGTCAAATTTTTCTTTGGTAAAGGGACACTAAAGAGGGAAATGATCTTTCTCGTACTAGTAAATTTATCTTTCACTGCACCAAGAAAAACAGCACGCCTACGGCGAGAACACGCTTGGTAAGCGAGAAAACGCACAAAAAGAAAATGTGGGTGGCGACGCAACTTTGAAGTTTCCGCACATTTCGCGGTGACGTCACAAACTTTGACGGCGCCTACAAGGGCCAACGTAGATCCTAATCGCTAACAATGAAGTGAAACGTCCTCTAAGGGGTGCATAGACCTAACATACCAAGTTTCAGGAAGTTTTGTTGAGCCAATGGCGCCAAAATACGATAAATACCTCTTGTAATCAGTGACGTCAAGCGCGGAGATTTTGGCACGAAACCTAAAAATGAAACATTGAACTTGATTTTCTCCTTTATTACTACACCTATGATGGTGAAATTAACGACATTAGAGATCTCAGAGTACATTTTATAAATGGAAACCGATTCATTGCTGCACTTTAGTGTCCCTTATAGCTGCGCGGCAGCTCACCTGGCATCGTTCTCGAGACGGCGTGCGCCGGCTGGCTGTTTTGTTCACGCAGGAGCGAGACGCGCGTGATTTTGCGAAGGTACGTGACAGTGTCCCAAATGCGTGCGCTTGAGAATATCACTTAAGTTCTCCGGCAAACATGACCACATATTTCAAAGCGGGCAAGCAGAATAAACCAGCTCGCAAGCGGTGCAAAGTTTCGTTTGCTGCCACGGCGGTAGCGTTTGTTAACGTTTACGCACGGCCGGACTGCCGTCTTAAGGCCTTTGAAATGCGTCTGTTTCCACCTCTCGCCGCACTACCATATTGTCGCTGCGGCCCTTCCATTGCTAAAGTCTCTCTATCTTAATAAAGGGAAAATAGACAACCACCAGTTTGTAGCACGAAGCCACAAAGAGATCCGTACGGATTTCTCAGAAATAAAAACTTCTTAGTTGCCCGAAAAATTCGTCCTGGTCCGGGTTTCCAACCCGGGACCAACGCCTTTCCGGTGTGGTCGCTCTACTAATTGAGCTAACCAACTGGCAGCGTGAGGGCGAATCCATCGACAACTGGAAGCACATGGACAGAAGTAATGCAAATGAGTTCTGCGGAATCCCGCAAGGTGGCGGAAGGGTTAATAAAGGGAAAATGGACAACCACCCGTTTGTAGCACAAAGCCACAAAGAGATCCGCACGGATTTCTCAGAAATAAAAGCTTCTTAGTTGCCGAAAAATTCGTCCTGGTCCGGGTTTTGAACCCGGGATCAACGCCTTTCTGGGGCGGTCGCTCTACCAATTGAGCTAACCAGGAAGCTAGCAATTGGCAGCGCGAGGCCGAATTCATCGACAACTCGAAGCACATGGACAGAAGTAATGCAAATGAGTTTTGCGGAATCCCGCAAGGCGTCGGAAGGGTTAAGAAAAGGAAAATAGACAACCGCCCGTTTGTAGCACGAAGCCACAAGGAAATCCGTACGGATTTCTCATAAATAAAAGCTTCTTAGTTGCCGAAAAATTCGTCCTGGTCCGGGGATTCGAACCCGGGACCAACGCCTTTCCGGGGCTCTCTATCTTTCAAAAGTAGCGAAAGGTCTTCATCCAGCCGCCGCGCCATGCGATAGGCCAGTTGGCAACACACGTCCTTTTCGCCTTCGCTCACCGCCCAAAGGGTCCAGCGGTGGCAGGTGTGCCGGCGAGAGGTACGGGTGACTGCATTTTATAGCGTGGAGTTGGACAATTTTAGCAAGTACAGGGTACTTCACGCGCCTCTGTCGAATTGTTGTTGCAACCTAGAAGTGCATATGTACCTGATGTTCGAGAGGACGCAAGAATTTTGTGTTTTTATTGAATGTTTGGAGTGTGACGTGCTAGTAAGCCGGTTTTCAATGCCTTTGGTTGCCTGACCCCGCGAAGGACGGAAAAAAATTGTTTTTTCCTGTTCCTCGCGGCGAAAACAATATATGCTGAAGGAAGGAATGACCCCACAAAGTCAGTCGCAAGAAATTTTCGACCACGGAAAACACCTGGCTATGCGAAGTAAGTGATATAGTAGTGCTTATAACTTTAAGCAGCCTTTCACTTGGCCGGTGAGCTTTTGTTCATGCATATGGATGAGCATTATCTCAGCTACGCTATTGTTGTTTGGGCATTATTTATGCCCTAGATTTGTGCTTTGTACACAATGCGCAGTCACGGCCGTATATGTAACATTAAGCAGCTCGGAAGCCAATACAGCTGTCTTTGTTTTTCTCCCCGGTGTGGCTTCAACACTAAAAGTACACAGAAAAGGACCTTCTGGCATTACTTTTTCGCCACACCTTGCCGTGTTTTGCCACACTGCTGTGCGCGAGATCGATTAAGGCTTTTTCGTTGAAGCATTCCGTGTTATGTTTTTCCTAGAGAACCACAAGGCTTTTGCGATGGTTCGAGTTAGTAATACTGCATGACACTGGGATAAAAAAAACATATATGCCGCATCAAGCACCTTTGGTAATTCGGCAAGGCAGAGAGAACAGAAGCCACCCTGCAAACGAATGAGGGGGGGGACCAGTGCTCAGAACAGACCTTCCAATGAAAAACTTTGTTATGAATTCATTCAACCAAACATAATTATTCAATAAGTGCTCTTTTATACTCTTGAATCTCTACAAAGCGTCCCCTAACTCAGCTTTTCTGGTTGTAGTCTGGCTTTTGGGCCCGTAGGTGCATACATACCTCGAATTTATTTGAAATTTCATGAGCTAAAATTTCAACATACCTTTATATCTGCGGGACACGGAGGCGGCGAGGGTATAGTAAAAGGGGACGTCATTGAATAAATGTACGTATTTAAAAACAGTTAAATATTACAAATGCGCGAGACACTAATGCGCATGCTATATTTCCAGATCTTAAAAGGTACTCTGGTTGCTGATATTCCAAACATGCAGTGCAACTCTTTCTCCTAAGTAAGCTCATTATATAAACAAAATAAGCGCAGTTAACTGCGCTGAACGCTGGCAAACGCAAAGAAACAAATAATGGCGCATGTTTTGCACTGCACATTGCGGTAGGTCACCTGTAAGGTTTCTTAATTATCAGTAAACTGAAAACCCGCCTACATTTTTTTCCAACTAGAAAACAGGCAGTACATCTACTTCAAGTTACGCTGAATCTGAAAACACTCAAAGAACGAAACTACAAATGCCCTGCATGACGACTGCGGTTGGAAACTGCTTCGGAAAAGCACGCATTTCAGCGTTTAACCTACTCCGGGACCGTTAGTTGTTGTCTCAATCATTTTGAAGTTTCCTGAGCAGCTTACGCCATAAATGGCAATAATGAAACGGTTCAAGCGTGCACTGAGAATGGTTTTGATGCATCCCCAGAATGCTCGCGAGCGAGCGGCGCATCGTCTGCTAGCGCTGCTCCTTGGACCCTTCGAGACGACGCGCGTGTAGTTGTCACTACCTTTAAAAAGTCACAGTTTCACCGCAAGGGTGAAGCAATGAATGCGATAGCAACAAATCGTAATGTTATACGAAGTGAGGCTGGCAGCTAAGTCTTTTGGATCCGATCTCACGCAACTCTAGAAAACGCTTGTTTAAGAGAATTCTCTTCGCGTTGAGAGCGCAGCACGTAGAAGGGTACACCGGCCGCCCGCTGTCGGAGATAACGCGCGCGCCCGCGACGACCGCGGTCGTAAAATCGAAGGTCGCTCGAGGGACCCCCCCCACCCCCTTGCGTCTTTTCACGCTCGCGAACGACGGGCGAGGCCGGTTGAACACTTGGGGGGATCTTATCGCATGCGCCTCGGAGCGACGGAGATGCCGGCTCGTTTGATCGCCGCTTCAGCCGCGTTCACCGCTCCCGCTCGCTTGCTATTACCCGCTGGTAGAACGTACGATACGCAGGGGGTTCTTATCAATTTGTACTTCATAAGCGACATGACGGCGACGGCAACGGCGACGGCAAAAACCCGTCGAGACTGTCCATATAATTGCTATCGCAATAAAATATAGGGACCTTAATCATTGCTAGCCGTTGCGTTCGGGACTGCGGTCTACGGCGCAACGGAGGAAAAACTGGCAGTTGTTCCGCGTACGAATACAACCGATCAGTGTTGCGGAATGGGCGCCTCCATTCCATTCCAATTCCATTCCGAGGAATTAGAACTTGCCGCAATTCCATTCCTTTAAATTCCTCGGAATGAAAAAAAATCCCCCATCTCCCGCTAAAGGGAACCATGTGTGGATGCGAAGCAGCGGGGAGATAATTAGCTTGAGCGGGAGGAAAGTCGCCGCTCTCATTTCACGGCAGTGGTCCGGGCGCTCATCGCGGCGCTGCGCAGGAGAGAGAATGAGGTGCGCGCGCTCCGTCATTTTCATACCGCGGAACTACCGTGGCGCCCCCAGCGGAGCATGCAGCTGTCACACCACCTGTCGTTCCGTAGAGGATTCCTAGAGGAAAGGACGGGGGCGACCGTAGGAGAGGGGACGGGCATGCGCTGTGGGGGTGTGGGACGCGGGAGCCGCTCCGTAGAGTAGAGGATTCCAAGAGGAGAGAGGGGGGAGAGGAGGCTCATGCGCTCTGGGGATGTGGGACGCCGGAGCCGCTCCGTAGAGTAGAGTATTCCTATAGGAGAGAGGGCGCGGGGGGCCGCTCCGTAGAGTAGACGATTCCTAGAGGAGAGAAAGGGGGTGAGCGTAGGAGAGAGAGGGGGACGGCACGCGCTGTGGTGGTGTGGGACGCGGGACGGACTAAGCCCCCTCCAAACACAAGCAAGCAAGATTAAGGAATGGGGTCAACCTGGGCGACAGACACCACCTGCCTAGCCACTGCTAAGCAGCCTCTCTGTGCTCTCGGCCATGACTCAACGAATGGGGTCAACCTGGGCGACAGACACCACCTGCCTAGCCATTGCTAAGCAGCCTCTCTGTGTTCTTGGCCATGACTCAGATGACTGTGTTAGGGTTGACGGCCTTCATATTACTACAGTGTTCTGGTTCGCATAATGGGCGCTTCCCTACTTCATGAAAGTGGCCGGACGCGGGACGGGGGACGGGGCACGGCGGACGGGGGACGGCGGACGGGGGACGCGGGAGGGACAGAGCCCCGAGCATAAGATGCTTCGCATCTAAAAACTTAGCCCATTCCCACTCCGGGAATGGCCGAGCAGTTCAATTCCATTCCTTTAATTCCTCAACGTAGGAAAGGCACCTTGATAGTTTCATCGAGTTAAGAATGAATGCCCCGTGAAGCTGATGCCATCAGATGCATTAAGAACTGCAAAAGTACACAAAACTCGTTACCAAGGTCGAGGGGTATTAGCTTGGTGACATATCTCGTGCATTACAACCACCTTATAAATTCCCATAGGGGCAGTTCTCCCGATACCTATAGTATTTGCAGGGTCATCATGTTTGAACGAAGGGCGATGTTTTAATCGTGTTTAACCTTAAATGTGTTAATGCTAAAATGACGAGATAGTGTAATTTTATGGAGATAAATGGAGCGTTCAAAAAGACTAAGCAGTTTAGCCACGCGTCTGGAGCGATCGTGAATATGTAGAAAACTAAGATTTGGTTAATGGGAAACAAAACCCTCTAGATCTGCTGGTATTAGTTGGAACAGTGCACCGCTCGGGCACCATGTGCCTTTGCATCGAATACGGAACACTGGGCCGCACTGCTCGTCGGCACTCACGCTTGTCAAGCGCGCCTCGCAAGCATGGATGGGGTGAGGAGAACTTACTGTGTTCGCCTGTGCGCAGGTATGCAATGTCAGGTACAGACATAGGTCGGCACTTTAAGGGAGTACTCACTCAAACTCACTCACCACAATTTTTTCAGCCATCCCACTCACTCAGGTTCATACTCACGCCTGCTCACCCTCATGAGTGCTCACTCACGTTCACACTCATGTCCACTCACATTCATGAGTACTCACTCACGTTCACACTCACGACTACTCACACCCGTAGGCACTCACTCACGTTCATACTCACGCCTACTCACACTCGTAGGCACTCACTCACGTTCACACTCACGTCCACTCAGACTCATGAGTACTCACTCACGTTCACACTCACGACTACTCACACTCTTAGGCACTCACTCACGTTCATACTCACGCCTACTCACACTCTTAGGCACTCACTCACGTTCACACTCACGTCCACTCACACTCATAGGCACTCACTCACGTTCACACTCACGACTACTCATACTCATAAGCACTCACTCACGTTCATACTCACGCCTACTCACACTCACAGGCACTCACTCACGTTCATACTCACGCCTACTTACACACATAAGCACTCACTCACATTCATACTCACTCCTATTCACACTCATGAGTACTCACTCACGTTCATACTCACGCCTACTCACTCTCATGAGTACTCACTCACGTTCACACATATTACCCACACTTGTAGGCACTCACTCACGTTCGCACTCACGTCCAGTCACACTCATGAGTACTCACTCACGTTCATACTCACGCCTACTCACTCTCATTAGTACTCACTCACGTTCACACACACTACCCACACTCGTAGGCACTCACTCACGTTCACACTCACGTGCAGTCACACTGAGGCACTCACTCACGTTCACACTCACGACTACTCACACTCATAGGCACTCACTCACATTCATAATCACGCCTACTCACAGACATAAGCACTCACTCATCTTCATACTCACGCCCACTTACACTCATAGGCACTCACTCCACGTTCATACTCATTTATACTCACTCGTAGCCACTTATGTTAATGCTCACGCCTACTCACACTCATAGCACTCACTCTCATACTCACACCTACTCACACTTACAGGCACTCAATTTCGTACTCACACCTCACACTCATAAGCACTCAGGTTCATACTCACGCCTACTCACACTCATAAGTACTCGCTGACGTTCGTACTCAAGTGTACTCACACTCGTAGGCACTCACGTTCACGTTCAAGCGCGTCGTCCTGTCTCCTTCGTGCTTGCGTGAGGTGTTCTTTTCGCGCTTTTTCAAAAATGACTCACGTTCACACTCATGTGCGCTCGAACTCAAACGTACTCACGTTCATAATCACGCCAAAGCCATTGGTAGTCACTCATGATCGTTCTCACCATAAGCGTGCGCAGGTTTCCCCTTATGGGGGGTGCAAGGTTCGTCGCGGCGCCCCCTCCCTCCCTATCATGTCAATGCATGAGGCTGACTTTGCGCCCCCCCCCCCCCCCCACCTGCGACCACCTCCCTCTGGCTTTGCGCCCCCCCCCCCCCGTGCGCACGCCTATGGCTCCCACACCTACTCACACTCATAGGCACTCACTTGCGTTCATACTCACGCCTACTCACACTCATAAGCGCTCACGTTCGTACTCACGTGTACTCACTCGTAGGCACTCTCACGTTCACGTTCAAGCGCTACCACTTCACATAATGATCATTGCTTTGAACTGCACTTTACATTCGTGATACAAAAGTGCATTGCGCTTGCGCGCAGCTCGACCATTCTAGAATTGAACGCTTGTGTTTGTTGGGTCAACATTGGGACAAACCAGCTACGTAGACGAGCAAAAAGCACACCACCACAGCCCAGATCGGCATTGTGCCACATTGTGGTTTCTGTGCGCCTCACCAGCGGGCCCGTTAATCCTTGGATTGTGCGGCTTTTGAAACAGAGCGAGGTGATGCCGCAACGTGGGCGTCTGCATTACGCGAACAAATGTGTATCTACCACAATGAATCGGTGTACTTCATATAAAATCATATTCACATTAAAGCAAAAGTCCTATATGTCTCATTAAACGGGAAAAGTGACTTCTAATACAATGACGCTCCCCCTTAGTTATTTTCCTTCGTCCATGCTCAAGCCTAATAACTAAAAGAAGAAACACAGATTAGATTATGCGAAATACACGTTATGCGCAAGGATGAAAACGCTGTCACAAGCTCATCATTTATCAAGGCGAACGCCTTGCATGCCTCGCGTGAAGGTGGTCTTGGTCGAAAAGCTTGCTCAAAAAATGTAGTGGCCTCTCAAGTGCGAAGCTGTGCGCGAGCTTCGCCTTTGCGGCCTTCGCGTACAAAAAAAAAAAGTAATAAAAAAAAGCAAAGCGGCGTTTGCGCGATATGAATTGCACGTTTATATAGTCGCGCACGATGGCTTTGGTCTTCAAGCCGCGTTAGGCGAATGGATCAGGGGCAACGTGAATTTTTTTCCTGGTTTCCAGGCGATTCACGGTCCGTCGGTTCTTTCAAAGCCAACGTGCTGAGGTAGCCACAATTTATAATATTGTCGCAACGTCAAAACAGAGGTCGTAACGCAGTGATCGAGAGAACAGCAGCAGGTCGGTCTTTCTAGCGCACCGCGCCAGCGATTTCTTCGCTGCTATTTCTACCTTCTGTACACAGCATACGTGCATTTGTGTTGTCGTCTTTCTTGCACCACGCACGTGGCGATATATTAAATGCGAAGCATTTCTTTTGGGGTGTGCGAATAGGCTTCCAGCGCTGGAGTTTGTGTTGACACGTAGCGCCGCCCTGGCGGCCCTGTTGCAATACGGGTAGTAGGACGGTAGGACGGCGATCAGTACCGCGGTCGACTGCGGGGATCGGCGCCCCAAAAAACGCTGGGACCGAAGGTACTGGTGCGTGTACAAGTGCCACACAGAAGAATGATACCACCCAAACATAATCTTTTAATCATTCCCGTCGAGGCCGTACGAGAAAGAGCGGCGGCAACGCTGGATCTGTAAAACACAACAGAACTTTTACTTAGCAAGCACGTAACATCTTAGGTATGTAGAATCGCGTTGAGAATCGCGCATTTCATTTAAAAAAATTGCCACGTACACAGTTCTAAATATGCAAGCAAGAAGAAAATACTGAAAAAATCGCGTGGGCAAAGCAATTCACTTTTTCGCGCACACAGTATCTTATGAACACATGGCTCGGATACCTCTTATGCCTACCTCCAAAAAGTTCCTCAACGGGCTCCTTTACTGACGTGTCAGGTTTAGATGACGGCCGACCCCAAGTTTGTAATCATTCTGTTGACGACGGCGAGTCGGCATCGTTTACCCAAAGTACGACCGCTGCAACGTGTGTGCATTTCAACTCACGCCGGCCTTGCAAGTGCAGGTTGACGCGGACACCTCGCGCTTCGCTGTCATCTACAAAAAAAGTGAAATGAAGATTGATTAGAGGATACTGTTCAAAACACCGCAAATAAAATCGCGAAACAAAACGGCTTCTTACCTGCGCGTTAACACGCTACGAAAGCTGTAACTACTGGTCGTGTAAGACTGATCTGCTTTTAGTACTCATACACTGTTCGTCCGCGTTCGTTCATACACTGTTCATACACTGTTCGTCCGCGAAGAAATGCGCGATACGAAAGAGGCTCTCACATGTGAGTTGACGAACTACAAAAACTTTAACTACCGATTATGCACGAGTGCTCTGCTCTAAGCACTGTTCAAAACATTGAAAACAAAAGCGCGAAAAGAAACGCCTCTCATCTGCGTGTTAACACGACACGAAAGCTATAGCTGCCGATAACATAAGTGATATAATCGCTCAAATGAGCTGCCACTTCGCCGAACGGATCCTCAGTTGTGTTGAGATAATCATCATTTAAAGCGGCAACATAACGTGCAGACAGCCGAATGGGTCGAGCTTTTGCATGCGCAATTCCAACAAACACTTACCTGTACTTTCCCGTCGTACGATGCTTGTTCGACTTGCGAGTGGCATTTGACTGAAGTTTAGGAATGTGAGTTGATACCACACACAGTTTCCTCGACAGAGTAAACATAGTTTACCGTGCAGAGCTTGCGTCCTTTCGGCAGCGCACTGTCGAGAAAGCACCCTTCCGCGAACACGACACTGCCGAAGCCGTACTGCAAGAAAACCGGTGGCATCACTGCTCGTTCGCTCTCCAGTCGCAGCTCCCGATCTGTTGCCTTCGACAATGCGCATAAACTCGATGTCCTGTGCTGTAAATTTCCCAGAAAAAACGCACACGGCACAAAAGCAGACACAGCCGATAGCATGTCGCGCAACGTTCCGTATGCGCTTAAACGTGGCCCAGAAGCCCTGTCCTACTAGGGCTTTTTCAGCCAACTCGTTTGGGGGCGCCACGTGTGCATTTTCGACGCGCCATCTGGGCAGGGCTGGTTTTCTATATTCGAGATTCGAATTGGAATCGAATAATACTTAATGGAATAATTCGATTCGACTTTCGAATAGCTAGTATTCGAAGTTTCGAATAATTCGACTGGACGAATATCCAAAGCGCTCAAAGGCCAATGGTGAAACTTGGTTATGGTGGGGTTGCCAAAACTAACGCTAGCGTCGTTACAGAAGGCCTTGCGGTAAAACTTTCACCGATATACTGGTTCAAATGTGAGCGCATGTTTATAATAAAGGAGACTATGTCATTTCCGCATGTCATGGCTCGAGCAGAAAAGGCCAGAGAACAGTCTTCGAGACTGTCGAACTGCTATCGTCAAGAAATAACCAGCACTGATCTCAGACCTTATATTCAAAAGGCTGAAAAATACCTGAATGAGCTCCTGACCCCAAGAAAGGATGATCCTTTGAAATAGTGGAAAGCGCATAGAGCTGCACTATATCCAGGTATCGCCAAAATTGCTTTGCGATACCTTTCCATCCCTGCTAGTGAGGTGCCCAGTGAGCGCATGTTTTCAACTGCAGGAAACACCGTAACCTCACGGCGAGAAAGTTTGAAGCAAGGTATAGTGTGCAACAGCGTTTGTTTCTGTATGACCATTTGTAGTCTTTCGGTGGCAGTCACTCACTGCTTTATGTGCCCGAGGACATGAGCAGATTGCATTTCTTTGTTCTTTCTTTCAATTTTCAACAAAATTTTTGGTATTCGATATTCGATTCGATATTCGACATTTTAGGCCACTATTCGGCAGTATTCGATTCGAATTCGATTCGAGATGAAACTTCACTATTCGCACACCCCTAATTTCTTTGCGTAACAAAATAGCTAGTTGGGCGAGTTGGTGAGTATTCATATTTGAAGATAAACAGCGCACTGAAAAAACGAAGACAAGGAAGAGAAGGGACACACAGAGCGCTGCTGTTTGTGAGCTCTTAACCTTCCCGAATAGGCGTGTCCAATTTGACCAATTTGCCGCATACGAACTGGAACTGTCCTTCTAAATCTGCGCCTCAAGCTATATATCGTCTTTGTTAAACAAAAGTCATTCTATTTAGTACGCCGAAGTGTTCTCCACGCGGCCTGTTTTTTTTTTTTTTTTTTTTTTTTTTTTTTTTCGACGTTTGCACGATGGACGCACGCTGCACCTTGAATATCGATGCAAATGTTATTAGGGCTTACACGAAACTCCATGTCATAACGACATATTATGCCTTCAGCAGTGCAAACATAATCTGCGATCAGCAAATAATCACCCTTGATAAATGATTGCATCACTTATATTAGGGGAGCGTGTACAACGACGCACATAACGGACTCAACTCGTTGAAGGACAGCTGTAGTTGGGCGTCTTCAACAGCCCCGCGTGCGCAGGCTGCTATTGGATTAACAGGCGCACGTATAGATCTTCCCTGGGCACAAGTTGTCCCTGTCCGCATCTCCATGAATTTGCCGCCCTCCAAGCGTCACTTCGAACACGAAGCGTCCGCGTGCAACATAGCACGACCGGAACCGAATATGCGCATATTAGAGGGCTTTTGCAAATCACGGGAATACGGTGCGCAAATACGGTACGGGACTATGGTGGCGCTCCTCCTCTCCAGCTCGTGCTTAAAGTCTTGACCGCAAAAGGACGAGACACAAGAAGAGAAGGCGACTACACGAGTGCTCGTGTAGTCGTCTTCTCGTGTCTCGTCCTTTTGCGCTCAAATCTATTCCAGAATGAACCAACACTCTCAACAAAGTATTTTATTAAAGTGCCTCCCCCCGATCGACAGCTGCATCGTAAACAATGCGTAGACTGACAGGCAACAATAAGGCGTGACACCCCACAGTAATTTTTGAAAAGGCCTTTGCGGTGTTGGGGTGCCTTTACTGGAATTAGGAGCGGCGAAAGCACAACGAGCGAAAGCGGAGCGGTAGCGTAGTCCGGTACCGTATTTTCGTTCCGTATTTCCGTAACTTTTCTCGAACGCTACACTAACAAACAAGCAGCGCCCACCGAGAGACGGGAGAGAGAGAGGAGGTGACGTCGCACCAGTCACCGCCGCGGCGATACAGGCGCCGACGCGACGGTGCGCCGCGCCGTGATGCCAGCTGCGTGACGTTTGACGTATCCGGCAGCGTCTTCGACACGCTAGCCGATCGAAATGGCGGCGCCGCACGGGTGACAGTTATCTCTTGAAGAAAAGTCAAATCTCATTTTCCGATTGCTGGTTCTGCCTGCTGTTTTCTAACAAACTGAAACGCCTGTTACTGAGCTGACACTACACAACAATAAAACTTTTTTTGCGGCTTCATATCGCTTGTCTAGTCAACTGCCGCTAGATAACAACGTCAGCACCATTAGGGCTTCTCACTTCCTCAGTGCGACCACTCACTGTGTGTGTTTGTGTGTGTGTCGCCGTGTTTCTCTGCGCGGCACACCTACTCACGCGCATGAGTTCACACATGTTCATACTCACGACTACTCACGTTCATACTACTCACACTCATGAGTACTCACGTTCATACTCACGCCTACTCACACTCATGAGTGCTCACTCACGTTCACACATGCGTCTACTCAAACTCATGAGTGCTCACTAGCGTTCATACTCACGCCTACTCACCCTCACGATTGCTCACTCGCGTTCACACACGCGTCCACTCAAACTTATGAGTGCTCACTCACGTTCATACTCACGTCCACTCACACTCATGAGTTCTCACTCACGCTCAAACTCACGACCACTCACACTCATGAGTTCTCACTCACGTTCACACTCACTTCTACTCACGGTCATGAGTTCTCACTCACGTTCACACTCACTTCTACTCACACCCATGAGTGCTCACTCACGTTCACACTCACGACCACTCACACTGATGAGTGCTCACTCACGTTCACACTCACGACCACTCACACTCATGAGTGCTCACTCACGTTCACACTCACGACCACTCACACTCATGAGTACCCACTCACGTTCACACTCACAACCACTCACACTCATGAGTTCTCACTCACGTTCACACTCACTTCTACTCACACTCATGAGTGCTCACTCACGTTCACACTCACGACCACTCACACTCATGAGTGCTCACTCGCGTTCACTCACAACCACTCACACTCATGAGTTCTCACTCACGTTCACACTCACTTCTACTCCCACTCATGAGTGCTCACTCACGTTCACACTCACGACCACTCACACTCATGAGTTCTCACTCACGTTCACACTCACGTCCACTCACACTCATGAGTACTCACTCATACTCAACTCACCACGTTCAAATGAGTGTGAGTGAGTGTGAGTTGAGTGCACTCATGAGTGAGTGTGCCGAGCTATGGGTACAGAACTTAGAGAAGCGCTTTTTCGAATATGTTTCCGAGTCGCGGACGGCGACAGAAGTAAGAACGAAAAAGTGAAGGGTTGTAACACAGCAGGCGGCTGGGGCACCACCGAAGGGAAAAAAATGCCCCCCACCTCCCCGAAGGGAATCGTGAGGAAATGCGAATGCATTTCTTGCGCCGAGAGATTTCGCCTTCACCGACTTCTGCCATCGCCTTGAGAGGCGCCCAGCCAGCGAACTGTCGAGAGTGAGGCGCGAGCGGACGGGAGAGTGGGGCGCAGGGAGGAGAGAGCGAACGGCGAGAGAAGGAGCGGCGAAGCACTGCACCTACCCTCTCCTACACTCTCTCGCACCACATGCTCCGGTTGCTAGGGGCGAGGATAAGCGCGCGCGCCCGCAGCTGTTGCTATGGGAGAGGAAGTGAGAGCGGAGATAACACCTGCCGGCGCGCGGACGCCGCCGGATGCGCCTGACATAGCTCCCGACTAAGAAATGCATTCGCATTTAAAAAAGGGAAGGATGGTGAGACAGCAGGCGGCTGGGGCGCCGCCGAGGGAAACAAAAATCACAAGGCGTAAGGGGGGTATGCCGCCGCCGTAGTTCCACACAACGGATACCAACGGCATAGAAGCGCGGTAACGCAAATAGAAACAAACTTGCGAGCAACACAGTCTCTATAAGGACAGAATTGCAGTAGGCGCGTTGCTTATAAATGTACCTGTGCTTGTAATCAGTCCAAACCATTTTAAAAATACTGCTTTATTGTTAAATTCGAGGCTTTGACTTACTAATGTTTGAAGTTTGAAAAACAGCGCGTAGACGAAAAGGTGCTCTATTTTCGCAAAAAGACGTAATTCCATTCCTATTCCATTCCGGGCAAAAGGCGCTTAATTCCATTCCCATTCCATTCCGGGGTCGCAAAAATGTGGAATGAATCCGGAGTCATTCCAATTGACCATTTGCGGAAATCTGCAAGACGGCTTTCCTGCAAGGTTGTTTTCCAACCAAAAGCTCTCGTTCCCAGACTGCTTTCCAGGCTCACTGTGCTTTTACGGCTCCTAATTCCAGTGAAGGCACGCGAGTACGACAAAACGACTTTGTTGTCGACGCCGCCTCGTACGAACCCTCAGCCTAGGATCGCATTGTTGACGAGGCACCTGTCGTTCGTAAAGAAGGGGGTGGGGGGGTGGCGAGAAGGCAAAAACACCATGAGCGAGAAAAGCAGTCTGGGAACGAGAGCTTTTGGTTGGAAAACAACCTTGCAGGAAAGCCGCCTTGCAGATTTCCGCAAATGGCCAATTCGGGAGTGGCAACTCCGCAACACTGATCGCGATTCCATCGTTTTCTGGCAGCGTCAAGTTGCATCACGGCGTGATTTCCTTCCATCGCTCGGATGCACCAAGCGTATCGCCTGAGTCTCACCATACCGGCGATTGTCGCGTTCATTCGTGTGCAGTGAGGTGAAGTCGGAATGTCCGCGTGTGTGCTCGATTACCGTCCGCAAAAGCCATGGCATTAGCGTTGCCACATGTGCGTGCGTGTGTGTGTGTTACTTGGAGCTCGCAACGTGGGAATCTTGGTGATCTATTGCGCAATATGCGATGCTGCGCGTCTCTATAAATGACGTATGTGCGGACGAAGTGAAAGACAAAGAAAGCGACCATGGTAATCCGTTAGCGCAACACAGTGCGAAAGTAAACAAACCAGGTGTGGAGAACATGCAGTGGTGTGTGCATTATAGGGAGATAATTGTGGTCGTCCGGTGCATGTGTGATTATGTGACTTGTGCTACCAGCCCAGAATGATGTGCAAGGTTGAAGTGCCCGTCGCGTAAGTCCCACGCTCGATGCACGAACGCCTTGTATGAAAAACGCCGTGCGAGGTAATCGTTGTCTACAGACAGCGAAATAATGCACGCTACATAATATCGCTGTGACACAGGAACTTTCAATTTTATGGATCGCTATTGCAACTGAAGTGACGCCGCCAACACTATCAATGAGTGAAAAAAAAAGGAAAAATAACAGCTTTTGTTTATAACGGGGTTGCATCATACTTCACGATATCATATTTGGAATACCTGCTTTTGTCTAACGTGCGTTTTCTGTATTTCGTGTGTGTCGTCTGCATGTATTACGCAGTGATAATTTGTTTATATTAAACTACAGTGGACTCTCGTGAAGCTTAGAGTCCGTAGACCTTTCTTTTAAATGCTTGCGCTTCTCGTGATGCACGTGTTTCTTGTATGGACTTTTGGCTGCTGAACTTTTCATTTTTACAGTTTCTATTTTTATTTTCTGTGTCCTTTTCCTTTTTCTCTATCTCCCTGCTCGGAGGACGATGCTATAAAACCGCATCGAAGCTTCGTAAATTTTGGCCTTGATAAAGATCGGTCTCCGATTGCACGTTCACGAAATAAACTGTTTCTTTTCGAAGCATAAAACCTTTTCCTGCTTGTCTTGAGGCAACTGACGACAGCCTCTTCGCTATATATATATATATATATATATATATATATATATATATATATATATATATATATATATATTGCCACGCGCGTTTCTTTCAATGTTGCTGTATTCGGTTTACGCCCACAAAGACCGTGAGCAAAAGCTCGGTGCAGACTGCGCCTCGGTGTTCGAGAAGGTTCACGATTTCAGTAGATCGTTTTGTTAAGATTGCACGCAATACGCGAAGAGTCAAGCTTATTCTAGAGCTCTCGCGACCACCATTGATAAGGCTAGAAAGTTCCATGCGTGATGTGTAAAACACGGCGCATCCCAACGATGATCAGTTGATTGATGGCCGACGCTCTGTTCGCCGCTATCAGTCCCAGTGTGTATTACTGTAATCTGACTTTTACCGGCCACATGTTCGGCCAAATAAAGTGTTTCGCCTTGTTTTTGGGTCACGTCATCAGCAAGGATGGTGTTCGCCCAGACCCGCGGAAAACAGCTGTCATCGATGCCTTCCCACCGCCCACCGACAAGAAGGCCGTACGCCGATTTTTCGGCTTGTGCGCGTACTATAGACGCTTCGTCAAGGATTTTTCACGAATCGCCGAGCCACTAACGCACCTCACGAAGACCGACGTGGAATTTAAGTGGGAAAGGACGCAAAGTGAGGCATTTCAAGAACTGAAACGACTACTTCAGACGCCTCCGATACTAGCGCATTTCGACGAATACAGTGATACCGAAATCCACACCGCAAGGAGCGTAGGGCTCGGTGCCGTCCTTGTGCAGAAGACTGACGGGCTGGAAAGGATCATCAGTTATGCTAGCCGGTCGCTATCCAAGGCAGAAGCCAACTACTCCACAACAGAAAAGGAGTGCCTCGCCATCACCTGGGCTACGTCAAAGTTTCGCCCCTACCTTTACGGCAGGCCCTTCACAGTTGTAAGCGACCATCACGCCTTGTGTTGGCTAGCTAATTTGAAGGACCCTTCAGGTCGCCTCGCACGGTGGAGCTTAAGACTTCAAGAATTAAACATCACCGTCCTTTACAAGTCCGGAAGAAAACACTCCGACGCCGACTGCCTGTCTCGTGCCCCCCGTCGACCCTCCGCCGCAGGACGACCAGTGTGATGACTGCTTCTTGGGAACCATATGTGCCGACGACTTCGCCGAGCGACAGCAAGCCGACCCGGAACTCAAGGGCCTGGTAGAATACCTCGAGGGGAGGACCGCCGCTGTTCCGAAGGTATTCAAGAGAGGACTGGCGTCGTTCTTCTTGCGAAACGGCGTTTTCCTAAATAACTTCTCGCCCCTTCGAACCAAACACCTTCTCGTGGTTCCTTCAGCAATGAGGCGAGAAATCCTCCAGGCCCTACATGACGACCCGACGGCTGGACACCTTGGTGTTTCCCGCACGCTCGCAAGAATACAGGAAAGGTAGTATTGGCCGCGCCTTGCCGATGACGTCGCCCGCTACGTCAAAACATGCCGAGACTGTCAGCGACGCAAGACACCTGCCGACAAGACCAGCAGGCTTTCTTCAGCCGATCGAACCACCTAAACGGCCGTTCTAGCAAATTGGTATGGACCTACCGGGACCGTTCCCTACGTCGACTTGCGGGAATAAATGGATCGTCGTGGCTACCGACTACCTCATCCGCTACGCCGAAACAAGGGCCCTACCTAGAGGCAGTGCCGCCGAGGTGGCGAAGTTCTTCGTTGAAGACATCGACCTGCGTCATGGCGCCCCACAGGTCCTCATAACCGACAGAGGTACGGCCTTTACTGCGGAGCTAACTCAGGCGATATTGAGATACAGCCAAACAAGCCACCGCCGAACCACCGCCTACCACCCACAGACCAATGGCCTCACCGAGCGTCTAAACAAGACCATCGCCGACATGCTGACCACGTACTTACGTCGACGTCGAGCACAAGACATAGGATACCATCCTTCCGTACACGATATTCGCATACAACACGGCAGTGCAAGAAACGACGCAGCTGTCGCCGTACAAATTGGTCTACTCAAGGAGCCCGGCAACGACGCTCGACGCAATGCTACCAGCTACCACCGACGAAGACAATCTCGACGTCGCCACTTATTTGCAACGAGCCGAAGAAGCTCGACAGCTCACCCGCCTGCGTATCAAGAACTAGCAGAGGATCGACAGCCGTCACTATAATCTTCGGTGACGTCACATGGAGTACCAGCCCGGTGACCGTGTGTGGGCCTGGACACCAATACGCCGACGTGGACTTAGCGAAAAAAAAATGCCCCCCACCTCCCCGAAGGGAAATCGTGAGGAAATGCGAATGCATTTCTTGCGCCGACACCGACTTCTGCCATCGCCTTGAGAGGCGCCCAGCCAGCGAACGGTCGAGAGTGAGGCGCGAGCGGACGGGAGAGTGGGGCGCAGGGAGGAAAGAGAGCGAACGGCGAGAGAAGGAGCGGCGAAGCACTGCACCTACCCTCTCCTACACTCTCTCGCACCACATGCTCCGGTTGCTAGGGGCGAGGATAAGCGCGCGTGCCCGCAGCTGTTGCTATGGGAGAGGGAGTGAGAGCGGAGAGATAACACCTGCCGGCGCGCGGACAACGCCGGATGCCTGACATAGGCCCGACTAAGAAGTGGATTCGCATTTAAAACTTCTGCGACGGTACTTCAGACCGTACAGCGTACTCCGACGTCTCGGCGCAGTCGACTACGAGGTTGTCCCCGACGGCATCACGGAACTCTCAGCGACGCCGGGCACGTCCCGAGGTCGTGCATGTGGTGCGCCTCAAACCGTTCTACACGCGTTAAGGAGCATTCGGACTCAAGTGTTTACTTGCTTTATTGTTGTTATTGAGTATTGCATGCATTTTTGTACCATGTTCTGTTTTAAGCATCGGGGCGATGCTTTTTTTCAGAGGGGGGGCAGTGCCACGCGCGTTTCTTTCAATGTCGCTGTATTCGGTTTACGCCCACAAAGACTGTGAGCAAAGCTCGGTGCAGACTGCGCCTCGGTGTTCGAGAAGGTTCACGATTTCAGTAGATCGTTTTGTTAAGATTGCACGCAATACGCGAAGAGTCAAGCTTATTCTAGAGCTTGCGCGACCACCATTGATAAGGCTAGAAAGTTCCATGCGTGATGTGTAAAAAACACGGCGCATCCCAACGATGATCAGCTGATTGACGGCCGACGCTCTTTTCGCGGCTATCAGTGCCAGTGTGTATTACTGTAATCTGACATACCGTTTACCGGCCACAAGTTCGGCCAAATAAAGTGTTTCGCCTTGAAGACATCGACTGCTCCCTTCGTTAACGTCACGACCACGTGACAATATATATATATATATATATTTGCCCAGAGAGACACATGCATAGAAGGTAGGGGCCCCTCTTCCATCAAAACTGGGCCCCCTGCTTTAATGCCCACTGGGGCGATGCAGGTATGTAATAAATAAATTATAAATAAATAAAAAAGTTGAAAGTTCTAGGGCTGGAGGAGTCGTGGCAGCGCCAGTGCAAGTTGTCGAAGCCAGAAGCAATCTCACGTAAAGCTTTTAGTCACTTCCACTTTAGCCGCGTACATCGCCTTGGCATGAACTTTAACGGCAACTGATCCAGTGACCCACAGTTAAGCACCATGAGCCAGTAGCGTAGCCAGAAATTTCTTTCGGGGGGGTTCAACCATACTTTATGTATGTTCGTGCGTGCGTTTGTATGTGTGCGTGCATATATACGCAAGCAAAACTGAAAAATTTCGGGGGTTTGAACCCCCCCCCCCAACCCCCCCCCCCCCTTTGGCTACGCCACTGCCATGAGCGCTACACGCTTTTATTTCGTTGAAGCGACGTCAAATGAAGGCTTGTCGTTTACCTCAAACACGATGACAACCACGGCGACTCCAGACGCAAATATGGTATTCACGGCTACACAAGAATCGAAATTCGCGAAGGCAATCTCAGAACACTTCGTCATTCTTCGCTTTGAGTCGTAGTTGCCATAGTTAGTGCAGACAATGAAGAAAACTGGCGGCGAAATTTTCGTACAAAGAAAAAAAGAATGCCAATGACCGTATTAAATTTAATGTCCCTGTGTCGTTTTGTGAAACCGTCAAGAAATGGTTCCTTTATATTAAATTATACGTTAAATGTGGCATTCTTTGTTTTAATGCCATAACAGGTGCTGCGCAGAAATGTCGCCTTTGAGACGTACATTACTTTTTCGCAGACTCCGAGATGACCGCAGCGGGGGGTGCGATTTAAACAACAGATATATTGTTAAGCTGACGCTGAACGCCGTGCGTTCACAATTTCTTTTATCTACGAAACAACTCTCCGCGTCGCATCACAACGAACTTTCCTCTTGGCTTGAATGGTCGCGGTGTTGGCGCGGGCAATTTCACGGCAGCGGGCGACGCAGGCAGCGAACTCTTCTGGGAGGAACGCAGTTGGGACAGAGGGCGTGGACAAAAAGGCAGTGTCCAGAACAAAAGACGGTGAACGGCCATACACGAGGAAAAATGGGCTGTAACTTGTAGTGCGTTGTATGGCAGTATTGTAGGCAAACGTGACGAAAGGTAGTATAGTGTCCCAGCCCTTGTGATCGGGCTGAACATATATAGATATAATGTCTGACAAAGTTCGGTGAAAACGCTCAGTGAGACCATTTGTCTGCGGATGATATGCCGATGCGGTCTTATGAAGGATGTCAGAGGCCTGTAGGACTTCAGCGAGGACACGGGAACGGAATGTCTTACCGCGGTCACTAAGGAGAACACGAGTGGCGCCGTAGCACAAGATAATGGCACGCAGGACAAATTCGTCGACTTCGGAGGCAGCGCCAGAAGGAAGAGCTGCCGCCTCAGCGTAGCGAGTTAGTTGGTTTACGGCAGTAACAATCCAGCGGTGATCGGTGCGAGTAAGCGGGAAAAGGTCCGTATGCCCATGGACTCGAAAGGAGCGGACAGCAGTGGCGTAGCCAGAAATTTTGTTCGAGGGGGGCTGAGATGTCAAGGTATATATATATATATATATATATATATATATATATATATATATATATAAAGAGGGATAGAGAGAGAGAGTGCGAGATTTGTAGTGGTGATTCTCCAAAATTTTTAGCCTTTTTTTTAATTTCATGATAACACTGTTTAACACAAACTCTGTTCAGTACTGCGATCTAATGAAACGCACAGTTGTTTTATTTTTTTTTCTATTATACATCACATCGCTCGCGGCACCTCTCCTGTGAAATGTGCCCGCTTACCAGTGCGAGGCCAATAAGAGCCCTTTACGTATAGAGCAGCCCAATAGAAAGAACGAAAGTCTATGCAATGCTGAAAACGAAGTACGATCTTTCGGACTCATTCGCGAAATCACACATTGTTTAAGGAGCATTCCAGTCCTAAGGAAACATTACGTTCCGCTCTTATTCAACTGACGTGGCGTTGCTGCATAACAGGCTCGTTGACAAGAAAGTTTGCATAATTTTCCTCTCCAGCAGTTCACCTCAAAGGTTAGTTCCACCAGGATCTATTACGCGCCGTAATCTTCAAGCATTTTCGATATAATTACTAGAAATTAACAATAAAGTTGTTTCTCTTTCTCTCTCTCTGGAAATTAACCTTTTATAAAGACTTCGAATACGAAAGCTTGTCTATATTTACATTACCATCACTAGATCAGCCCAGTTCCGTCACGTCAATAAGTCATTTTTTTAAACATACATTGATTACTGTAGATATGAAATATGAAAGAAAATAATGCACGCAGGAAATGTAACCCTATGTTTTAATGCGCAGTTGCGTGTTCTTTTTTCTTCGTCACGCGTTCGGAGCTCCATCTGCATAATTGGTCAAGTAGAATCCACGACTAACGTTATTTTTTTCCCAGTCCCATGACACGCAAATTGATAAACACCTGTTGAAAACGGTGACACACCCAAAAGTACATCGCCTACGCGCATTGTTCGTCCGTGCTATGCTTCTCATTGTTGGAACAACTTCGCTCGCGAAATTTGCCCGCTTACTGTTGCAGCAACAAATAAAGAAAAGTAGCGTTATGTCCTGCATACTTGCCTCTATGAGCTTTGCCATAGAGTAAGTGATCAAGTTTATCTTTTGGTAGTGTGCACTGCAGCGCAAGACTACGTACTTTTTTCTACCTTTCGGATAGTTCTATCCGCCTTTCCACCAGGCGTTGGACTAAAGATATTCTGTTACGCTTTCGTATTAGACGATGCTACTGATAAGATTTATTTGCAAGAAAACTAAATAAGCATGTACACGGATTGCGGAACTTAGTGCGTGGTGCATAACATATGATTTAATATGGTGTAGGCCTAATACGTAATGTAATGTGTGATGTAATATGATGTAATGTAATGTAATATGATGAACTGCCGGCGTGAGAAATTATTACGTGTTTTCTTGACCGCAGCCCAGGGACTGCAGCACACGGAGCGAAGTTAGACGACACGAAATTTTGGGAATGAGCCCTTGATATATTTTTTCATCTACAGAGTTTTATGTACATTCATTCAGACGCCTGATGAAAGATCCACTTTTTACGCAAGATCTTTCACCCTATTCCAAAGAATTAAGCTACTGAGTCACGCGAGCATGTGCCAGACAGAGACGGTTGTGGCTACATGGAATACACATTAAATATAGTCCACAAGTATTGAAGATTGGGCGAGTTGGTTCGTCATACTTGAGCTGGTATAGCGCATTCCGGGGAAATGAGAAACGGCCGAGCAGACCGACACAAGAGGACAGAGCGCTAAGTTCCAACTTAGCTTTATTCTCAAACTGCATCAGATATGAAGACTTGCGCAAGCATACAAAGAACAGCCGAACGTATCGCCAAGATTAGACAAACCCTCGCAACTTCACAGACCAAAGATTCATAGACGGTTCGCCTGATTAAGGAAGGACACTTCATGTTCAGATAAAGCCAATGAAGGGGTGCTGATACATGTGATGCCAGCTCTTGCTATACTATGCCCTTCAATTATGTCTCGAGTGATTTGCGACGGGTGCTTCTTTACCACTTCACATTGATCGAAGAAAGGGGAACATCCACAATAGCGGCAGTAAATTGTGTCCTCTTGTGTCGGTCTGCTCGTCCGTTTTTCATTTTTTCCGTAATGCGCTATACCAGTTCAAGTACATTAAAAAAAATCACCGCCCAAGCACTCCGTACAAATGGTTAACCAGCGAAGCTGAAATGCGCGGCCCCGGTGTTTAGCAGTGGGTTCAACCCGACGCTGCACTGAAGCCTTCCACAATTATTGGTTACATGTTCGTGCATCTTAATGAGGTTAGACACACGTTTGGCTTGGGTTTACCACAGTGTTTATTTTATATGCCGCACATTGTGCCTCGCATGATCACGGTCATGGAGGAGTGTAATGAGCGGTTAAATGCGTTTCGCAATGCGTTAACCACTGTGGTTAGTACGAGCTTTCACTGTTGTTACACGTTGACACACCGGGCCACACGTTTTAGCTTCATTGGTCAACCGTGTGTGCTCCGACCGTCGAGGTGTGGAAGCGGCTCACATCTTGTACATGGCCATGAAAGTGATACGGTTCAACGTCGTCGAAAAGACCGTCACATTCCGTACCAACGATGTTACAACCACCATCACTCGACAACAACTAGAGAGGGGTGACTTCGTGAGAGACGCGCTTGACGGAGACATAGCGTTCATGCGTGGAGTCCCGAACACGGTCCATTACTGGCAGGAACGCAAGAAGGAGGTGTTCGCAATGTCTGCCGCGTAACGTCGCCGACGACGTAGCAATCCAGGTACATATCAAGCGCCGTCTACTCGCAAAGCCTACCTACAAGCGGGGCCTCGTCAAGAAGTGCAACATCAAAGCCTGGCTACAGTACCTCATCGAGACGCCTTTGTACCGACATCACAAGATACGAGTGGATGCCGCCACGTAAGACGCCATCCCTGACGACGAACCTATTAACGAAGACGAGATCGAAGCCACTGCCGAAGTTACGGACCCCGGACGATCCCGTTCAGTGCGTCTCAGCCATGCACGCAGTGAGCCACACGGTGCTGTTCGACGAGGCATGTGGAAGCTCTCAGTCGAAACCGATGCGCGCGTGCTCGGCGCTCGGCCTCACGGCTGCGACGGGATGGACGACGTCACTCACGGCCGAGCCAATGGCGCGCGAGCTTGGGTACGACGCTCAGAACGACGTAACTGATAGCACAGCCAATGGAGACCGCTCGTGACACAGATGCCGAGCGGTTTTTCGTTTCTCCTAGCCATATACAGCTTTCGCTGTAAAAATCATGGCGCCAATACCACCTGTAATCTAAACGCGAAGGCACACGGAGGCACATTAAAGCCTTAAACATAAGGGCACACAATCTCGGAGGCAGTGACGCGTCTTTTTGGCGGTGCGGTGGGCATGCCCGCGTTCGCGTTGCCGCACTCGCGCGTGCGTGGCGCGTTTTCCGCGTGCGTTCGTATGAAACGTCGTGGGGTGAAAAGCGGTTCGCAACAACCGTACTCCATTACATTGCAGACCAATGGACCTTGGCCGGGAGACCAAAGAAAAGTGCGTATCACCCCCGAAATTCGTATGAGCTGTGATCGTATCACCGAGGTTTCACTGTATATTAGTCTGCCGCTTTCACGCATATGTAATTTGATTTTAAGCACCAGAATATTTCCTGATGAGCTAAATACAGCCAGGGTCTCAATCATTCACCACGGTGATAATGAAAATGACCTAGTTAATTATAGACCTATAGCTGTCTTGCCCATATTTTCAAAAATTATAGAACGAGTGTTATACGATTGAATCTGAAACTTTTGTAGCCAAGAAAATATAATGGCAAATAAGCTTGAACTAAACACAAAAAATGTTATTTTTCGGCCAGTAAAAAGTATACCCCGTGATATTCAAGTAACATTTCGAGGGGATTTGACTGAATGGGCCACATGCCAAGAGTTTCTTGGTATTATTTTTCACGAAGCACTCGACTAAATGTATCGCATAAAAAAATTCGCACCGATCTTTCGCGCTCAATTGGCGTAATCGGGAAAATATGATGTTTTGTTCCAACTTCGTTAGCGAATCGAAATGCGTTATTCTTTATTACACTCGCGTATTAATTATTGTTTATCAACATGGGGAAAAACTACCAAAACAAACAAAGAACGCCATTTATGAAACTATAGAAAAGAGTAGTACGGATAATCGAAGGGGTTCGACCTAGGAACGCATTCTACTCCACTCTTTCACAAACACAACATGTTAACGTTTGAGAACACCCTAAAGCAAAAAATAGCGATGATCATATGTGATAAATTGAAATCTGACGTGGTCATATTTCAGAATGCATATTCTCGAAGACACCATACATACAGCTTTAGACGCATAACACACTTCAGCGAAAGAGTACGGACTAACTACGGTACACAAAAGCTAGCGCATATGATCCCTGAACTATTGAATGCACATCCCGCAATTATCGCTATAGTGCAAGAGAGCCGCTCCGTAATTGCGTTTAAAAAGAAAATACACACATATCTAGTAATGCTTCAAAAGTTTTTTTTTCTCTCTGTCTCTATGGCATCACTCCGGTTGTCGTTAAAATTGACGTGTATCAATACGTCACATTTTGATTTGGTGAGGCGTAATAGCATGGTGTGTTATTCAATATTACTGGATATATTCGCATATTCCTTGCTTTGTGTCATTGAAAAATGAATGTTACAATACCTGCAGACAGCTCTGGAAGTATGAATGTTCGTCTAATGGTGTTTTATAAACTGTTATAAGAATTGTGTAACTGTGGCTGCTTTTTTGTTTAAAATTTATTAACATCTGTACATTACTGCTCCTTGTGAGCATTTTTGATTGGGACGCATTACGGCGCCTTGACAGGCACTAAATTCCTTTTTTTCCAACCCTGCCCATTAGATGTGTACACTGTACTTCGTAACTAATTGATTGAAAAAAACGTACTCGTTTGTAGGAACTACCAAAGGGGTAGAATAGGTATGATACCAAATCCTAACCAAAGCTCCTAAGGACCTCCCATTTGAATACACCCAAACCATAATCTGGGCTCCAGGGCATGAGGGCGTCACCGGGAACCTGTTTGCGGATGAGGCGGCTCGAGGCTTCACAAATCACCGAGCCTCCTTGCACACTGCAATAGAGGACCCAACGCCCCTAGATCCTACTTTTAATACAATTTTACAGTACTATATGGATACTAGAAAAATGTATCCAGTACCACATAAGAACCTCCCATCAATGGAATCTGCGGCGCTACGCAGACTCCAGACAAACACATACACCAACTTACACAGGCTACATTTATTCTACCCCACAGCATACAGAGATATATGTCCGTGGTGTGGGACCACGCCAACTCTGTTTCACATCACGTGGGAGTGTACACAACACAATGAAGAACACCACAACATGAACAACACGGAGGAACAATGGGAGGCACTGCTGTCCAGCTCGGCCTTTGAGGATCAGCTTTGGCTGGTCCAACGGGCAGAGGTGATGGCAAGGGTCAGCGGAGCCCTGGAATAGGAGCCCGACCATTTGCAATGCCCCGCCTTATGCAAAAATAAAGTTTTGTTCTCTCTCTCTCTGGGCGCACTGCGGCCTTCTTCATTTTTATTGGACCAGTGCTGAGTAGTGGGACTTACCTAATTTCTGTGGCGCACACCCGTTTATGATGATGATAGTTTTTTGTGTGAGGTGAACAAAAAATGATTTGCTAAACAGTTGCGTTGCTGGAAAAGGAAAACTAGAAAAAAGTTGTCCCCCATCGGCTTGCATTTGAACCGATGCCATCTGCGTGGCAGACCAGCATTCGACCACCAGGCCACGTATGTGCGTTGAAATCCGTCGCAAAAAAGGACCGTATGGAGGCGTCATGTCGGCAATGAATGATGTTAACATGTGGAACATAGGGCGATAGAAGAGTAAAATAGCAACGAGGCACCACAGAATACGAATTGCGTAAGGAGTGGGTAATTTAATGCGTCAACTAATTACATAGGGCTCATCCATAATTCTTCATCGTCATCAGTCACAGCATCAACAACGTGCGCATAATACCTTACAGGCATGTAGCGTGGTACTCGCTTCTCTGTAGATTCACAAATAAGGGCGTAGTGGGTGCTTCCCTACCTCACGAAAATTATGATTAATGGCGTATTAGATGCCATACATGTGTACTTGTATAGAGAGTTTACAAAATGCTCTAGAAAGTCCGCTCGTGCAGCTTTCGATTTAACTGTGCTACACGTCCCGTGCAGACCTGACGCATTTTGTCACAACAGATGGCTTAAAGGGGTGGTGCCACCAAATTTGTGGCTTGCGCATTCTTCGCTGCAAGCGTTTCTTATAGCTCTAGGAAGCATGATACACGCACGAAGATTCACGTATTCTCGCTAAATAATTTAATATCGCCTTATTTATGTGGGTAACTTTCGGTTTCGGTTTCTGGGCGCCAAGTTTGGCAGTGACGTAGAAGTGTAGGAGGCTTGGTCACGTGACCACACAAGGCTCGCGCGAAGGTGCGCAGCACTTAGCCAGGAAGCGATCGAAACTCGGCGAGTGATGTAGCAACCGATGCTTTGCCGGTACGTACGTACTGGAGGTAACGGAGGTCCGGAGGTCACTCACGTCGCGACAGATATGGTGTGACGTCGCTACAACTTTCGTTGCTCTTTCCTATAGAGCTACGTCAGTTTTGATGCGCTAGCGATGGGCATCGACCGGGAGAATGAGCATTTAGGTACACTTCGGAAGTGAATTAAAATATATTCGGAACGTTTGCTCTGTCCGACCCTTCGTGTGGAGTGTCCTTGCATACAGAGGAAACCCACAACAGGCTTGTTATAGCCTCAATATTTGTTGGCACCACCCCTTTAAACAAATTTTATGCGACGCCACTCAGCGTTTGCAACAAACCTGCTACGTTTAAGTGCATGATGCGCACTTTTCTACGAGGCCTGAAGTAAAACACGTGATGGTGCTACTTGCATGACGTGGTGGTACTTGCACCTGACTTTCCTACTCACGTTCATCGAATGTTGTACGTTGTCGGGCTGAATCTCGCCTCCAATTACACTTGAACGAATGTAATTTTTTGGGCACGCGAGCTGCATTTTCAGACATATCGTGTCGAAGCGCAATGTTTTCTTAATCCGGCTAAGCTAGCTGCTGCCGAAGAATTCCCTAGGCCCGCGTGTCTAAAGGACTTGCGTAACTTGCTCGTACTTACGATGCTCGATTCGCAATTTCGCATAAATTATGGTGGCTATGACAACTTGCTTCAGAGAGAAAAAATTGGGGGGACCCTTAAGCTTCGCCTTTAAGAGTTGAACGCGATAGCGATATCCCGTCCCTACTGCGTAGTTCAATCACTTAGTGCATACTATGTAATGGGTAGTATGCTTTAAACCAGGAGCAAATATGCGCGGCAAATGTGGGAAATGTTTTCGAACTTGCTATGCACCGACTACGTGGTGTTAAGGGAATACGCGCAGTAAGGTGTGTGCCGTTTGTAATGGGTGGCTGGCTTTAAACTATGGAATCGTTATGATAGTCACATATTTTGACGCCCGATGGCAATGTACGCTTGTACCACGCAATATTCCTGGGATATTACATGTTATATTGCGACGCCTATATAAAGGACGCTTGCGTTTGCGAAGCATGGAAGTTATTTTCACTGCATTTCCAAGCAGAGGAAGTTATTTTCACAGTATTTCCAAGCAGAGTGCACTGCTCAAATACCCTTTTAGAACAAGGTGTTGCGGAAAATTTGTTGTGTAATGCCTATTGTACATTTGTGGAGGAAGCCTTAAGTTTTTTGGACGCTATGTGTATACATGAACCTCATTTGTAATAAATACCATGTAAGAGAGAAAAAAAAAAAAGAGGCATGGCTGTGTGGTAGAACACCTGCTTGCCACGCAGACGACCCGGGTTCGATCCTCACTCGGACCCGAAATTTTTTATTATTTATTTTATTTGCATCTTTCTCGATTTTTCGGTCACGGACAAGATGATGATTTTTCGGTCACGGACAAAATGATGATTTTTCGCTCACAACCGACGACGCCGACGCCGACACCGACGCCGACGCCGGAATTTCTGCGAAACGAGCTCTTTAACGCTATCGCGTTAAAAATATGCTCGTGGTTCCCGGCTTGCGATCACGCCTTTGCGCCTCTAAATGCACAAAACATCACCCACACTGCGTCTTTTCGATGTAAGTGTTTCTACGGAAACCCACGCACGCAAGCGGTGTTGGCTTTGGTACTGCCCTCGCGCAGCCAAAGCCCGGCTACCAAGAACAGGTTGTTGCTTCACACTCTCGAGAATCCACACTCACGAGAAGTGAATCAATCAATCAATCAATCAATGGAACTTTATTTTCATGAACAGATAAGTAAAAATACAGGGATTATTTGGACCGATAGCCTGAAGTGGCTAGTGGCCGGTCCAATACAATGTGCAACAAAAAATGTACAGGTCAGCTTTGAGGTAACAGAAAAAAGCAATCATAAATACAGACAATACACGTATACATTTTTTCCTGCAGACACGCATACTTATTAGTTTGCAACTAGTTTGCTATACATAGGCACTTATTTAAAAAAAAGAACACAATGAAAATCGAAACAAACATACGCACAGGCTTACATGTCTTGACTCCATAGAAAAAATGATTTGCATGCTAAGCCGAAATTACGTGCCGTTTTAATCTCTAGGGGAACCGCGTTCCATATTTTTGTTCCATTAAATTGTATTAGTCTTTCTCCGTAAACGTTATGACATTTGGGCAGATTGAAATTACCATTCGAAGCATGTCGCGTATTGCGTATAGGAATTGAAAAAAGATCAGCAGGCAAAGGTGAATTTCTATTAATTATGTTATTTATTGAAACGGCAATTTCGTAGTCGCGCAACATCGGAACCGAGAGAATACGTTGTGATTGGAAAATATTTCCTACTAATTCACCTTGGCTTATGATTTTTAATGTACGCTTTTGAAGTCGTTCAAGAGTTTTTAGATAACTCCTGTACGTGAAGCAAACTATTCAGCAATTCAGAAATCAAATCGTCGTCGGTAAAGAAGCTAACTTCCATCTCTTCGCGCGTGACAGGGTCGACATGGCAGGTCATTGAGATCATGTCCTTTGTGAAGAGTGCGACGTTTTCTAAGTTCGGTGCTTACGAGTTTTGAGCGAATCTTCGGCACTCTCTTTGCGGACGACGCTCGTGAAGGTGGTGGAGAAATTGGTGCGGGCAACGTCCCTTCCCTCTTGGTACTATGTCCCAGCGGCGTCTACCAAGGCGAAATATGTATGGAGCAGATTGTCTTCACTGGTCGGTTTGTTGACAACTACATCCCAGTGGTATGCTTTCTGAAAGCTTTCCGGGTCTTCATGTGATGATGCGTGGGAAGTTGGCGGCTCCCTTTGGACACCGAAGCAAAATCGATGTAAGCGGCACATGGGCTTTCACCGCCGCTGCTGTCAAGGTATTGGGCTTCCCAGTTTTAGATGCGAAGCATCTTATGTTCGGGGCTGTGTCCGTCCCGCGTCCGGTCACTTTCTTGAAGTAGGGGAGCACCCACTATGCCATCCCTCCTTCACGCGTCCCGCGTCCCACACCACCACAGCGCATGCGTGTCCCCTCCCCCCCCTCTCTCTCTCCTCTCCTACGCTCACCCCATTTCTCTCATTTAGGAATCCTCTACTCTACGGAGCGGCCCCCGCGTCCCACACCCTCCACAGCGCATGCGTGTCCCCTCCCCCCTATCTCTCCTCTCGTACGCTCACCCCCTTCCTCTCCTCTAGGAATACTCTAGTCTACGGAGCGGCTCCCGCGTCCCACACCCCCCACAGCACATGTGCGTCCCCTCCCCCCCCTCTCTCCTCTCCTACGCTCACCCCCTTTCTCTCATCTAGGAATCCTCTACTCTACGGAGCGGCTCCCGCGTACCGCATCCCCACAGCGCATGCACGTCCTCTCCCCCCTCTCTCTCTCTCCTCTCCTACGCTACCCCCCATTCTCTCCTCTAGGAATCCTCTACGGAGCGGCGCGCACGACAGCTGGTGCGACAGCAGCATACTCCGCTGGAGTCGCCACTGTAGTTCCACAGTATGAAAATGACGGAGCGCGCGTGCCTCATTCTATCTCCTGTGCAGCGCCGCGATGAGCGCCCGAGCCGCTGCCGCGAAACGAGAGCGCCGACGTTTCTCCTGCTCAAGCTAACCATCTACCCGCTGCTTCGCATCCACACATGGTTCCCTTTAGCGGGAGATGGGGAAGTTTTTTTTTTAGTTGGGGGGGGGGGTGGAGGGAAGGGGCCCGTATTCCGGCTACAGTCCTTGTCACCTGCGGCTAGCTCGATGATGCGGGATGGCTTTCGTGACTTCTTCACGGCGTGAGTTTGGTTCACGTATTCCAGCAGGTGCCCGGCTAATGAATAGACTAGTACTTCCACGAGATTCCTCGTGGGTGTGACGATGAAGAATGAAGAAATGGCAGATATTGTGGTACTCATTGTGTGTCACTCACTGTACAATAGCATTTGCACCGCAAGCATGGCGGCTAGGAAGGTTGTCGGTCGTCTATAATCTGGTCGTTCAAGAAACACGTAGGCTTCTATAAAAGCGTCAACGTGCATTCTAGCCTTATCCTTGATGCTCGCATAAGTTCTAGATTTAAGTCCATCACAGGCGTCGTGTGCACATTCATGTCGGATAATTCCCAATCACTCAAGATGGTACCGCTCTATTCAAATGCGGTCTTACTGCAACGCGCCCAGCGATAGCACGCCAGTTTTTAGCCGTGGAAACCATTTGCAATACAAGAACGCGTGTGAATGCCTCGCGTTCCATGAGCCTAGTGTTCGTTCTACTCACCTAGGTCCCGCGCTACTTCATGGGTAGCATTCGATAGCCTTAAACAGTGGCGTATATCCATAAAGACCACAAGGGGGGGACACACCTTGCAATGGCGGCCATTTTCTTTTTATCTATATGCTTTATTTTTAATCATATACAATTAAAATTATGCGTTAACATATATTAATAATAATAATAAGACTAATAATGATAATAATAACAAAACAAGCATGAGCATGCGCGCCTGTTCAGGAAAAATAGCACTGGGTATCCAATAGTAAGGGGCATCAGATGGCCAAGTTAGGTTTCTAATAGCAACTCGTAAGCAGGCGCTAGCATTTTTGCAGCTGCTTCATTCGGGTTAAAATATGCAATAAAAATTGTACTACTTTTTGTGCTAACGCATAAATATATTCCCCATCGTGTCTACCGGCTAGAAGTGCTTAGTTTCTGTTCAATGAAACTGCTTCAGATTTCAGAGTTGGTTTTATGGAGAGTGCGTTGTCCTTGACTGTCAAGAAATTCAAATATGACATTTAGATGATAAATCTCGAGGGGGGGGACCCTTGCATGGGGTGTCCCCCCCCAGCCTGAACACAAGGGGAGTCGGGATCCCCCCTGTCCCCCCCCCATGATTTACGCCACTGGCCTTAAGTGAAGAAAGATGAATGTCGCACAGCTTTGTTTATTTTATTTGAATATTCGTCTAAAGAAACGAATGGTGAGTATAGACACGCTGCTAAAACCTCGGTGGAGGCCGTGGGTAGTACGGAAATTTCTGTAAAAGAGAAGAAAAGCGAAAAATATACCAGTAACTTTTCAAATAGAAAATAAGATAATTGTACTCTAGAACATTTCAGCCATTGAACCTTGTGAGAGAGAAAAGCACGATGGTTCAAACGATTTATCATAGGAAAACCGTGGTGCTGAATTCAGTTGTCCTGCAGTGCTGTACTAACACTTCAGGATTTTTTTTCCTTCGATGTAACCGCAAACAATGGTACTTCTGAGTCGATTAATGTTGCAAGGCGGGCTTGTGGGTTTGGCACATTTGGGTAACAATGGTGTCCGCCGCGGTGGTTTAGCGGTTCCGCTGCTTGGCTGCTGACCCGAAGGTAGCGGGTTGGATACCGGCCGCGGCGGTCGCGTTTCGATGGAGGCAAAATGCTAGAGGCCCGTGTGATGTGCGATGTCAGTGCAGGTTAAAGAGCACCACATGGTCAAAATTTTCTGATTCCTCCAACGGCGTGCCCCATAATTAATATCGTGGTTTTCGAACGTAATAGCACTACAATTATTATTATTATTATTATTATTATTATTATTATTATTATTATTATTATTATTATTATTATTATTATTATTATTATTATTATTATTGTTGTTGTTGTTGTTGTTGTCGTTGTTGTTGCAATGGTAGCGCAAAGAAACACGACACAAGAAGGCAACATAGAGACACACAAGTATAGAGCTGTGTGTATCTTTTTGTTACCTTCATTTGTCCTGTTTCATGGCGCTACAATTTTTATTCTACTGAGTCAGTAAACGACCATATTAATAGCCCGCCGAAGAAAGCATAGGACCGGTACTGCAACTAAAGTTGTTACTGGTGCATTCTACCTCAAACGAATGCGCCCATTGAATGGACTTTCAAGAATTCAGAAGAGCGGTAAAGTTTTCAAGCAGGGCACACGTGCTTTTTCCCAGATTACTAAGTCCGCGTGATTATCTTTAACTGAGCACCACAACAGCAGGGTGCATGCAATTTTGTTTCCAAAGCATTACCTTTGTTCACTGGGCTCTTTATTGATGAACACTAGATGCACGACAGATATTCTAACAAAGGGCCCCAACCAAAATTTTCGGGGCGTATGGGATTCAGACTCGCGACAGTGCTGGGACGCGCCATTCGCAGAAACATTCAAACCGCAGATCTTCAGGAACCGGTAGAGTTCCTGTATTTCTATTATCATAATGATAGTATTTCTCAACCACCCTGCAAAGTGCACTTAATTGCGCACGGTGGAAAATAGTTGCTGACTGCCTCTGACGGTGTATCAGATAAAGGATGCAATACAGATAACTGGGAAGTACCACGAAGACAAGCTTTGAATGAGCTCCTCGGCGTTCACGCTTCATTTTCGCTGCCTGGCATCTGTTTCAAAGATGAAAAAAAAAATCACCGACGATTAGGATAGTGCCTAATGCGAATTCTGAGCAAAGCTATTTTGGTGTTTTCATCTTGCGATAAGCCGTGAAGCGAGTGCCTCACTAACCGGGAGACCGCGGAAGGCAGCGCGTGGGCGTGTTCCATAACAGCCACCCGCAGACAGGCTTCCGTTTATGGCAGCGCTTTATTTCCATATATGGTATCGGTGGACGCCCTCGCCGCCTACCTTAGCGATGACGTCATCGATGACCACATGACCATGCGCACTACTACGGCACTGCGGATGGTCGCCGTGGAACTTGTCGTCTCGCCACTGTCGTTTTCTCGTCCTCGCGCTCTCCTCGCTATTGTCGTCTTTCATCTTCCGCGTTGGCTCTCTTTCGTTCACTTTCACTCCATGGTTACGCCAACGGCGATGGCGCATAATGCAGCAACGGGCACGTATAAGCTGCGCTCTAAAACTTGTTTAGAGCGCAGCTAAAAAAACGGCTGTATAGGGCCGCGGTGCACGCTTCTAGTGCCTCTGCTTGGAATGCATATAAGGAATGTCTTTAAAGCTATACTTCTACGTTATTCACTGCCAGACAAGTATTTCAAACACGACCTACCTTCATTATTAGAATGTAATCCCTGAAAATTTTGGCAACAATTATCGCCAGTTTCCGCTGTTACAGATATTACTTTCAAGGGCAAAAATCAATTACCACTCCAAAGAGATCAGTGTGCAAGTTCATTTAACACGTTTTTTTCCTTCTGTCTTCACACGGGAAGATCATTATAGCATTCCTGACTTTCCGGAACTTGATTACCCTTTCATGGCACGCGTATATATTAACATTGAGGGCATCACTAAACTAATCAACAACCTCAAAGTTTCTACTTCTAGTGGTCTAGATAATCCTAATTCAAAGATACGAAAAAATAGAATTTCCACGTCCTCTCAAATATTATTTCACATTTTCAGGCAGTCTTTGTCTACCGGTCAGCTTCCTAGGGACTGGAAAAGTCACAAAAAGTTATTCCTGTATTTAAAGCAGGATGTAGAGATCAGGTTGAAAGTTATCGCCCCATCTCGTTAACCTCTATCAGCTGTAAGTTACTTGAACATATCATCGCTTCTCACATTTACAGTCATCTTGAATCAAACAATTTTTTTTAGTTCCACACAACATGGCTTTAGAAAAGGTTTTTCTTGCGATACACAACTACTAAAATTCACGACAGACCTACAGACTAACTTAGACATGAACACACAGACAGATTGCGTTTTTCTAGATTTTTCGAACGCCTTTGACCGTGTCGCCCAATGTCATCTAAATTACAAACTGTCTTCCCTTAAATTAGAATCCTTAACGCTATCATGGCTCCGAAATTTTCTTTCATTTCGTGAAGAGCTCACATTTGCAAATGATTTTTATTCAGTTATCGCAGAAGTCACTTCAGGAGTGCCCCAGGGTAGCGTCCTTGAACCTCTACTCTTCCTAATCTTCATCAACGATCTGCCGACTAACATTTCATCCCGCATACGCCTTTTCGCAGATGACTGTGTCATTTATCGAAACATAACATCTTCCTCTGATCATGTGGCCCTTCAGAATGACCTAGACCTCGTTAGCAGTTGGTGTACTAAGTGGTTAATGAACTTGAACACTTCAAAATGTAAAATAATGTCCGTTTCTAGAAAAATCTCGATTGCCGCTTTTTCATACACAATTAACATGAGCGAAGTGTCCCGAACCACCTCATACAAATATATAGGGGTTATTATTGACTCTAAACTTTCATGGTCCTCCCACATAACTTCCATTTGTTCTAAGGCATCCAAAACACTACGTTACTTGCGTCGAAATCACCGTTACTCCACATTGAGCGTCCGCAAGACTAGCCTATTTAACATTTGTACGTCCACAATTAGAATATGCCTCACCAGTTTAAGAAACGCGCGTGGCACTATAAAGCATTGTGGTGGCAACCCAGCACTGTTGTGTTGCTATTTACGACCTATTCGCGAACAGAAACTATTGCGGCCGTGTTTCGATTGTTTTCGTATTAGAAAAAAAGCCGGCAGATCCCACGCACTGTGGGAATCGACGTAATGCGAAGCAGCCAGGAAGGAGCAAATCCTGTTTTATATAATTTTCATGTCATGTTTTACATGTTAGGACGTGTCATTTATGTTCGTCACACAGTCACGTCGCGCAATACCAATTTTGTGTGTATATCAAGCTAGCGAACTGGACGCAAGCGCACCATGAGCGTGGCATGTAAATGGCGTTGCAGATGACACGCATGCCAAGATTTTCATGTTGCCACCTGCCACTTATGTTCGTTATACAGTCATGACACTCAATACCAAATTTGGTGTATATCAAGCTAACGAAACGGCCGCGAGCGCGCCATGAACGTGGAATGCAAGTCATGTCGCTCATGACATGTCATGATTTCCATATTACCACTTGTCATTTATGTTCGTCATACAGTCATGTCACTCAATACCAAATGTGGTGTATATCAAGCTAACTTCGGCCGCTAGCGCGCCATGAGCGTGGAATGCAAGTCATGTCGCTCATGACATGTCATGATTTCCATATTACCACTTCTCATTTATGTTCGTCATACAGTCACGTCACTCAGTACCAAGTTTGGTGTATATCAAGCTAACGAAACGGCCGCGAGCGCGCCATGAGCGTGGCATGCAAGTCATGTCGCACATGACAAGTCATTATTTGCATATTACCACCTGTCATTTATGTTCGTCATGCAGTCACGTCACTCAATCGCAAATTTGGTGTATATCAAGCTAACGAAACGGCCGCGAGCGCACCATGAGCGTGGCATGTAAATCATACTTTTCATGAGAAGTTAGTCATGATTTTCATGATATGACCAGCCATTTACGTTCGTCATAGAGTCATGTTATGTCATACCAAATTTGGTATAAATCCCATTAACGATACGGCCGGGAGAGCACAAAGTCGTAGGCGGCTAGATAGATAGATAGATAGATAGCTAGATAGATACGCTCAAACTCGCCGAAGTTCGCTAAGAAATGCTTCGCATTTAAAAAACCGCCAGGCCTGCGCGGAACGCGTACCACAGCTACAGCGAAAGCTGGGAGAGCGGCCTTTTTAGAGCCTTTTTAAAACACTCTTGGGCAACTACTACAAGCGCACTTGCATGGTACCCACTACGCCATAAATTGTGATAATTTTTGTGTTGTGGGGAAGCGTCTACTATGCCATTATTCGTCATTCTTCAGAAAAGCGCGGTACCCGCTACACTCTTGTAACGCATTATGTGCACTTTGTTGATGTTGTGGCTGACGACGATGAAGAATTTTGCCTGAGGCTTTTGTAATGGGTTGGAGCACTGAACGCCCCACTCGTTACGCAATTCACATTGTGTGACGCCTGGTTCTTACTTTACTGTTCTAAAACGCTTTACAACACACGTTAAGGCGATTCCTTACCCGACATGAAGCCTGCATAGGGTCAGTTTGCACCGCAGTTTCAAGCATGATCGACAGACATGCTGAACCACCTCGCTCGACAAGGTCTGTCTTTCGAGAAGAAGCAGCCAATGTGCGTAGTGTTGTTGAGACTTTTGACCCTGTTCCGGAATGGGTTGGACTTCTGGACGCTTGTGTTTCTTTACCGGACTTTTGAAGATTTGTTGGACTGTGTGAAATGTGCGTTTTCTGCATGTGGGCTTGTGAGCGTATCTCTGAAACGGTGTGAATTGTATTGGAGTACATGACAAGACTTGATGGCATTATTTCCATGCATTAAAGAAAAAAGCAGTGGCGTAGCTCAGTGGTAGAGTGCTGGGCTGCCACGCAGGAGACCCGGGTTCGATTCCCATTATGCCAAAGGTGTTTTTTTATTTATTTAGTTTTTTTCTTATTTCGTGCGATATTGGTTACGGACACCGGCGGCGGCGGCGGCGCAGGAACGACCCTTGTTGCGATCTCATAACAGCTTTCGCTGTAAAAGTCACAGTTTCGCCGCAACGGCGAAGCAATGAATGCGATACCAAGAAATTGGAATGTCATAGGGAGATCGACGAGAACCCAGACACTTGCAGCTTCCCACTGAAGCGCAAAGAATGACGCTCGAAAAGAACGCGCAGGTATATACAGGACAAGCGTGAACTAACAACTATTACAGTTGTTACACCTTTGTGTTTGAGCAACGCGCTTCAAGTGTCGACATCGCAGAACCCGACGCTCTTAGATATTTCTTCTTCTTTGAAAGTGCGGCGCGCGGAATGACCCCTCTGCGTCCCCTGCCGCGCGATGGCGTCTGACGAAAGGTGCACACTGTTCTTTTTCTTCGTTCCACATCACGAGTGGGTACAGAAAGGCGCCCCTTTTTTTGTGCGCGTCTCAATAGCAGTTTTCAAAGTGAAAGAAAATATAAGAGCGTTGCGTGATAGAAAACACACTCAAGCTCCTCCGAGACCTGTTTATCGTCAGGAGTAAATGGTGTGCACAAATAGCTTGCCATTATTATGCCGTCGCAAGCTTGGGGAGTGGCTGAGGGGGTCTAACGCACCGCGCTGCAGTGCGAGGGGTCGCTGGTTCGAATCCCCGGTCGTGTGCCTTGGAATTTTTTCTTCAGATTTATTTTTGTTTGTGCCCTTTTAATATATACATACATATACATATCCGGGGCATGACGGCGACAGCGTCGGCGAAAATCAGCCGAATGTGTCCATATAATTGCTCTCGCAATAAAAATTCATTAAATTTGGTGATGTTTAGCTCATGGCGCAACGGTGATGTAAAGCAACCCTTAAATTCACGCAGTCATCAACTTATACTACCATCACAGCACTGACATACAAGTTCATCATAACTACCGGGCTCACCTGTTAGAGCTTTTTTTTCGTGTTTATTTCTTACCAAATCGCCTCATAGGTGGTGACACCAGATTTCTTTCATTGTAAAGGAAACAGTAGCGCGGGATTAAATGTATGCTATTCTTGGTAGACAACTGGGCTACTGAATGAGTGTACGCATCAGAGCTAGGCAAGGATACTTTGAAATTGTATCGCGATACGAAACAAGATACTCGGGCAAGAAGTATTGGAGATACAGGTACAATATACTTCCGGAATGAATGTAACCGATACGATACTTCCCAATGGTATCTTAAGATACTTCGTTACATTTGTAAATTTGCTATTATAGATTTATATAATGAAGCAGCAAATGCCTATGTACAGAAGTGTTTCCTTGAAAATGTCTTAACTGCGACCAAGTTTGTATAATTTTGATTAAATATCCGTTTGAATGCCGAAAGTTCTGTCTTGCTCAATGTATATTAGTTTCATTCTGAAACAAGTTATTGAGATTTGTTTACTTGACACTGTTGTAATTGATGGACGTTACTGCTTTACTTGGCGACCAGCTAGCGGGTTGCCGTCTAATTGCAAGAACTTCAATAAGAAGCCTCCGCACAATAGCACAAATACCGCTGCGGAGTCTTCCCTTGTCCGTAAGCGTATTACCGTTTTCGTAATACCGCATCGCCCGACAGGTGTAGAACAGCAACAGCGCTGGTAGCGATATTTTTTTGTGAAGCATGCTGTGGACACGATAGCTACCGATCCAGCGCTCACAATACAGTGAGGGCATAAAACTGCAGTGATTTTTCATATTGTCACGTGGTCGTGACGTCGACGAAGGCAGCAGTCGGTAGGTCCAAAATGGAAACTGTTTATTGGCCGAACTTGTGGCCGGTAAACGGAAAGTCAGATTACAGCAATACACACTGGCACTGATAGCGGCGAACAGAGCGTCCGCCGTCGATCAACTGATCATCGTTGCAACGCCCGGCTTTTATAAACCACGCGTCGAACATTCCAGCCTTATCACTGGTCGTCGCGCAAGCTCTGGAATAATCTTTGAGTGTTCGCGTCCTGTGCGAAATGTTAACAAAATGATCTACTACGAACGCGTGAAGCTTCAAACACTGAGGCGCTATCTGCGCCGAATATTGCTCACAGTTTTAGTCGGTTTAAACAGAGCACGTCAAAATAACGCGCGTGGCAATATTCTACTTATCTACTTGCGTAACTTATTCACTAACGTACAATCTTTTACCATTTCCTCTCCGGTAGAGCTTGGTACCGCCCAGAAACCTCCCAGATGTATTGCACATGCAAAAAGCGTCACTGGATATATATATATATATATATATATATATATATATATATATATATATATATATATACAAAAACAAGCTTTTAATCGCACCTAAATGAAACCAATGGCACATGGTTTACCGATATGTGGCGCTTGTTATGGTATTTGATGTTGTGCTTAATTGGTTAATTAACTAAATTCAATTGTGCAACATTTTAAATATTCACTCTAGGGCCAAGTGCGCTTTATCACTGTGTAGAGCTATTTAAAAACGACTGAACCAACTGCTTTGTCGGTGTACATGCTGCGTGGTGAAGATTTTCTGTCTTTTAAAGAAAGCGAACAAAGGATAAAATAAAACAACTTGACTGCGGGCATGGACTGTCGTACTGCAGCGATCTTAAACGTTCTTCGAGCGAAACAACCAGCGCGTGGCGTCACCTATCGCTTATCAGATGATGATATCTGGTGGTTAATAGCGCAAGGGCCATGTGATGGCCAAAAAAACCTCGCGCCTGGCTTATCGCACTCTGTCGCTTATCAGCCACGCCCAGCGACAGAGACAGTCCGCACGGCCGCCGCGCGAACCGAGCGCGAGCAACGAAACTAGGGAGGGGGCGAAGGATGTAGGGAACGGCATTTCAGCTCCACTAACGTGAAACTTGTGGAGGGGCGAAGGATGCACTCCGCTTTTAGTTAACGCGCACGCTGCGAATATTTATTATTCAACTATGCGCAAGAGAAATCTCCCACCGACATTACATTGGAGGTCAAGATCCAGTGCCTATATTGTCACGTGGTCGTGACGTCGCGAAGGCAGCAGTTGGTAGGTACAAGATGAAACTGTTTATTAGGCTGAATCTTGTAGCCGGTAAACGGAAAGTCAGATCACAGCAATACACACTGGCACTGATAGCGGCGAACGGAGCGTCGGCCGTCGATCAACTGAACATCGTTGGAACGCACCGGCTTTTATAAATCACGCGTCGAACACTCTAGCCTTATCACTAGTCGTCGCGCAAGCTCTGGAATAATCTTTAGTGTTAGCGTCTTGCGTGCAATCTTAACAAAACGATCTACTACAACCGAGAAGCTTCTGGAACAATAAGGCGCGGTCTGCGCCGAGTACTGCTGATAGTCTTTGTGGGCGGAAACCGAATACAGTAAAAGAAACGCGCGTGGCAATGCCCCCCCTCTGAAAAGGCATCGTCCCGATGCTTAGAACAGAACACATGGGAAAAATACATGCAACAACAAATAACGTCAATAAATCAAGGAAGTTCAATAAACAATACGCACAAGCAAGAAAGTCCAATGAAAAGAAAAGTACAGTCCTCAGGTTCACTACCGCGCGTAAAACGGCTTGAGGCGCACGACATGGACGACTTCAGGTCGCGCACGGCGCCGTTGAGAGTTCGAAGTGCCGTCGGGGACAACCTCGTAGTCGAGTGTGCCGAGACGTCGAGGCACCCTATACGGTCCGAAGTATCGTCGCAGAGGTTTTTCGCTAAGTCCACGTCGTCGTATCGGCGTCCACACCCAAACGCGGTCGCCGGGCTGGTATTCCACGAAGCGTCGTCGAAGATTGTAGCGGCGGCTGTCAGTCGTCTGCTGATTCTTGATCCGCAGGCGGGCGAGCTGTCGTGCTTCTTCGGCGCGCTATAGGTAGGCGGTCACGTCGATGTTTTCCTCGTCGGTCACGTCTGGTAACATGGCGTCGAGCGTCGTTGCCGGGCTCCGTCCGTAGACCAACTCGTATGGCGTCATCTGCGTCGTTTCTTGCACGGCCGTGTTGTATGCGAAGGTCACGTACGGAAGGATGGCGTCCCACGTCTTGTGTTCGACGTCGACGTACATGGCCAGCATGTCAGCGATGGTCTTATTTAGGCGCTCGGTCAGGCCGTTGGTCTGTGGGTGGTACGCGGTGGTCCGGCGGTGACTTGTGTGGCTGTATCCCAAGATCGCCTGGGTTAGGTCAGCCGTAAACGCCATGCCTGTGTCGGTGATGAGAACCTCTGGGGCGCCGTGTCGAAGGACGATGTTCTCAACGAAGAACTTGGCTACCTCGGCGGCACTGCCTTTGGGCAGGGCTTTTGTTTCGGCGTAGCGGGTGAGGTAGTCGGTGGCTACGACGATCCATTTGTTCCGCAAGTCGACGTTGGGAACGGCCCCAGGAGGTCCATCCCGATCTGCTGGAACGGTCGCTGAGGAGGCTCGATCCGCTGAAGGAAGCCTGCTGGTCTTGTTGGTGGTGTCTTCCGTCGCTGACAGTCTCGGCACGTCCTTACGTAGCGGGCGACGTCGGCGGCAAGGCGCGGCCAGTAGTACTTTTCCTGTACTCTTGCGAGCGTGCGGGAATGTCCGAGGTGTCCAGCCGTCGGGTCGTCGTGTAGTGCCTGGAGTACTTCTGGACGCAATGCTGAAGGCACTATGAGAAGGTAGTTGGCTCGAAGTGGCGAGAAATTCTTTTTTCACATGAGAACGCCGTCTTGCAAGAAGAACGAAGCGAGTCCTCGCTTGAATGCCTTCGGAACAATGGCGGTCTTGCCTTCAAGGTACTCCACAAGGCCCCTGAGTTCCGGGTCGGCTCGCTGTCTTTCGGCGAAGTCGTCAGCACTTATGGTTCCCAAGAATGAGTCATCCTCCTGGTCATCCTGCGGCGGCGGGTCGACAGGGGCGCGAGACAAGCAGTCGGCGTCAGAGTGGTTTCGTCCGGACTTGTAAACGACGTTGATGTCGAATTCTTGAAGCCTTAGACTCCATCTTGCGAGGCGACCTGAAGGGTCCTTCAAGTTAGCTAGCCAACACAAGGCGTGCTGGTCGCTCACAACTTTGAAGGGCCTGCCATAGAGGTAGGGGCGAAACTTTGACGTAGCCCAGATGATGGCGAGGCACTCCTTTTCTGTTGTGGAATAGTTGGCCTCTGCCTTGGATAGCGACCGGCTAGCATAACTGATAACCCTTTCCAGTCCGTCGGTCCTCTGCACAAGGACGGCGCCGAGTCCTACGCTGCTCGCGTCGGTGTGCACTTCTGTTTCGACGTGTTCGTCGAAATGGGCAAGTAATGGAGGCGTTTGCAGGCGTCGTTTTAGTTCTTGAAATGCTTCCTCCTGCGGCGTTTGCCACTTGAACTCGACGTCGGCCCTGGTAAGGTTAGTGAGTGGCTCGGCGATGCGGGCGAAATTTTTGACGAACCGCCTGTAATTGGCACACAGGCCGAGAAATCGACGCGCGGCCTTCTTGTCGGCGGGAGGCGGGAATGTAGCGATGGAGGCTGTCTTCTGCGGGTCGGGGCGTACTCCGGACTTGCTTGTCACGTGGCCCAAGAAAAAGAGCTCCTCGTAGGCGAAGCGGCACTTTTGTGGCTTCAGGGTGAGTCCGGAGGTCTTGATTGCTTGAAGTACAGCTTCAACGCGCCGGAGGTGTTCGTCGAAGTTTGAGGAAAACACAACGACGTCATCCAAGTACACAAGACAAGTCTGCCACTTCAATGCCGGCCAGTACGGTATCCATAACGCGTTGGAAGGTCGCGGGGGCCGAGCAAAGACCAAAAGGCATGACCTTGAACTCGAACAGGCCGTCTGGAGTTATGAAAGCACTCTTTTCTCGGTCTCTCACGTCGACTTCGATTTGCCAGTAGCCTGTCTTGAGGTCCATCGACGAAAAGTACTTTGCGTTGTGGAGTCGATCCAGGGCGTCGTCTATCCGTGGGAGGGGGTACACGTCCTTCTTCCGTGATCTTGTTCAGGCGACGATAGTCGACGCAGAAACGTAGCGTGCCGTCCTTCTTCACCAACACCACGGGGGACGCCCAGGGACTCTTGGACGGCTGGATTATGTCGTGGCGTAGCATTTCGTCGGCTTGTTTCTTCACGGCCTCGCGTTCGCGTGTCGATACTCGGTATGGGCTCTGTCGAACTGGTCAACCACTTTCTTCTGTAATGATGCGATGTTTCGCGACTGGGGTCTGTCGAATTGTTGACGACGCCGAGAAGCAGTCTTTGAATCGCAGGAGCAGGACCTTTAGCTGGTCTTGCTTGACCTTCGGAAGGTTCGGGTTGACGTCGAAATCTGGTTTGGGACCTCGATTCGTCGAAGCAGGTTCGGTAGCATCGGAGAGGGCGAAAGCGTGGCTGGTGTCGATGAATTTCTCGATGTGGGCGACCGTCGTACCAATGTTAAGGTGCCTATATTCGTGGCTGAAATTTGTCAGCAGTACCTTTGCTTTGCCATCACGCAACTCGGCGATGCCTCTTGCGACGCGAATCTGACGGTTCACAAGCAGGTGCTGATCGCCCTCGATGACGCCTTCAAGGTCAGCGGGTATTTCGGTGCCGACGGAAATGACGACGCTGGAGAGAGGTGGAATGGTGACCTGCTCTTCAATTACATTCAAGGCATGATTCTCCGGCGCCGTGTGGGGCGGCAACGCTTTTTCTGAAGTTAGTGTTATCGACTCAGACCTCAGGTCGATGATGGCGCCGTGTTGACTTAGGAAGTCCATCCCCAGTATCACATCCCTGGAGCAGTGCTGCAGAATTAGAAAGCTGGCGGGATAAGTCCGGTTATTGATGGTGACTCGTGCTGTGCAAACCCGGTGTTATGAGATGACCCCCAGCGGTCGGGATTTCAGGGCCTCGCCAAGCAGTCTTCACTTTCTTCAGCTTCGTCGCAAAAGGCCCACTGACGACGGAATAGTCGGCTCCAGTGTCGACGAGAGCGGTGACGTTCCGGCAGTCGAATATTACCTCGAGGTCGCTGGTTCGTCGTCGTGCGTTGCGGTTGGGTCGCGGCGTCGGATCACGGCTACGTCGGTTTGCTCCACTGCTTCCACGTGGCGTCGGCAGGTCTTCTTCCGGCCGCGAAGTTTCGACTTGAGGGCTTCCTCTTGCCTTGTTCCTTCAGGTATCGTCGCGGCCTCGTCGTCGGCGTCGGCGGAGGGTCTTCGGTAGTTCGTCGTACAGCAACCGCACCTCCATCGGTTGCTGCCCTTAGTTTTCCGGATATGGGCTCACGGAACGGCCCTGGTTGAGGCTGCTGTACTGCTGTCGTCGATAAGGGGACCGGTAGGGACCTGGCGATGGCGAACGCGATGAACGTCGAGGTGCCCGCTCAGTGGTGGTCAAGTAGTCGGCGATGTCACGTGGCCGCTTGCCGTGCTGTGGGGGGCGGTGCGTTGACGGCGAAGCCGCGTAGGCCCATCTGGCGGTACTGGCAGCGGCGGTAGGTATGTCCAGCTTCCCCGCAGTGGTAACAGAGCGGGCGGTTGTCCGGGGCTCGCCCAGATGTCGGTTTTTCTTGGGGCGTAGTGCTGGCTGGCAAATGGGCGGTATGGCGTCGGTGATGGTGACGGCGGTGTCTGGCGGCGGAATTGGGGTGGTGCGGCCTCTTGACGTGGACGTGGAGGCGGAGCGTAGCGTCGGGCGGCAGCAGCGTAGCTCATGGCTTGCGGCTGTGGCTGTGGTGGTTGCGGGGTGCAGATCGAATGCTGGATTTCTTCGCGAACGAATGTCGGCGATCGAGTCCACTTGCGGCACTGATGAGGGTGACAGCTTGCGCAGTTCCTCCCGCACGATCGCTCGTATCGTTTCGCGCAGGTCTTCGGAGCCGAGAGCATGAACTCCTGGGCTGTCTTGTATCGTTCGGCGATCGTACTGGCGGGTTCGCATTTCCAGCGTCTTCTCGATCGCTGTTGCTTCCGACACGAATTCCTGGACGGTCTTTGGTGGGTTCCGCATCAGCCCAGCGAAGAGTTCTTGCTTGACTCCTCGCATGAGAAAACGGACTTTCTTCTCCTCGGGCATATCGGGATCAGCGTGCCGGAAGAGTCGCGTCTATTCTTCAGCGAAGATGGTCACACTTTCGTTCGGGAGTTGCACCCTCGTCTCCAGCAACGTCGCGGCTCTTTCCTTGCGGGCGATACTCCTGAACGTGTCCAGGAAATGTGCCGTGGAAGAGATCCCAGGTTTGAAGTGCGGACTCCCGGATTCTCGAACCAGGTCCTTGCCGCGTCTTCCAAGTAGAAGTAGACGCAACGCAGCTTCTCTTCCGTGTCCCAGTGGTTGAGGGTGGCCACTCGGTCGTACGTCTCCAGCCAGGTCTCAGGGTCCTCGAACGATGATCCACGGAAAGGTCGGTGGCTCCCTTGGCTGCTGCATTACGATCGCCGGCTGTGGCGCAGCGGCTGTGATCGTTGCCGCAGTCGAGGTCATGGCCCTGGTCTTCCGAGTCTTGTCAGGTAGTGGCCCGTACTCCGGTGGAAGACCCTGTTGCGTGTGGCTTGTTCGCTGCTCGTGGGGTTATCGTCGATGTCTTCTTCACGACTGGCGCTGGATCCACGGCTTGACGGGGGGCATCTGGTACATGAAAGGAGCAGCACCTCCACGAGATGTCACGTGGTCGTGACGTCGACGAAGGCAGCAGTCGGTAGGTACAAGATGAAACTGTTTATTAGGCCGAACTTGTGGCCGGTAAACGGAAAGTCAGATCACAGCAATACACACTGGCACTGATAGCGGCGAACGGAGCGTCGGCCGTCGATCAACTGAAGATCGTTGGATAGCGCCGGCTTTTATAAATCACGCGTCGAACATTCTAGCCTTATCACTAGTCGTCGCGCAAGCTCTGGAATAATCTTGAGTGTTAGCGTCTTGCGTGCAATCTTAACAAAACGATCTACTACAACCGAGAAGCTTCTGGAACAATAAGGCGCGGTCTGCGCCGAGTACTGCTGATAGTCTTTGTGGGCGGAAACCGAATACAGTAAAAGGAACGCGCGTGGCAATATATACGGGGTGGCCGGTGAACGGTTGTGCAGCGCGTTGTCTCTCGCGGGCGAGGGAGCGTTTTCATAGTCAACGCGCGCCGTTCGCTCTCTCGCCCCGCGGCGAGCGCTGAGGCGGTGGCGAGAGAGAGCGAACACTCTGGGGGAGAGAAGGTGGTCCCGCTCTTGCGCTCAAGCAAATCAACCGTCACCACAGCAGACGACGGACGAGCACGCCGACACGCTGAGACAGTAAGGTGCTTCACCCCTAAAAGCGCCAGGGCATGGTATGGTGCATCGCTTATCAGAGATAATGTTGCTTCGCTGCCGTGTGTGGCGGTCAGAAATGTTGACGCGCTGTGGAGCCCATCCCTAAAGCCGCGGCCGCTCATTTCGTCGCGGTTGTTGGTTTCATTGAGTTGAGGCTCAGCGCTGCTTTGTAAATATTTGGTTCAAGTTATGTGATACACCCTTTACAAACACGATACAGACTGCACTGCAGCACCCCTAAAAGCTATGAAAATAGATCATGATGTATCGTCAACTTAGGTTCTCAGGTCAGACAACAGAAAACTCAGTGCCTACGGAAAATAGCATAAAAGGGTTCGTGGGGACGCTCATGAAAAAAGCGGAATACTTGCTATTATGTTTCTAAAATCCCCTTCCTTACATCTTCAAGATTTTTTTCTTATATTTTCCATTACTATAATGCAAGATCCATTTCGCTGTTCTATTAAATCGTAAGCAGAACTTTTGTTACTGTAGGCTCTAGGCACACTCAGAATATTTTACCTTTGCCCTCAACATTCCCTTACCATAACAGTAAACTTACATGGAATGTTGATATATAAATAGCAGCAACGACGTAGACGACTAATAAGTAAGAATAAATCAGAGAAGGAATTGAGGAGAGAGGTTATAAAAGACATGTTAGAGTAAACAAATGGGCAAGAAATATACAGAAGCCTATAGGTAACGTGTGCGATGCAAACAGAGGACAGCAAAGAGAGCACTTGTGCTAACAATCAAGCGACCATTAAAAAAAATTTCTTCAATAATTTATCACGAAGAACAAAGATGCAGTACGCCGAAATATCTTCTGTTACGTAAATGATTGTTCTATTGCAGCTAGCATCGACACCGGTGGTGCGATGGTTGTTAGAATGTAACTTGCATATAAGTCAATCTCGTGGTATGTATAGTCAAGCTTACATCCACGAGATCTTTCAAATCGCTGTGTGAAAGCTGCGAGACGCCAATTAATCCAATTCTTGCATTCTTGAGACTTTTCGACGAAGCACCACGGAAGACGAACTTTCCATAAAGACACCATAGCGGCATCCGAATTTGAGCGAAAGACGCAGCACGCATTGGAGTGCGAAGCACCGTACCGTGGCTACAAACGAGGTTCATGGCCCCAAAAGAGCTAAAAAGAAAAGAGCGAGAAACACAGGACTGGCTGCGCGTAGACGGTCGAGCACCATCACGTGACTCTGCTCCACCAGTAGGGAAACGTGTAGACTTAATCATCTGTGCTCACTTGAGCACTCTGCCAGAAAGACAAAAGAATGTCACTGTCGTTAGTTTATTGAGGTAGCCTAGTGGCAGCAGCATCAGCTTGAGAATCAGAGTTTAGCCTGCGCTTAATGTTTCGCATGGTGGTGTTTTTGCAGCAGTATCTTGTATCTTAAGATACACGATACATTATGGAATGTATTGGAAATACAGATACTCGTTTTGCGAGACGTATCGTGATACAGGTGCAAGATACCCAAAGGGTATCTAAGATACATGTATCTTCGATACTGCCCAGCTCTAGTACTCATGCCCATTATCAAGAAGTTCGAAAGAAAAAAAAAGTACAAAGGAAAAAGTAGACGCATTCTGAAATACTTACGCACTCCAAAGTTATTGGATACACAGCCTCTGAGAAGCTGGCTTCCATCCGATCCGGTAGATAGTAACTAGTGAATAGCACTGTTACAATTTTACCTTTAGGGATTATATGAACAGTTCTGTCAAAACTCGAAGACACGAATGTTTGTGTGCTCGCGAGGCGGACAGTGTACTGCAGTAGTGTCCCGTTCGGGAGGCTTCCGTGGTTGAACTCTAGTTTCGTTTCTTTTTTCGATTGGTCGGGGCTTAGGTACATCACATTTCTGGAACAAAGAGAGAACGAAGAATTTGTTATCTGTTTCAAAGCTTGAATAAAATGTGATGACTGTGATGTGCCACGACTGCGGTGAATACCAACCCGCTCAGTTAGAGATATTACTGTTGATTGCAAAAAATGTATTGATGGCTACGTCAACCGTTTATATCACTCATCAAGCCAATTGGGATTCGATATATGACACGTTCTGCCAAGGTTGCGACCTGTGCCTATTGGTGCGAGGATAGCAGGTGTAACATGGTGCGTAAAAGTCACGGACAGATTATAACACAAACATAAGCACTCAGCGCCAGCTATCGGCAGTTGTTTACAGCGGATCTGCTAAGCTTCTCGTTATGCTGTGTGGCGAAACAAAAAAAAAAACTAGCCTCATCATGAACCAGCACGCGCTCTCTTCATCCTCTTCTTCATCTCCTCCTTCGCTCTCAGAACACGTGCGCTGATTTTTCCGGCTTGGAATGCAATAACTCTGACAGAGTGAGGGCGAGAAAGAAAGAAAGAAATAGAGAAAAACAAAGGGAAGAAAGAGAGGAAAAGATAGAAAGCGAGAGAACTATACTCTGTTTCACCACTACCGTTCAGCACTGCCGAAGCTACAGGGTGTGAACAAGCCACACGCTTGCGCAGGAAAACATAGATGCAGATATAATTGCCTTGCAATTGGCAAGGTTGAGACATTTGCCCTTGTTTAACATCTGCTTCTGTATAACAATAAGTAATTTGTTTATTCTTCATCGCATTAACGTCGTATTTCTTTAATTGTTGTATCAGTAACCGTCGGTAACTGTGGCTGAAAATCAACATGGCAGCGCCCATGCAGACCCGACCACCCGCTTCGATCCGAACTTACCCTTGACGCTCGCCCAAAGCGCACACAGCAACAAATGAATGGTGTAATGAGCTATCGCTTTGCGTAATCTCACGATCAGGACAAAGCATCAGGTACGCTCTGTCGTTATTGGTGAGATGAGCTATTGCTTTAACCGCGCCTGCTAAGCCTAACGCACCGAGAATTTGATCGCGGTTCATGGAAATAGCGCAATGTAGTCACGAATACATTGCTGCTGAAGCTCCAAGACATGAATCTAAAGGAAATACAAGCGTCTGTTTGGAACTTACGGGCCACAGAGCGCACGACGACGACGTGATAAACTCGAGGTGGAAAGCAGCAGCCTCGGTGAGTGCAGCCATGTTCTATTTTTTTCGGCACTGCGGTCTGCTCGCTGAACGTGTGCGCGCAGACGCCAGGAGGATGCTAGCAGACGACGCGGCGCGGATGAATACATGTGGAGGGGCTAATCGCCCTTCCTATTGGCTAAGGGGCCCTGTAGCCTCCACAGTGCTGAAGGGAACTTCTGAGACAGAGTATAATACAGAGAGAGAGAAAATACAAGGAAGAAAAGAAAACACGGAAATAAAAGGAAGAAATTGATAAAAAGATAGGAACAATGAGAAAGAAAAAGGCACAGAGCGAGAAGCGTTGGGAAACCCCAATACCTTTTCCTGAGTGCCGCGGAACCCGTAACTTTTTTCTTGAGCATGGAGACAATCCAAAGCAGGTGCGGGGACGGGGGGGGCGGGGAATGGTAAGTAGGAGATAACGCCTATCGACGCGCGCAACCACAGTATTAACACTGCTCGCGCTGGCCTCCTCTCTTTCCTAATTATCGAAAGCCGTCGCCGTTTATGTAGGATTCACGATAATACATAGACGTGCGCTTCCCCCACGCGTCGATACGTGGTCGCGTAAAGCTCCCGCCGACCATACACTGCACACTTCAGGCACTGCGCAGCGTAAGGAATGTGTTCTGGCAACCGAAACGCCGGACGTACAGAGGCCTGTTTTATTTAAAAAAAAAAAAAAAAAAAAAAAAAAAAAAAAAAAAAAAAAAAAAAAACAGAAGGAGGCATGCGAGTTCCAGGGCGAAACGGCCCTCGACCGATACACTAGCCATAAAGCTAAGGCTAAATGCTGGTATAGCCCACAGCCGCCACAAAGCGGCACGCTCAGCACGCTCAGGCACCGCTGCCGCCTACCTAGCACTTCCACAACGAGTGAATTTATTCTCTACATGCAATACACTGTTGTAATAAACTTCAATCGTGGGAATAAATTTCCAAAGTTTGATCACAAAACTGATTTATGTTGAGTGCGTAGCTACTTTGACAGTAGAGGGATTGAAAGCTGGCCAAGTTGGTGACAGTGCTTGAACATTTTTGAAACAGCGCAACGACGACGCGGACGAAGAGCCTATTTAATTCTAGAAGCCTCCAACGACTTTTTGGTAGGACCACTGCATTCAACAAATCATTTCTTCCTGTCGTCATCGAGGAATGGAATAACTTACCGGAAGCCATCGTCTCGGAGCGTGACTCATGCCTATTCAAACAGCTACTAACAGATCATTTACACTTGAAAACACATTAAACACTCCACTTTTATTGCTGTATTTTGTACTTTGTATAACTACATTTTGTGTGCGCATGTTTTCGGATGCCGCGATACTATTGCCTGTATATTTGTACTACTGTTTTTATTTTCTTTTTCTTGTGTATCTAGTGATTTGGTTTTACTGTTTGTTTCAACCCCCCCCCCCCCCCTTATGTAATGCCCCATTGGGGTCCTTAAGGGTCAAATAAATGATGATGATGAAGAGAATAGAAGCACATACCACCGCGCTGACTCGCAACTGAATGTTCATTAAAAGCATACGAAAGAAAAAGACCACTACACCCCTCACACCCATGTGACCTCAATAAAGCAAAGCAAAACCGCAAAAGAAACAGCAAGCCAGCATTGCATCTTGAAACGAAAAAAAAAAACAGAAACAGACCACGTGTACTCTCCAAGACAAGGAATATTAAGATACCGTACTCTCTCGGAAAATAAATTCGCTATAATGCAGAGCAATAGAAGGTGCTCTAATGCACCGCTTACCCCTTTTCCTTATATTGTAAGCCTCATTTATTTCTCTTGTGATTTGATCGCAGCCCGTCGCATTGCAGCGCATGACTCTTTCCGTAGGTCGTTGTGGGAATCCGGCAGTTGTACAGTCTCGTACGCATTTCAAAGGCCTTTTCGATCGCCGTGGCGTCTCAGACGAATTGCGTGACCGTCTTGGGTGAGTTGCGTACAAGGCCGGCAAAGAGTTCCTGCTCGATTCCCCGCATCAGGAACCGAATCTTCGAACCGAATCTTCTCCCCAGGCGTAGCGGGGTCTGCATGACGGATCAGGCGGGTTATTTCTTCGGTGTACATCCCGATGCTCCCATTGGGGAGCTGGACACGGGTCTCCAAAAGTATTTCAGCCCTTTCTTTCCGGACGACACTCGTTAAGGTGTTCTGGAATCCGGTGCAGAAGAGGTCCTATGCTGTTAGCTTGGACTCTCGATTTTCGAACCAGGTCCGTGCGGCGTCTTGAAGGACCAAATAGATGTGGCGTAGCTTCTATTCGCAGTTCCAGTTATTGAACGTAGCGACCCGGTCGTATTCCTTCAGCCACCTTTCTGGATCCTCGCATAGTGATCCCCGTAAGGTCGGCGGCTCTCTGGGTTGGTGTATGACGACCGTAGTAGGCGGTGAAGGGGCTGCCATCGTCTCTGCGGTCGCTGTCGTGGTCTCAGGCCACGAATATAGGCAACTCAACATCTTTAAGACGGTCGCCTACATCGGCGAATTTGTGGACGCCAGCAATACTTTCGCCCTCTTCGATGCTGCCAAACCCGCTTCGGCAAATCGAGGTCCCAAACCAGATTTCGACGTCAACTCGAGCCTCCCGAAGCACAAGCAAGAACAACTCAACTGCCTGCTCCGGCAATTCAAGGACTGCTCCTCCTCATCGTCAAGAATTCGGCAGTCCCCAGTCGCGAAACATTGCATCATAACAGTGCAAAATGCCCGACGACTCCGTCACAGCTCAAAAAGAGTTTCGACGCGAGAACGCGAGGCAGTAAAGAAACAAGTCGATGAAATGCGACGCGACGACATCATCCAGCCGCCCAAGAGTCCGTGGGCGCCACCCGTGGTGTTAATGAAGAAAAGCGACGGAACCCTACGTTTCTGTGTCTATTATCGCCGCCTTAGCAAAATCAGGAAGAAGGACGTTTATCCTCCCCCACGGGTAGACGCCGCGCTGGACCTACTCCGCAACACAAAGTATTTTTGTCCGTGGACCTCAAGGCCCGCTAGTGGCAAATCGAAGTCGATGAGAGAGACCGAAAGAAGACTGCCTTTATAACACCACACGGCCTCTTCGAGTTCATGTTCATGTCCTTTGGCCTTTGCTCGGCACCTTCTACGTTCCAACCCGTTATGAATACAGTACTGGCCCGCTTAAGGTGGCAGACTTGCCTCGTGTACTTGGACGGCATCCTTGTGTCTGCCTAAACCTTCTACGAGCAGCTCCGGCGCCTTGAAGCTGTACTTCAAGCAATCAAGACTTCTGGAATCACGCTGAAGCCAGAAATGTGCCGCCTTGCATGCGAGGAGCTCTTGTTCTTGAGCCACGTGATTAGTAAGTCTGGAGTTCGTCCCGACCCACGGAAAACAGCGGCCATCGCTTCCTTACGGCCACCCACCGACTAGGAGGCCGTACGCCAACTTCTCGGCTTCTGCGCCTACTACAAACGCTTCGTCAAGGAATTGTGACGGATCACCGAGCTGCTAGCTCATCTCACGAAAACCGACGTGGACTTCAAGTAGAGGATGCGCAGGTCGAAGCATTTCAAGAAGTGAAACGATGCATGCAGACGCCGCCGATACTGTCGCACTTGGAAGAATACGCCGAAACGGAAATCCACACTGACGCAAGCAGCGTATGGCTCGGAGCCATAATAGTGCAGAGGACTGTCGGACTTGAAAGATTTATCATTTATGCTAGCCGGTCGCTATCCAAGGCGGAAGCCAGCTATTGTGCAACAGAAAAGGAGTCCCCTGTCATCATCTGGGCTACATTCAAGTTTCGCCCCTACCTCTACTGTCGGCTTTTCAAAGTTATGAGCGACCACCACGCCTTGTGTTTGCTAGCTAAATTGAAGGACCCTTCAGGACGCCTCGCACGGTGGAGCCTATGACTTCAAAAATTCGACATTACCATCGTTTACAAGTCCGCCAGAAAACACTGATGCCGACTGCCTGTCTCGTGCCTCCGTCGATCCACCGCTGGAGGACGACCAGGATGATGACTGCGTCTTAGGAACCAATAACTGCCGACAACTTCGCCGAATGACAGTGAGCCGAATCGGAACTGAGGGGCCTGTTGGAATACCTGGTGGGCAGGACCACCGTTGTCCCAAAAGTATTCAGGGGAAGATTGGCGGTATTTTTCAGAAAAAACAACGTCCTTGTAAATTTAGAAGAACTTCACTCCGGCCCGGGCCAGCCACCTTATCGTTGTAACCTCGGCACTACCACCAGAAACTCTGCAGGCCTTGCACGACGACGCGACGGCTGGCCACATCGGTTTCTCCCGCACGCTCACCAAGATACAAGAAAAGTACTACTGGCCACGCCTTACCGCCGACGTCACTCGTTACGTGAGGACATGCCGGGAGAGTCAGCGACGCAAGACACCGCCGACAAGGCCAGCAGAACATCTGCAGCCCATTGAACCACCTCGTCGATCGTTCCAGCAAATCGGTATGGACTTACTAGGGCCGTTCCCGACGTAGGCTGTCGGAAACAAGTGGATCGTCGAAGCTACCGACTACCTCACCCGCTACTCAGAAAGAAGGGCCCTGTCCTGAGGCAGCGGCGCCGAGGTAGCCAAGTTCTTCGTTGAGGACAACGTCCTGCGTCATGGCGCCCCAGAGGTCCTCATTACTTACAGAGGCACGGCAGTTACAGCGGTGCTAATTCAGGCAATCTTGGAATACAGCCAGACAAGCCACCGCCAGACCACCGCCTACCACCCACACACCAATGCCCCCCCCACCCCGATTGTCTAAACAAGACCAACGCCGACATGCTGGCCATGCATGTCGATGTCGAGAACAAGACGTGGGATGCAATCCTTTCGTGCGCTACCTTCGCATACAACACGGCCGTCCAAGAAACGACGCAGATGACACCGTACAAGTAGGTCAATGGAAGGAACCCGGCCACGACGCTCGACGCCATCTTACGCAACGTCACCGATGAGGAAACCATCGACGCCACCGTGTACCTCCAGCGCGTCGAAGAAGCCCGACAACTGGCCCGTCTGCTCATCCAGCGCCAGCAAAAGACCGAAAGCCATCGCTACAACATTCGACGACGCCATCTAGAATACCAGCCCGGTGACCTTGTCTAGGTCTGGACACAGATACGACGACGTGGACTCGGTGAAAAACTTCTGCGACGATAGTTCGTATGGTATAGGGTACTTCGACGTCTAGGTGCATTCGACTGCGAGATGGTCTCCGACAGCATCGCGAACTCTTAACGACGCCGGGCTCATCCCTAGATCGTGCCTGTGGTGCGCCATCAGCCATTTTACACGCATTAAAGAACCAGTGGACTTAAGCTTTTACTTGCTTTATTGTTCTTATTTAGCGTCGCATTCATTTTTTTCAGGTTCTGTTTTAAGCATCAGGGTGGTGCTTTTTCAAAGTAAGGCAATGCCACGCCCGTTTCTTGTTTCAGTTTTGCTGTATTGTGTTTACGCCCACAAAGGCTGTCAGCAATGCTCGGCGCAGACCGCGCCTCAGTGGTCGAGTAGCTTCGCGATCGTAGTAGATCGCTTTTTTAAGATTGCGCGCAGGACGCAAACAGTCAAGCTTATGTCAGAGCATGCGCGACCACCAGTGATAAGGCTGGAAAGTTCAACATGTGATGTATAAAACACGGCGCGTCACAACGATGATCAGTTTCATCGACGGCTGACGCTCTGTTCACCGCTATCAGTGTGTATTTGCTGTAAATTCTGTTTACCGGTCACAAGTTCGGCCAGATAAAGAGCTTCGTGATGGACACGCCGCCTGCTGCCTTCGCCCTGATCGCGACCGTGTGACAATATGCTAAAACTGGCAGTGTGCAGTGATTGTCGACTTTTAGCTTTAATGGCAGTGGCATATTTTCTCTCCCGCCAGAGGTCCCCCGCCAGAGGCAACGCACACCGTTGGTCCCGGGTTCACGTAGGATCCACGCAGAGAGAATTGGCAATGGTGCTTTACTATCTCTTTCCCCACATCTACGTATTTTTCAGTTACTTTAAATCTTTGTACTCTAAACAGCGACAGCCTCTGCATGCGCTGGGTGTCTGTGTTGCTCAGCTCGCACCTGGAGCACCAACTTTGGGCCGTCCAGCAAGCCCAGGAAGCCGCCAAGGGCCAACAACCCTTGGCCGAAGCCTAGGCGGGATCCAGGCCCATCCCACCAACTCGCAGGCCGCTGCATAAAGTTATTTGTCCTGTGTGTCCCTTCTCACTTCTTTTTACTTTCATATTTTCTGGCGGCAAGTGCTCACTTTGTGTGGGGTTCTAAAGTTGGGTACTCTATATTTGGTGATAGCAGTAATGTACAACTGGGGCATGCCGTAGCTGTTTCTTAGACTTTCTGCAGCGTCCCTTACGAGGGCTCCGTGGTGGGTGGTGGCCGCTTATCCGAAATACAACTCTTCTATGGCTTGTTCTTTCCCCAAACTTCTCGATCATCCCCAGAAGAGGAGGCGCACCTAATATGTCTGTTACATTGTTGGACACCAAAAAGAAACATTTCCACAATGTCATGTCACTCACGTCGAGAAATTAGTAAAGACAGTGAGAATGATCTCACCTTTCCTGGTTTCCGAAACTCTGGCTGAAAATCTTGGAGTAGAACGGCAAACCGAGATCTCGTCTTGGAACTCCGGCATCGTCAACAACGTATAAAAGTGTACAACCTAGGATCATATGAGGACATCCCAGTGACAGTCATCCCCCCACCGTACAATGAACACATGACATCCCCTGGTGTTTTGTCTGATGATCAGCCCACGGGACTGACAACTAATTTGTCGAGGACTAGAGTTACCAGAATATCCTAGACGTGAAGATAATTAGTATGAGGCGCGATGGAAAGTAAATACAGACAAAGCAGCTCATGCTGACGTTTCGCTGAAGTGTCCTGGAGGGAGGGTACATCAGACTAAGTCAGACGCTGGATTCCTGATTCCTTACGATGCTTCAAGTGCTAGCGCTTTCGCCCAGAGTTCACAGAACTGGAGCAGCCGGTCTACCTGGGCAAAACTGCAGTCCAACTGAACCATCCGTCCTAGTCCTGCGAAAACGCTCCACATTATGCGAAATGTGATGGTGACCGTGTCGGCTACTCGCGATGGTACCCATCATGGAGGAGAGAAAAAATAGTGGCAGATATAGTCACGGAAAACATTTCCTTCAAGGAGGCACACATGCGTATATCCTAGGTTACCTAAGGGTAGCCTTGTCGATGGGGCGTGTCAAAGAGCAGCGTCACAACGGCTTCCGGCGATGATAATGCAGCCATATTGTCATATGACATTATTATTGTAAAGCATCTGTCACAGTTAGCACCACATCCTCACTCATGGAGCTCTTCTGCAAATACTGGCCCTTGCGTCACTAAACACTACATGCTGATCATCGGAACTCTTCAACGTTCTCTCCAAGGTCTTTGCGAATAGAAGATATCATGCCACGTTGTTTCCTATAAAGGAGTCTTCTAAAGCATATGACTTGATCATTAGTTAGTACCGTATATTCTTCCACGGCTCTTCTAACCTCACTAAAGCCACTAATATCGTCGTTAGCGTTTTCTAACTTATCGTGTAACTCTGCCAGTCTAGCATCGTTCGACAAGAAAGAAACAGAGGTTGAGGTTAAGACGGAGGCTTGCTGTGAGGAGAATTGGTTGAACGCGGAATGTCGCTGGAGCCAACGTTTCGATAAGTGGACTTGTCTTCGACAGGGCAGAAACTTTCTTCCTTATTACTGTGCATGTTTACGCCTCGTCCCCTATTCCCTAACTGAAAATGTGGAGGAGAAGAAAGCAAGTATCAAGAGGTATCGCAGCTCCACTTTTGCGAAAACTGAGGAAGCTCGTCGCATGGGCACCCAGTGATTCCCGTTCGTAGAGTTCCCACTGCTCCGCTTACCAAAGCGCCAATGACGCCAGTGGTTTCAGGTAAGCATGCAGGGCCCGGGTCGAATGTTGTTACGGAGATTCACAAACACTGAGTACGCCAAGTGCGCTACTTTTTGCGGCGCTTTGTCGAGTTGCTTGCTTGTTACGGCAGTTGAGGCACGCGTCGTTTGCAGCGAGTTCCGTAAGGTTGTTTCCCTTTATCAGTTGTAGTCACGCAGCAACGCAGAGGCAGCGCAGGGAGAGGGGCATTCGATCATTCGGCGAGACGATGGCGCCCTTTCTTGAACCCCGAAGGAGTCACCCCCCATATCTTCGAAAAATGTTAGCAATTTTAAGTTAATTGTTGTAATTACTTACTGGCTATTTTAGGGGCGAAGCTCCTTAGGGCATAGCCTAGTCCCGCGTCGTCGTCGTCATCGTAGTAGCCACCTCTAGGTCTCAGAATGATCACTAGATGGCGCTGCGGTGCTGCTTAGCTAGTACGTGAATCGTTCGACCACATGCAACCCACAATCATCCGAGGAACCTGCATCGATCTCGTCTTTGCAAACTTCCCACTACGACCCATCCAAGAACCCCTATCCCTCCACTTCACCGACCATGAAGCCGTTATAATGAAGGCGGAAGGGAAGCCACGGCTTATGTAAACGGTAACCACCACGGCTCACGACCAACGAAGAAAACACGGCTCCAGTACGAAAACGGAAAATCACAGGCTCACGAATAAATAAAATTTCTTAATGTATACACACAGTGTTCGTCACGTCTTCGATGATGTACAGGGCAAGATTCCCGGAAAGATTCACGGTTTTTACCCATGAACCTCCGGAGCTTCGCCCACTCATCATCATTCACTTCGTGGATATGAGTGGATTTTTGTTAATTATATTATTTTGGACCTTGTTCATTCATTTTAAGTCAAGTTTGAGCATCGCTAGCCTTGTTATGGCCTGTATTAAGCGTTTTGCCTTGAGTGTGATCACTGGAGACCGGATTATAGGCTAATGCCTATTTTTTTCCTCGCGTTCCTATCGCTCCACTTTGATATATGAGCATGAATTAGGGGTGTAAAGGAGGGCTTTTATAGCGTTTTTACAGTGCCTATCAATGCCCATTTTTGGGGTTTGTGCCTAAATGTCTATAAGTGCCTATAAATGCCTATTTTCAAAATCGGTGCCTATATGAACGCTATTTAGCCTCAAATTTTGCTTTCGAGTACAGTTTCAGACCGTAATTCATGTTACCGGGCAAAATTGACGTTTCGGAACTTTATGTGGTGCAACAACCTAGTAGTTCCCTAGTTCAACAAACATCCGAGAAGCAACCGGTAGCAGCAGTGAAATGGGACGCGCCGGCCACCTTACCCCACCGCACTGGACATGGCGCGAGCGGTTGGAGCAGGGGTGAGGAAAAGACGCTATTTCTGCAATCCTAAATGGCAGCACGTCCCAGCGTGTACAGTGGAATGGGGAGAGGAAAATAAAGGCGGGAAGAGGAGAGGGGAAGAAGAGGAGAGTGGCGTCTATGGCCGAGGACGTGGCGGGGGGCTTTTACCGCCGGTTTTCCAGTCCAGTGTTCCCATGGAACTGAAGCACCTCCTTGAAGACTTGGGCGTGGGGGGGGGGGGGGGGGGGGTGGCAGAAAACAGGAGATGACTGCGCGCAGCAGCAGGAATATGGAGAGCGAATGCGAAACCATGGAGTGCCGTCAAGGGGAAAGTAGAAAGTAGGTAAAAGAAAAATCAGATGTGCACATGGCTTTTGTTTCGTTTATAATTTACTCTTAAAAGGCGCTTCACCTGGTCACATAAGATATTTTAGTCATATACTGGAAGTGTTCGCGTGCCCAATGAAGAGCTTTGTACTACAAGAACTTTTTAATTGGTTCATCACGAGCCGCGAAAGCATGATGCCGGTAGGTGAGCTTGAAATCTTTGCCACTTGCAAGCCGAATCCCTTCCCTGCCCTCTTCGGTATCAGAGAAACTCGGAGCCGGAAGATCGCACGAAGTTGACGCATCACCACGCCATGCGCACGCAAGATTACACTATGTGCACATGTCATGCCCAAGCCAGGTCGTGCGCACAAGCGGTGTTGTATCGTTTCGGTGTTCGCTCTATAGTGTACTGCCTGTTTCTGTGGGATGGATCCGTCTATGCGTTTGGAGAGGCTGGCATGGATCCTGTATCCTTATCACGACACAGTGCGTCGCACAGCTGGAACTGCTGTAAGGGACGATGCACCAAAAACATGCTAAGCGTTGTCAGGGGCTGGCGCCGGCACGACGCGGGAACGGGGAGAACACGAACACAAAACAAATATAGGCAGCTAAGTCTCGCAACGCTCTCGATTCGAAGAAAAAACTAAAGAAAAACGCGTACACATTCAGTTTGTATGTTTTAATATTTCTATTAACTTTCAGTTTAATATTTCTATTAACTTTCATTCTTCTATTCAAGCTACAGATTGCAGAAATTACACATGTAGCCTCGAATAATTCTCGCAGTTTCATGTACTACTGTGACATACACAGGACCATTCCTTGCTGAACTTCACCTCCCCCCACATTGGTGCGCGCGCCCGTGAGATAAAGGGTACGAGGTATTCAGTCTGACATTTCACCTCCTTCCGGGGAGCGTAGCGTTGCAAATCTTGGCAGACGTGATCGTTAGCGCAGTGCATGCATTACACTTCTGGCTCGAAACGCTCAAACCTGGTAAGGGGCCCTTTGTGGTGTTCCCACAAAGAGGAGAAATTGACCCTGCGCTATTAGACTCGGCCAATACGAGGATAACAGACCCTTCTGGCCTTTTAGCAGGTCTGGCTATTGAATCCTGTGCTGCCCTTCCCAGCCATGCCGAAAAGAAGCAGACCCAGGAGCGTGTTTATTCGATGGTGGACACTTAACTTACCATTCTGGACAATAAAAGGAGAGACCGTGTTCTGGAAACCGTGCCCGAAAAGCGACCATTGCATGGCTATGTTAAATCATTAACGCCTTTGTTCAGTCATAAAATATAACATTTGTTTGCTTTCCTGTCGTAGACCAGGTCGCGCACGTCCTTATTCGAAAATTTGAGTTTTTGTAAAAATTTATTGTGCCTATATTTACGAATTTGGGGGCCTAAAACTCTGTTTTTCCTGCCTATTTTTGGCGCCTAAAACACGATTTTTATTGCCTAAAAATCCAGGCCTCTAGTGATCATCCTAAATGAGATGGGTGGATGACAAGCCGGGTCCCTAAAGTGCTCCGCCCTTAAAAAACCAGAAGAGAACGGAAAGAAAGAACAGTATGGCATTAAGATAGGCTGCCTCCTTGACAAAGACAAGTCCACTTATCGAAACGCCGCCTCAAGCGATATTCCCTCTCCAACAAATTTTAATTGGTATATTGCGATAAACAACCCCTATTAAAAATCTTGGGCTCGCCGGAGCCGGTTTGCTTTCCTTTTAATGAGATTTTATTCTTTATTATTATACTAATTTTTTTTTGACGTCACCTTCCATACACATATTTCTTTGTGACTGTAGAGGTCTGTTGCACATCGTCGTCGTATCCTAGAGCAACCGTCATATGCCAGCGTAATACGGCATGCACCACATGCCATCATCCATTACCGTAATCCACAGTAATGATGGACCGGGGAATCCAACATTTCACATTATGGACACACCATCAACAGAGAAGGATACCCTTATTAATCATCACTCAATACAAGGACACTCACCTTTTTGTGTTGTCTACCAACTTCACGGTGTAAACGCCGATTGATCCATGGGGCACATCTATAGGTCTCAAATAGAACGCATCGCTCTGTAATAGATGAGAATTAACAAATGAGTGCCTATCCTTGAACACTGGCACTGCAAAGTCACGAATCGGATATATGCATATCTGACATCTGTACCCGAGCCCTACACCTGGCGACAAGTTTTCTTGGCAGCACAGCCACAGCTACGCGGGCGGAGCTTCTGCACACGTGTTACAAGGCCAAGCGGTCCGTCGGCATGCCCAGGTAGCACACATGGTCTAGAAAAGGTTTTGAGGGATAAAACGGATTCTAAACCATTTTCGACGTTTTAAAAACGTCAGAGAAAAGCCATGTTACATCTTTTTTCTAGTAACGCCTAGAAAACGCACTTTCCAAGACCATTATTGTCTGCAGCGTTTTGTAAAGAGATATTTACCGACGTCTGTCTGATTCGAAACCATTTCGGACGTTTTAAAAACGTTATGGAAAAGCCGTCTAATATCTGTTTTTGGTAATGGCTAGAACGAATTTTGTAAGACCCTGCAACGTCTTGTGAAGAGATATTTTAAGACGTTTCTCTGATTCTAAACTATTTTCGACGTTTATAAACGTCCCAGGAAAGAAGTCAAGAAGAAATTGAGGGACCCTTAAGCTTCGCCTTTAAGAGTTGAACGCGATAGCGATATGCTGTCCCTAGTGCGTACTCCAACCACTGAGTTCATACTTTTTATTGTATAATGTTACTCTAGAACTTTAAATTCTGACTACAATGTAATCCATAATGTTGTAAGTGCCTAGTGTCATTCAAGCTTTCGCATATGGCTGCATTCTGTGTAATGCAGTGGCGTAGCCAGGGGGTGGCACACCGGGCACGTGCCCCCCCCCCCCCCCGTCGAAATTTGTTTCGCCATTGCATACAGAGCGAAAAAGGACCATTTCAATGAGGTGCACCCCCGAAATCAAGGAGGTGCCCCCCCCCCCCCCCCCTAAAAAAATTTCTGGCTACGCCCCTGGTGTAATGGGTAGCATGCTTTAAACCACGAGCAGCGTGTTAAATGTTTTCGAACTTGCTATGCACCCACTACGTGGTCTTAAGGCAATACGCGCAATAACGTCTGTGCCTTTTGTAATGGATGGCTGGCTTTAAACCACGAAGTCGTTATGATAGTCACATGTTCTGATGCCCGACGGCAATGTACGCTTGTAGCACGCAATATTATTGCGATATTACATGTTGTATTGTGAAGCCTGTATACAGGACGCGTGCGTTTGTGAAACATGAAAGTTATTTTCACTGCATTTGCAAGCAGAGGCAGTTATTTTCATTGAATTTCCAAGCAGACGCGTGGCGGTGTGGTAGAACACCTGCTAGCCACGCAAACGGCCTGGGTTCGATCCTCACTCAGGCTCGGAATTTTTTATTATTTATTTTATTTCCATGTTTCTCGATTTTTCGGTCACGGACAAGATGATGATTTTTCGCTCACAACCAACGACGCCGACGCCAACGCCGACGCCGGAATTTCTGCGAAACGAGCTCTTTAACGCTATCGCGTTAAAACGCACTTCATGAGAGGTTTTCTAGCCGAGCAGCAGAGCGCGCGCCATTTTGTCCCTGCATGCACGGGTATGCACAAACCGCCGAGCTCGAGCCTGCGCACGTCATCTCTCATTGCGATAAGGAAAGTAACGCGCAAAAGGATAAAGGCGTGTGGTGTTGACATTGCATCAGCAATCATGAAAACTTCGAAGTCCGTTAACCAGTAAACTTTGCATAATTTACTCACAGCGATAGTCGCCTAACTGCCTCACAAAAGTCTTGGCCCTGACTGTATCCATCCGCGCGACTGTTGCTGCTTTAATGTCAGTTAAGCTCGTCGATTTCGCAAGTGCGCTCGCGTTCTCGGGACGTGCCCTCTGTTGTTTTGTTTTGTGGTCGTGTCGTGATTCATGGAGGGTATGAACGTAGCTGTGAAGAAGCTATACTTCTCTGCGTGTGAAGCTTGTGAACCCGAATTCAAGTATGTCTCTGTGGAGCGACTGAGTGGCGGTTAGGCCTAGTCCCGTAAGATTCCCGGCGGAAAAATGCACTCATCAGCTCGCGCGCGGAACGCTGTCCCAAATTACTTTCTTCTATGCTCGAGGGATTGATGTGGTTACGTGATGTGCGATTAGTTCTCTTTGGATTTGCGGATTCTGTAAACCACGGGCATCTGTCGTTTTCGAAGGTAGGTTCATTTTTATTTCATTTGAGCTAAGTATATGAGAACCATGACAAATGGAAAAGTGTGTTGCGAACGTTCCATCACGGGTTGCATGTGCGACATGTTTCAGGAATACCTGAGTACGGAATTTATTCAGCATAAAAACCTGTCCAAACGTAAATGCAGGCGCTGGTTTCCATTCCCGTTCGAGCGAACATGAGCGGAAACTGTGTTCTGTTAGCCTAATTTCAGTAAAATGACTATGTTTTCTTGTTGCCGTTTGATGAGGTAGTGTCAAGATATATATTAGGTTAAGCTACGAGTGCCGTGTAATAGGCTCCTCAAGCCACGGCCGGACTAGACTCTCTCCTCCGGTCTCCCTTACGGCCTTCGCAATGCGCCGAGAGTGAAAGAACTTTTTCCTGACTAGTTGCTCAGTGTCTCTCTGCATGAGGGCGCCACCACCTCACCGTATAACCGTATCCGCGGGCGCGTGGAGGCTGTACAGGCGCTCCCGCTGCGTTCTGCTGTTATCATTTTTCGAGGATCTCCTGCTCCGATTGGCGGCATATTCTTGAGTGCGCAACGTCCACCATACTTATGAGCTGTTGCCCACGATGTGAGTGTCGACTCGACGACTAAGAAAGATCAATTTTTATTAGTCTTGACCTGTTGTCCTATTCATAAAAATATACGCAGCCAGTTTCTGGAACGTGAGCTTTAAGACAGCACAGGCATCATTACCGAAAAGTTTGCCCAGAAACTTTAAAAATTCAAAATGCATAAAACTGTGACGTTGGCGAGAAACTACTAGGAAGCATGTTTACCCGCCGAACTTAGAAAATATGAACACCCCTCCCCCCCTTCTCACTGTGCAGATTCCCTCCGCACGCGAGTGCGGCGTAGTGCCAACTTCAAGAGATCCGGTGGCGACACGGCCCTTTGCAGCTTCAACGAAACGTGCTCAACAATATTGCTTACGAAGATAATGAAACTATGGTTTGACGTCCATGCCACGGTGTACAGAGGGAGTGAGAAGAAGCCCATGTCTGACGAAAACGACCGCAGAACGCTGTGGCTGGAAAAATGATTTCCCCTGCTGTTTGAGGAATGTTGAAGGGACTGCCATCGCATAAGGAAAGGGCGAGTAAATAGGTGAAACGTACCCCCCCCCCCCCCTTGCTGTTCACCACAAAAACAGTGGAGATGACGAGGTTCCTCTTAGGGAAGGGAATTAATGTTTTGACGCGGAACCTTAACAGTGACCCACTTGAAGCACGCTTCGGACGGCTCAGGTTCAAGTGGGGGGGGGATAACGTATGTTTGATGGAAGGGTTGTTACATTTGCCCTTTATAACATTGTCAAAGGCAAGGCCAACCCTCTAAAACAGATGCATGTGAGAGAGACTCAAGTTGAAGAGCTCGCTACAGCTGTACCTCAGGACTTAACACAGCTGGAGGACCTGAAAGGACATTTTTTGGGTGGTCAAGCGCCCGCTCATCTACATACTTTCGTCTGGTGTATGTTGGGGAATACATAGTGAAACGCAATAGTGAGCTTGGCTGTGATGCGTGAGCGACGATGGTGACGGCGATTAACAAAGGGGCACGCTTTTGTCCACTTCTGTTCACATTTGTTCTCTTTTTGTAACTTTATTGCACAAAGAGAACAACAGTGGAGTCCACTACCGTGTGCTTCTTATTTTGAAAATCACCTTCCACGAACAAAAATTCACAAAGTGCTGCAAGTTCTGGTTACACGTTCAATAGTCACCCATGTTTAGCTTCCCACCATATGTCGGCAATAGTCACAGAAGCCGCACAGCTGGTGCCATTGTTGACAAGTTTCTCAGACTACTTCTAGTAAACGACACCAAAATTGTACGGAAAGAAATGATAAACCTGTCGCTCACGTGCATAAGTGATCTAGAAAGTATTTTAGTCTTGAATCTGCATGACGTGAAGGTTGTCGGCACCAAAATGTACATGAACACTCTGTATCGATCAAGAAATAAAATCACAGCATATCCACGGGGTGAATGATGAAGAGTTGGGGCGAAGCTCGTGAAGCAATCATGGTTACACCGTGAAATCTTCAGTGGTTTCGCCCAGCAGTAAGCAAAGCGATAGTGTGTGTGAGATCCGCCTGGCGCCGCGCTCGCGTCGCGGCGGCCTCTCGAGCTCGCACCTCGGGATCCTGCCGACGAGCACGAGCCGCAGCGGCCTTCCGCACCCGCTGCTCCTCGTCGTCCATGGTCCGCCAAGCAGCATGATCCGGCAAGCGCACTCGTACGGCGACGATCCGGAGAATGAGAGAGAGCGGGCGCTCGCCGCCCGGCGCAACCCCGCGCAGCCCGCGCAGCAGCCAATCGGAGAGCAGCTGCACCGCGAACGCCATCTAGCATACCTTCACCCAACCGCCATATTGTACGCATGTCTATGGGAAAGCGCCCTCTCGGAAACGAGACGAGAAATGGAGATGACGACACAGAATGCGTACAGCGCCATCTAGTATATCGTCACCCAACTGCAGTTTGCATGCATCTCTACGGGACAGCGGCCTCTATTGTACGATAAGGGAACACTACGGGGTACAGAGGAAACGGGGTACTTCATGAAAGTGGCCGGACGCGGGACGAGGGACGCGGGAGGGACGGACATAGCCCCGAGCATAAGATGCTTCGCATCTGAAAAAATCACCGCCCAAGCACTCTGCACAAATGGTTAACCAGCGAAGCTGAAATGTGCGGCCCCGGTGTTTAGCAGTGGGTTCAACCCGACGCTGCACTGAAGCATTCCACAATTATCGTTGCCAGGTTGTGGTCGAACCACAGGCAGTCACAGACGTCGCAGCCGAAGCCAATGTGCCGCTGCAGAAACTCTCGCCGAAAGCGGGCGTTCGCCCCGGCGAACGCGCTACCGCAATCATCACGTCGACGCTGTTCTGCCCGCAACGCCGCTTCTTCGGCGCGCCGTTGCTGCAAGCGTTTGACATCGCGAGCTAACTCGGCGGCGTGGTTTGCAGGATCCGCCCGCACCCCGGCGCTTGCATTCCCGTTCGCGATTTAGCGCGGCTTGGAAGGCTGCCGGATCGTCGGTACGCAGTTGCTGCCGGCACTCGGCCTCGAGGGCCTGTTCTTGTGCCCGGACTGCAGCATCGGCCCGGCGATTGATGATTGAGGTTTGCGCAAACGAAGGCGTGCAACCGCAATCACGGCAATGGCTGGCGAGGTGAGACGAGACCCCACCCTTCAAAGAATTGTCATGCCCGCGCAGCCTGATATTAACACATCTGGCAGTCTGTCCGATGTAGACACTGCCGCACGTGCCTCGCCTCACCTCGCCAGCCATTGCCGTGATTGCGGTTGCACGCCTTCGTTTGCGCAAACCTCAATCATCAATCGTCATCATAATCAACGCGCACGTGAAATAACTGAGGCATACCACATGGCGAAGTGTGATAGCCATTGCATTAGTCAGCCATCTATTTCATTATCAGAACAAGAAATCCGTTTCATTGATCGACTGTAGTCTGGTGTGGTGCATGGTTTTTTGTTTAGTTTTTTTTTGTTTTCTGCATATATATGTGCATTTTTTCAAATAAAAATTTCAGTTGTTAGACCAGCGCTTGTCCTGTCCTCTTCTTCTTTTAGGGGCGAAGCTCCTAAGGGTGTGGGTCTGTCCCTCCTCTGTAGTTGTCGTAGTTGTAGTAGTTGTAGTAGGTAGGTAGATAGCCACGTATAGTGGAATGTACCCACTCCACGTGATAAAGATGACGATGACGCAGTATAGTGGAATGTACCCACTACACGTGATAACGATGAAGTATAAGCGCGTTCCAGTGTAGTGGAATGTACCCACTACACGTGATAACGATGACGATGACATCATTCACTTCGTGGATATGGCGTGATTTTAGGGGCGAAGCTCCTTAGGGTGTGGGTCTGTCCCTCCTCTGTAGTAGTAGTAGTAAGGTAGGTAGGTAGGTAGCCACGTGTAGTGGAATGTACCCACTCCACTTGATAAAGATGATGATGACGCAGTACAGTGGAATGTACCCACTACACGTGATAACGATGAAGTATAAGCGCGTTCCAGTATAGTGGAATGTACCCACTACACGTGATAACGATGACGATGACGCTGAAGACCACGAATTATAAGCGCGTTCCAGACCACACATTCTCTTTCTGCCATGGATGAAAACGATCGAGCTTCGCCCACTCATCATCATTCACTTCGTGGATATGGCGTGATCTTTTTTTTGTCTTGTGTCAATTTGTGCGCTACCCAACGATGGATAAGTTCCAACTCGCCCGCCTCTCAGTTCTACTACCATTTCTCTCCTCTAGGAATCATCTACTCTACGGAGCGGCGCCCGCGTCCCACCCCCCTCCCCCATAGCCCATGCGCGTCCCCCCCCTCTCTCTCCTCTCCTACGCTCACCCTATTTCTCTCCTCTAGGAATCCTCTACTCTACGGAGCGGCGCCCGCGTCCCGCATCCCCACATGCATGCGCGTCCTCTCCTCCTCTCCTACGCTCACCCCCCTCTCTCTGCTCTAGGAATCCTCTACTTTACGGAGTGGCGCCCGCGTCCCACATCCCCACAGCGCATGCGCGTCCTCTCCTTCTCTCTCTCCTCTCCTACGCTCACACCCTCTCTCTGCTCTAGGAATCCTCTACTCTACCGGAGCGGCTCCCGCGTCCCACAGCCCCACAGCGCATGCGCGCCCCCTCCCCCTCTCCTACGGCCTCCCCCCCCCCCGTTCTCTCCTCTAGGAATCCTCTACGGAGCGGGACGCAGGACAGGTGGCGCGACAGCTGCTTACTCCCGCTGCGGGCGCCACGGTAGTTCAGCGGTATCAAAATGACGCAGGGCGCGCGCCTCATTCTCTCTCCTGTGCAGCGCCGCGATGAGCGCCTGGGCCGCTGCCGCCAAACGGGAGCGGCGACGTTTCTCCCGCTCAAGCTAACTGTCTCCCCGCTGCTTCGCATCCACACATGGTTCCCCTTTAGAGGGAGATGGGGAAGTTTTTTTGACGCCGTTAGGTGGCGCTGCGCTCATGACACCAGTTATGGCTGGTTCACGGTAGCGGCAAGCCTGCCGTAACGGCGACCACGCCGTAGACCATCGGCCGCCGCCGCCCGCGCGAGAGCTGTTCAAAGTGCACGGCGAACTTCGCCGGCGAGGCATTCGTGCCGCCGAAAAACATGGCTGCACTTCCGAATCCAGTTGTCGACCACCTCGAATCTATCAAGCGGCCGCCGTGCGCTCTGTAGCTTGTAAGCTCCGAACTGGTGCTTCCATTCGCTTTAGATTCATGTCCTTAAGCTTCGACAACACAGTATTCGGATCGATTCGGCACCGTTTTTCAGAGCCATACTCAAATAATCGATGTTGTAGGCTTAGCGAGTGGCGCTGGGTGCTACCCGAATCTCGGAGGGCATAAATTACGCGTTTGTTAGTTGTTTCTAATCCTGGATAGCTGGCGCCACTTGTCCAGGCGCCAGCTTGGGGATATGTTATTTGGTTTAACGCTGCGCTTTTTTCAATACCAGACTAAAACGCTCTATTAACTGCTGGAACGATGCCTGGGAACGACGCGGGCGACATCCGCACTTCTAGCGTGAAAACCACCGAGCAAGACGCAAGCAGCTCGAAGTGTTCCGCAGCGGACGCAGATGACGCGGCTCACCGACGAAGCTCCTCCGTCGCTGATTGGCCACGTCGCTCTCCGGCAAATGGAAAACGGCACGAAAATCAGTCTCGGACCTATTCGCAATGCCCACGAACTATAGGTGGCGCGCTGTACGATTCAAATTGGCGCCCGAGGGAGGGTCAGGGTCAATTTGTTTGTTAGCATAGGAACAGATAGGACGTGCTGAGCGTACGGCCCGAGCCACTTTCACCGGATGAAGTCATGAGCTGCACTGAAATGGATATGAGACCGAAATGCTGTCTCAAACCATGGAAGCTCGCCACCTAATTATTTGCCGCGGTGTGAAAGGTTATATTTCAGCTCCGTTACCGTGCATAAGCGATGCTTTGCGAAATCCTGTGCGTGCTGCAGAAAACTTCATGAACTAGAATTGACGTATGACCTGAACGGCACTCCGAAATACTATGTACCGAGCCTGCCTGACGGATTTGCCGCAGTGGTAGGCCGCTAGCGAGCAGCGCCATCGCTGCTGCACGGGACCGAATGTTTAACGTGGAGATGGTTTGCAAACTGAATCAAAACGGCAAGTTGGGCGAGTTGGTAGTTAAACATGGTTATATGAGTGCAGCGCCACCCCGACTTAGGACTGAGAGACACGTACACAAACGAGTTGTCAGTAGCGCTCGTTTGTGTACGTGTCTCTCAGTCCTAAGTCCGGGTCGCGCTGCCCTCATATAACCAGGTTTGCAAACATACGCCGTCGTCACTACTTGCGCAGTCAGGAACGCGGAGTTGTTTCTTCAACCGAACACAAGCATTTAACATCCTATTCGGGAGTGCTTGTGTCACAGCCATGCTCAGACTCAAGCCGTGCGCAATTCACTGCACTCGGATGCTGCAGGTTCGATCAGCACGATCGAAACATGAATATCGAATGCTTCCATAATTGCTAGCGAACACGCACAAAGGACGACATAGAAAGTAACAGGACAAGCGCTAGACTTCAACTGATTTTTTAATCGACGTGAAGGGCACGTCGATTAAAAAATGTCTATGTCGTCCTTTGTGCGTGTTCGCTAGCAATTATGGAAGCAGTCAATCAACACCAACTAGCCCAGCTCAATGCTCTAATGAATATCGAAAGAACACGCACGTAGCTTTTCGCAACGACGAATTCTTCGACGTTGGGAAAATTCGTCGAACAACTATGGATGCCGTTCGCAAGGTAGCGGTGAAGTACAGGAGAAGTTAGCCGAGAGGCGTGGATTGTGGCCGTGACTGCACGTTTCAGCGCTCTAATCATTTCGCCTTCCCAGTTCCGAACTCGAACGTTTTGGCGGTATGCGGCGCTCGATAATATCCACAATAATTGCGCTACGTGCAATGCACAAGAAAAAAGTATGTTTTTATTTTGATCTCGCTGAAGTATACTATGGGAAACGTGCGGCACCTACAGGGGGCGCAGCAGTGCACTGCACCTTTGCGCTGCCAGCGCCGCGAGTGGCGACTTGCGGCCACTTCAGTTTCAACTGGCGTGCTACGAATCGTCGTCTCTCCGTCAGCTACGCCCGTGTTGTATGCAAGTGCGTGTGCGCGAAGGTGGCAGGTTTGATAAAACGGGTAGGCTTCCAGAAAGTTAGCAGTGCATGGTTCTTTTGGGGCACCAAACGAAGAGAAAGGACATAAATTTACGGAATCAATCATGTTTTCGGTGTAACGTAGCACAGACGCGCGACAGATTGTTTTGAAAGGGCGATTCGCGTGGCCGGCCGGCGTAAAGCTCGAAGCATAGACCGTCACCATCGATGTTTGTAAGCATTATTTCTTGCCATTTTGCCTGCTTATTGTTGAGTAAACGATGGCATTTGTGTCTGACATGTGTTCAACCCCTTGCTATGCGCGCAAGTAATACGTCCGGTCGCCGTACTGCACGTGTTGCATTTAGTAATGCGTGGCATTTGCGCGAAGTTTTCTGTGCAGTAGTTCAACTCCATTTGTATAGGCGTTGCTCGGGCTGCATGTGTCCTTGAGTAAATTTGCCACGTGCCAGCTTTGCACGCGATATCTCAGCTGTCACGTAGCGCAATAGAACGGCGTGGCCCGGCTTCGCTTGCACGCACAGGGCTGTTAAGGGCTATGGCAGTACCTGGGGAATAAATTTTGAAATTCTGGCCGTCTGCGCGCATTTTGCCTGGCATGCGGGACTTCTTCCTTAATGTTACTGTTTACGAACTGCGATACGGCGGAGAAACAGCAGCAGCGTACGCGGGAGAATTGCTGGATCTGTCGATTGCTTTCCCCCAACGAATTGTGACTCGAGATCACTAATATAAGTTAACTTGCGTGGAGAGTAAATTCACCGCGAACTAGCTACAGCATGTTCTTAATAAACGTGCCCGCGGGATCACGTCGCTTCACGCGGCGTACACTAATAATAATAATAATAATAATATGTGAGGTTTTACGTCCCAAAACCATGATGCGATTATGAGAGACGCCGTAGTGGAGGGCTCCGGAAATTTTGACCATCTGGTGTTCTTTAACGTGCACTGACATCGCACAGTACACGGGCCTCTACCATTTCGCCTCCATCGAAATGGGACCGCCCGCGGCCGGGATCGAACCCGCAACCTTCGGGTCAGCAGCCGAGCACCATAGCCACTGATCCACCATGGCGGACCGTACACTAATCCAGTGTTCCCGCCGGTTTTCTGAAGCACAGTCACGGCGCAAAACTGAAAAACTTTGTTCCAGGTGCGTAGTTCTTATAGTTATTGGGACAGTTTACGACACAGCAATTCATACGCGACATTGCGAAGCACCGCTAACAACCTGACACGGCTGCGCTCATGGGTCGCGGCTGCTGCACGGAGCACGCCAATTCGTTTCATTCACTCCCGCACCGCGGCGCCACCGGCTCAGTGCACGTTCCCCATACATTAAATACGAATCCAAGTGACTTACAAGCGTGAAAAAACATTAGGGCACGAGGGGACGTGAAGTGCACCTCGCTCCTCCGTGAGTTAGCAGCTGATCGTTTATCGTCGCTGTCACACCAGAGAACACCTACCACTCACACACAAACACGCTTTCACAGCCTTCTCCGAGACGCTCGCTGGATTCCGTGCCTGACGGTAGTCCCGTCCGCGATGCCCGCTCTTCGCCGACCTCTCGCCGATCGGGGCCCCCGTCCGCGGACTTCTGTAACCGTCTCCCAATCTTTTACATTTAGATGTGAAGCATCTTATGGCGAAGCTTAATCCGGTGGTGGTGGTGGTGGTGGTTGTGGTGGTGTGCGGCGTGACCACCCCCTACTGCGCATGCGCAAGCCCTTTAAAAAAAATAATAAAAAAACCTCCTCTCCCCCCTCTCTCTCCTCTAGGCATCCCTCCCCGCGGCAACCACACCCTCACTGCGCATGCGCCTCCCCTCCTCTCTCCCCTCCTACGCTCCCCCCCCTCTCTGCTCTAGGCATCCCTGCCCTCGGCGTCCACACTCCCACTGCGCATGCGCGTCCCCCTCTCTCTCCTCTCCTACGCTCCCCCCCTCTCTCCTCTAGGCATCCCTGCCCGCGGCGTCCACACTCCCCACTGCGCATGCGCGTCCTCCCCCTCTCTCCCCCTCTCGTACGCTCCCCCCCTCTCTCGCCTCGCGACGCCGACGCAGGCAGCGTCTGCTAGCGAGTTTCTTGGTTGAAAAAACTGACTGATCGCGCTGCACAACCGTTCACTGGCCACCCCGTATATATGGCACTGGATCTTGACCTGCAAGGTGGTGCCGGTGGGAGATTTCTCCTGTGCGTTGTTGAACAACAAAAATTCGCAGCGTGCGCGTTAACTAAAAGCGGACTGGGGCATCAGTGTCCAGTCGGAGTCTTGTGTCTCATTGCCCATTAGCAGCGATTGGGCATGTTCCAGTAGGAAACACCGCTCCATCACTGCGTGCTTTGCGCCTCCCCAGTTTTCTCTCCTGCGCAATGCTGCGATGAGCGCCAGCGTCAACGCTGCCGCCACTGTAAGCGTTAGCGCCCGCTGCTTCGCATCTACACATGGTTCCTTTTAGCGGGAGATGGTGTAATTTTTTCTCTCATCTTTACTTTTCTCTCTATCTCTTTTAATCCCTCCTCATCCCTTCCCTCGTGGGCTACTGCTGAGGTGTCGCACTTTGATGCAGACAGTTGCGGGGCCCACTTTTCTTTTCATTCTTCCAACTTAAAACCACTTCCCCCCACAGCCTTCTCCGTCCAGTGAGAAATCCTCGTCGTCAAGATGGTTTCTCTTAACATCATTGCTGAAAGCAATCTGAAGAATTTCCTCCGCCGAACGACTTCGATTAGTCCGCGTCACAACGTTATCTGGGCGCGCAGAACTTTTTCCTCTCACACCGGTCACCAAACAAATCGCTTGCAGAGTGCTGCCATCTATCAACAAACGTACAAAAACAAGCGGCGCAGCACTAGCAGCTCTAGACAATTTGAGATTGCTCAGTTATATAGACCATTTTCCCTAAGACATCTGGGCGCCGCCATCTTGGGCTGTTAAGCCGATGTTTTCTTGTTTTTGTATGTCGCGACGTGAATAAATAAAACCATGAAACATGGTATGCACCAAACCCAATCGTTTTCAATGCGTATGTGTCTACCGGAACACTTGTTCGTTTGGTTGTTAAATATACAAAACACAAAGGTTAACAGCCCAATATGGCGGCGCACAGAGCCATACGTAAAATAGTATATATCGCGAGCTCGCCCGACTTCCCGCGTACAATGTTATGGAATTCATCCACTACGAAAGCACTGACGAATGCTATATGCAAGTAAAACAAGGTGAGTTTCAACTGAGAAGGTCAGACGACAGCATTTAACTAACCTACGTGGCTACACAAAACCTTCGCGAAGCTGATATGTGTACGATGTGGGTCATCGTTGAACGTGCGGGTTGGCATGTATTTTCACGAAAACTTGGCGTCTCGCAAGAACTAGTCAGATTTATCGTGTCACGGAGGGCCCGGTTTGTTCACTGATGCAGGAAACATGAAAACCCGTAGTGTTTGTTTCCTGCTAACACAGCCGAACAAGGGAGCGACTGCGTAGGGCTGCCCTGGTGTCGTCTACTGATCATCCCTGAGAGGACGCTCCTTAATTCCGCTAGGGGCGCGACAGTCTATGGGCATTGCGAATACTCAAATAATCGATGTTGTAAGCTTAGCGAGTGGCGCTGGGTGCTACCCGGATCTCGGAGGGCATAAATTACGCGTTTGTTAGTTGTTTCTAATCCTGCATAGCTGGCGCCACTTGTCCAGGCGCCAGCTTGGGGACAGTTATTTGGTTTAACGCTGCGCTTTTTTCAATACCAGACAGACCAAAACGCTCTATTAACTGCTGGAACGATGCCTGCCAACGACACGGGCGACATCCGCACTTCTACTGTGAAAACCACCGAGCAAGGCGCAAGCAGCTCGAAGTGTTCCGCAGCGGACGCAGATGACGCGGCTCACCGACGAAGCTCCTCCGTCGCTGATTGGCGACTTCGCTCTCAAGGCAAACGGAAAACGGCACGAGAATGGGTCTCGGACCTATTCTCCGATCGGCAAAGAACGGCAGACATGCGCAAACGAAACCGCCCGCGCACGGCAGCCTGAGAACGGCAAACGGCGAGCCGCCGTGCCGCTAGCGTGAGCCAGCCATTAGAGACGAGCTGTCCCCGCTGCTGGTTTGTTTGCTTGTGGTGGTGTGTGGTTGTATGGAAGCGCGAGTTTTGTTCTATCTGCACGTGGTGAATCATCGTACGCCTCTGTTCTGCTTTTCTGCGGCTTACCTGATATGTTTCCGCAGAACATATCAAGTGTGACATTGCCGGGATTTCTTTGTATTTTTTGAGTATGCCTGCTAAGAAAGGCCGGACATGCTTCGTGCCGCTGTGCAAAGGCAGGTACAAAACGTTTGCCGAAAAAGTTTCCCTGCTCCGTGCTCCGGCGGACGCTCTTCGTCGGAGAATAATGGGCAAAGAACATAAAAAAGAGCATAAAGTGCTAGACGAGCATTGAGTCGTGTGTTTGGGTGTAATAATCACCCTTCCATACTTGAATTATGGCACAATGACCTAGCATGCAATATGACTACGTTGGATATCATTAGGGCATCTGTCTTTGCGAATTTCAGCAGAAAACGGCAGCTGAAGCGGCTGGACAGGTGTGATTTCATCTGTACTTAGTTTTCTGACACCTACAACTGTTGGTTCCAAGCACAAATCCCTTGTGTATTTGCATTGAGGGCCGATTTTTGCGAAATCCGACCCGCAACGGTCGATTTCCTTATTGCTGATTTAAATTCTTCGGGTAGGGTGACCATAAAGTGATAAAAAAATCATTTGTGTTGTTACATACAGATGCGTCATTCGTGGTTAACAGAAAAATGAATTTCAAAAGAAACCTATACGACTATTAAAATATGCGTTGCAATAAACATCTGTGTATTTCACAAACGAACAAGAGTAAGTGCACGAAGTGCCGTCAAGTGGAAACACCCAGGCAGAAAAGCCAGTCAGCATCGTCTCGGCCCGCACGCTTTCGAGATGTCGCTCGCTCATCAACATCTCAGTCGTTAGCCGTGAGTAAGTCCTCGTATGACGGGCTGACATTTACTGAATGAGATTTTGATTTGGCAGTTGAGCTGCGATTTGGAGGAATCCCTGCTATACATTCTCACTTGCGGTAGAGAAACCGCGCACACTTCTATAGCGCAAGCAAAGTGCGCTGTTGAGCGCACTGAAGAGAGCTTTGTAGCTGTGAGCGCGCCCAGAAAGCAAAAACAAGTACGCAACATAATATAATTATTCGTCTTATCGCCTACGAGACGGGAACGGTTTTTGTGAGCACTGGAAACCGGAAACGCAACCACAGCGGTATCGTTTGTGTCAGTCAGCGCCTCCACGGAAACACGCAAGATTACGTACCGGGAAGCAATACACGAATCATTAAAAAATCGGTCACCTTTTGAAGTATTTTGAACGACAAAACCATTAGTTTTGCGGGTGCAATAAACGAGAACCAGCCGAAGGAGAAAACTGAAACTAGGCGGCGCACTGCCGTAATAAAGATGACAACAAAAAAAAATGGATAGACATGGGCGCTAGAAAAAAAAAAACCACGTATACCGCAGTGTGGCAGCATATGCCAAGGAAGAGAAATGATCGAAAAAGGCGCGCGTTTTATACATGCAGGCAATGACGTACATGTACGCCTTTGCCCATCTTGTGGCTGTTAGGGGATGACGTACATGACCCTCGAAAAATTAAGAGTACTTCTTTTTGTACGAATGCTTTTGTAAGAGCGACGGCACTGTATAGGTTCTTTCGAGGACATGTTTAATGGCACACAGTCCAAATATATATCATTTCCGAAATAAAATGCAACTTACCCAGTATCCGCCAGGGAAATCCCCCGTTTCGTTTGTCAAATGCATTGAGAGGACCGGTATAGATGAATCAATATACACAGTCCATGTGGTGTCTGGAATCGTAAGAAAATGGTAAGGCTGATGTAGAGGAAGAAAGGGTGTGTAAGATATTGTGAGGAAGACAAGGCTTAGAGCTGCACGCCCGTTCACGGCACACGGATTGAAGGAAAACACAAGGGTCAAAGCAGAGTAAAGCTATCTTTGAGCAAGAACATGGCCCTGTGTGGGCCCGTCCCCGCAGTAGTGGAGAAGTAAAAACCTCTGAGAGGGTGGAAGCAACGTGTCCTGCGTTTTACTGGTCATGGTGGCCAAGAGCGCCGTCAGGGCTTTTTTCGCTATGAAATGAGCTACTCTACAACCACCACAAATGCCGGCATCTTCTGACCGTGGTGTCTCTGAACGGAACTTCACGAATAAGGAGAAATAGGAGAATTGGTTGCGTTGATAGGAGCAGTGTCCTCAAGGTAGTTGCGAGGCCGTTTCTCGATTTTACTTTACGAAAAAAAGCTATTTACTTAGTCACCCAAGAAATGGCGCTAGACAGGAAGACAGAGATTTTAAAACGATGAAAAGAAGTCAAAAGCACAAGTTTATTTCTTGCCTAAAAAAATTCACCCAAGATTACGGTACTACCTCATGCAAATTTTGAGCGCAACTGTTTAGGCGTTTTCATTGTGCGATTAGTTGAGACAAATGCTCTTGCTTTCGTGGTGTGCGCCTCCAAATTTTGGCGTCAGCGGCGTTGAACCTCTGCTCGGGGCGCTGGTTTAGCAGAAGCGCCCCCCAGCAGAGTATGCAGCTGTCACACCACCTGTCGTGCGCGCCGCTCCGTAGAGGATTCCTAGAGGAGAGGACGGGGGGGGGGGACCGTAGGAGAGGAGAGAGGGGGGAGGGGACGTGCGTGCGTTGTGGGGGGTGTGGGATGCGGGAGCCGCTCCGTAGAGTAGAGGATTCCTAGAGGAGAGAGGGGGGAGAGGACGCACATGCGCTGTGGGGATGTGGGACGCGGGCGCCGCTCCGTAGAGTAGATGATTCCTAGAGTAGAGGAAGGGGGGTGAGCGTAGGAGAGCATAGGGGAGGGGACGCGCTGTGGGACGCGGGGGCCGCTCCGTAGAGTAGAAGATTCCTAGAGGAGAGAAAGGAGGTGAGCGTAGGAGAGAGAGGGGGAGGGGACGCGCATGTGCTGTGGTGGTGTGGGACGCGGGAAGGAGGGACGGACTAAGCCCCCCTCCAAACACATGCAAGCAAGATTAAGGAATGGGGTCAACCTGGGCGACAGACACCACCTGCCTAGCCATTGCTAAGCAGCCTCTCTGTGCTCTCGGCCATGACTCTGATGACTGTGATAGGGTTGACGGCCTTCATAATACTACAGTGTTCTGGTTCGCATAATGGGTGCTTCCCTACTTCATGAAAGTGGCCGGACGCGGGACACGGGACGGGGGACGCCGGACGGACATAGCCCCGAGCATAAGATGCTTCGCATCTAAAATTCCCATCTCCCGCTAAAGGGAACCATGTGCGGATGCGAAGCATCGGGGAGATAATGAGCTTGAGTGGGAGGAACGTCGCCGCTCTCATTTCACGGCAGCGGTCCGGGCGCTCATCGCGGCGCTGCACAGGAGGGAGTATGAGGCGCGCGCGCTCCGTCATTTTCATACCGCGGAACTACCGTGGCGCCCCCCAGCAGAGTATGCAGCTGTCACACCACCTGTCGTGCGCGCCGCTCCGTAGAGGATTCCTAGAGGAGAGGACGGGGGGGGACCGTAGGAGAGGAGAGAGAGGGGGAGGGGACGTGCGTGCGCTGTGGGGGTGTGGGACGCCGGAGCCGCTCCGTAGAGTAGAGGATTCCTAGAGGAGATAGGGGCAGAGGACGCGCATGCGCTGTGGGACGCGGGCGCCGCTCCGTAGAGTAGATGATTCCTAGAGTAGAGAAAGGGGGGTCAGCGTAGGAGAGGATAGGGGAGGGGACGCGCATGCGCTGGGGGGGGGGGGTGTGGTACGCGGGGGGCCGCTCCGTAGAGTAGAGGATTCCTAGAGGAGAAAAAGGGGGTGAGCGTAGGAGAGAGAGGGGGAGGGGACGCGCATGCGCTGTGGTGGTGTGGGACGCGAGAAGGAGGGACGGACTAAGCCCCCTCCAAACACATGCAAGCAAGATCAAGAAATTTGGTCAACCTGGGCGACAGACACCACCTGCCTAGCTATTGCTAAGCAGCCTCTCTGTGCTCTCGGCCATGACTCTGATGACTGTGGTAGTGGTTGACGGCCTTCATATTACTAGTGTTCTGGTTCGCATAATGGGTGCTTCACTACTTCATGAAAGTGGCCGGACGCGGGACGCCGGACGCGGGACGCGGGAGGGACGGACATAGCCCCGAGCATAAGATGCTTCGCATCTAAAAGCATCAAGTAACCATTAACACTCCAACGAAAAAAAAATACAAAAAAACTACCAGCAAACTGGGTGGGGCCGACTTCTTTACAAGCACTGGCCGTAAAGAAGTTAACTTTACTGAGACTGGGAAGTAAAGTGAGGGAGGACCTTCGATTGCGGAAATAAGTCCGCAGCCCGGCGCGAAATCACTAAGGTGACCGCTTCCTCAGATTATACCGGTGCATGGTCCGAATGCGGTCCGCCGCGCCGGGTGTGCCCCGTTGCTTGCGCGAACTGCCACTGGGCGCTGGCGCGAGCTCGTCAGACCTCGTCACAAAGGCTTTCAGGTCCGCGATGTGGGCACGGGTGAGCTTTCCCGAAAGGGGATCTTTCAGCTAGTACGCGAGAGGGCTCCAAGCTTTTTCCACTCGGTATGGAGCAAACCACTTATGAGCGAGCGAGGCTGAAAACCTCTTGCTCGAGTCGCTAAGAGTGTGGCTGCGCTTCAGGACAAGATCACCTACCTTAAATGAACGGTGGCAATGTTTCCGGTCATACTGAGCCTTCTGCTGAGCACTGGCCGATGCCAAACTGTGCCTTGCTTTACTGAGAGCTCGACAAAGTCTGTCCCGTAGTGTCGACGTGTTAGCAAAACAGTCTGGTGGTGCTGCCTCGTCTCTGAGCTGGCATTGCAAGACACTGGTCACCGGATTTGCCAAATCCCTTCCGAAGTTGAGAAAATTGGGAGAGAAACCAGTCGAGCGACTCTCGGAGGTTCGAAGTGCGAACGCGAGCTCACTCAAATGGTCCGCTCAGTCATTTTGATTTTCAGCAAAGGCCGTCAATATTGGTTTGAGCGTACGATTGGTTCGCTCCGTCAAATTGGACTCATCGTGGTAGGGCGATGTGGCGCAAGGATCGATTCCTCGGGAACGGCAAGTACCACCAAACACCCGAGCGGTGAAATACGACGCATTGAAATATGATGCATTGTCCATGATCAGCCTTTCCGGAAAGCCAAACCGACAAAAGACTTCCTGCAGCCTCTCTAGTACCACTCGCGCTATCACCTTCCGGAGCGGAAACAACTCCACCCATTTAGAAAAATGATCAACGACTACCATAAGGTGTATGAATCCCTGCTTACTTCTGGGGAATGGCCCCATTAGATCGCAAGCTTTCCATGGACGCTCACTTAAAATCGGTTTCATCAAGATCGGGTGGCTTGCCGCCCCTTGATTGCACTGCTTGTCAGACGTGGCAGGAACGGCAATAACGAAAGATGTCACGCTTCATGCCAAGCCATATCACAGTCTTGCTCAGTTTTGCAAAAACTTAGGAGCCACTCTAGTGACCGGCCATGGGCTCGTCGTGCGCGAATCGCAACAGTGCGCCTCCCAGACTTTTGGGCAGAACCAAATTACACAAGTCCACGGACTCCTCATCGGTGGCTATGTATTTCTGCAGGAGCCAGTCATCGTCCAGTAAGTATGTATCCGCGACGGACCCAGCGACACACGCTAGTTCCACCAGTCCACCTGCCCCCCGCCGCACTAGACCCTGCTCCCGCCGTCTCCCTGAGACCGTCGTTCAACTCGCGACAATACGGATCGTCTTGCTGGGCATTCAGTAGCTCGTGCCTGCTGAAAGCGATTCCCATTTTCCCAAAGGGGAGTCTGGTATCGTTCCCACTCAGGACTGCAGCCATCGCTGCCGCTCGCGCCGGCGTCATGGGTCCGCTTCGGGGTCGCTCCCCCTGTCACCCGCTTCGCTGCGCGCTGCCTGCCCGGCTCGCCGAAAGGGTTTGCTATTGCAGGTGCCCTCCGTGCGTGGAGACGGCCGGCTCGTTCCATATGCGCTTCAGCCGTGTTTGCCGCCAGAGCTCGCGAGTAGAACATACGATGCGCAGGGTGGGAATATCGGTTCGTACTTGATACGAAAAATGACGGCAACGCCAACAAGGAAGTCTCGTCGAATTGCTATCGCAACAAAAGTCATTCAGGACCAGTTGCACGCTTTCGCGTTCACAACTTATAAGAAGTAATAAAAGGCACTCGGATGCTTTCAAAGCGTAATTTTTCCTCCCACCCCTCGTCACTAAACCTAACTCTCTGCACTGCATTACCTAGTATGGAATTAGAATATAATATACTGTCAGTCCGGTATTCACGTCATCTCATTTCGATTCGCTTGTTAAATGCGGCTCAGTTCGTTGTACATTTTTTTTAGATTAATTCAATTGCTTACACCGTCTCTGCAATAAAGTCTTTCCTTTATCCCGACTTCTGTTCCAGAAGAACATTTGCCTGTTTCTGCCATTTTCACAAACTTTTTCGCTCACGAGTATCTCAAAAACCCTCCGCGCACAATAAGAGCTGTTGTGCGCGCCTTCGTGTTTCACGCCGTTTCTTGTACACGGGCACATGATTGGCTCTGCAGAGAATATAGGAAGGCAGACGCACAACGCAGGTCGCTGAAAGCAGAGCGTGGAATCTCGCGCATGTTTCCTCCGTTGCCTCCGCTAGTGGTAGACACTGAACCAGAGCCTCATAGCGCACTCAGCATTGAAATATTATATTCATATTCTCATTGCGTTCGTGTTCTGCCGTGCCATGAATTACCAATTCACACTCCTAGGCATACATCACGACGTTTACATAACGGCCTAAGCATTAGGCGTATATTTGGGCAGGACTCAAGCTTTCAATTCGTCTGCACTACCACGCGCCATTGCACTATGGAATGATCTTCCCAAAAGCATTGTTACAATCACTTACCGCAGCCATTTACGTGAACAACTAAACAGACAGCTTTAAAAATTTTGCTTAAGGGACCGACAACTGCCCAGAACATGAACTGAGATTACTCTACTGATGGAAAGATTGTGCGTCGTACTGACTCAAACCAACCCTGTTTTTTTCGTGAGACGTGGATTTATATTTTTACTTCTTCACCGAAAGACGCGAAAAATGACCTTTGGTGGCATCTGGTGGCAAATGCATGAACGAATCGATGTACCGTGTCACGTGGCCGTTCATTGCCGTAGACGGTTGAGGATCTTTTTGTTGGTACTCAAATATTGTTCGTTTCTTTATATTGAACGATATTACTCCATAAAAATGTATACATAGGCCTGCGTTAGTAGTATGCATTAAAGCGGCGCTGCAATCGCGTGACGTAATGATACCACGCTCTTCAGCGCGTCTTGAGCAACTTTTCAGCGTGCTCATCCAACCGTGCACGCAGGTTGCAGGTCGCTAAGATTTTTGAGCGACATAATTTTGCTACCTACACTTCGTCTCAGAAATGACACGCACTGCTACTCGGCGCGGCCGTGCATATGCGTGCTGACGTTTTCGGTGACTTGGCTTGGCTCGTGTATCGAGAGAGTAACGCCGCTGATACAAAACCATGACACAGGCACAGGCAACCTTGGGCGCAGGCGCACACAACGCGGTATAAATACAGGGAAGGTGTATAATGCCACATCATCTCATTGTAGCAGGTTGTTATTTTCAAAAAATAGTTGAAAAGCTCAAAATAAAGGTGGTTAGGCACAGTTATAGGAACTCCTGCGAAAGCAGAACGACGACAACTTTCACACATCGCGAGAAGGCCTGGCGGCATCGCTATCAATTCTCAGCGTTGCTGGAGGAAAAGTACATGTGTGTTTAGAGCCTTTCAGATCGAAAAATACTGCTTGTAAAATAACTACGTGCTTTTGGGACTAACTACTGCAGCTACAAACACTGCGAAGGGTGAGCTTTCTGTCGCGCCGTAAAAAAATGGGTCGAGAAAAATCAGTTGTCGGTCCCTTTAAGATGTGCTTGTGGGTTAGCTATACATTTTAACATTGTGGAACGATTTCCATTTGAGTACTGCTTTACTGTTTTTGGCTTGTACCTGTACTTTTGTTTAAATTGCCTGTGCTTTGTTGTCGTTATTTATTGCGCTGTACCCCCTTCACTCAATACTTCTACGGAACACATGTGATGTGTTTTACATAAATGAATGAATGAATGACTAAATAAATAAGTAAATAAATAAATAAATAAATAAATAAATAAATAACTGCTGAAGCGTTCAGTCAGGCTCTCATTCTCAGTTTAGCATCTTTTTGTTAAGTTTTCAGTTTCGAGTGACTTTCTTCTATTATAATTCTGTCTGAAATAATATTTTTGGCAGATAACAATTCCGCTAGTGTTAGTCACTTCACTATTTTCTTGATCACGGAGGTAAATAGAACTCATGCACAAGGCATCCTTGATCTTTCAGGTTGCTATTGTTCTATAAAGTACAATGCGATACTTACCGACAGTTTCTTTCATCCACTCTTGGTCGAACTTATCCCTGCCGTTGTACACCTGAAATCAATTTTTGATACATCACCCGCAGTGCATTTACAACAACGAAATATCTGTTTTCCGATTTAGGTTCGTTTTCACGTGAAACAGTTGAAACAACACGCAGTGATATCACAGCGAAAATTCGGGTCAGCAAGCTGTCAAAAAGAGACGCCTAGAACGATAGTTTTCCTTAAAGAACTAAGACGTGGCTATGAAGGGGAATCCAATGCATGAATCTAATAGTTTAACAGCCGTTGCCTGATGGCAACAACTGTTATACTATTAAATTCATGTTTGCTGCTTTAGTGGAAAAAAAATTAAGAGTTCTTAATCAACCCCCCTTCAACAAAGAACTCTTCCTCCAAACTCAACTGACCAAATCAACTGCCGCAGAACTTGTTGCTAACCGGGAGTCAACGTGATTCTTTTCTCCAGAGCTTGTTCTTCGATGGACAGGATTCCACGATGCCAAAGCTGCTCTTCAAACCATAGATTGCGTGATGTGAGAATGCCCTATTATACATTATTAAAATTGCAGATTATCTTCAAGTTGCTACGAAAAATGGCCGCCATGTCACATTCCAGAAGATACCTGCACACCGTGGCGTGATGGGAAATCAAGCTTCCTTGCCTGTCACCTCTGGCGTGCCCCAAGGGTCTCTGACAGAATTACTGCTATTTTTAGGAGCGAAGCTCCTTAGGCCGGCACCCCGCCGTCTCCGTCGCCGTTGAAGCTCCGTGGCACGGTGCCAGCTGGGGCGTCTCCCCCTCACGCGGGAGGATAAATGAGCTTTATGAGCGCTAGAACGCGGATGGCGTCTGCACGATGCGCAAAGCGCGAGAATACGAACGCATGCGAAACGGATGCAGAGTAGTCTCTCTCTCCCTCTTTCTTCGACTCTGCCTTCTCCCGTCAAACCGGCGAACGCGCGAAACCATCGCTTCACCTTGTCGTCCGCCCAGTGGTTGGTCCGTTGCCTGGACAATGAAACGCCGCGCGCGCCGAACGCCGCGTGCGTCCTATTTCTAAGGAGCTTCGCTCATCGGTTGTATTCGTACACGGAACAACTGCTGCTTTTTGTTATAGGCAAAGATATTGCTGCTAATGTGGATCCACAGATTGAAATTCGCCTGTTTGCAGATGACTGTTCGTTATTTTGTAGAGTAAGGAGGGCTAATCAACAATCGTTATTAAATGAATCATTAAACAGCATTTACGATTGGTGTGTAGCATACGACACGGAAATTAACTTCGTCGAATTTTTGTACTTCCGATTCTGTAAGTAAATTGCAAAGGTGATTGCTTTGCTGTGACACTCATGCATACTGACTTATCGAAGTTAATTTGCATGGTGTACGCTACACACCAACAATGAAGATGAAGAATTTAGGTGTTCCTATTACGCATAATTTAATTTGGAGTGAGCATGTTGCCAATATTTGTGGGTCGGCTCAGCGAAAGCTGGGAATGTTACCACGAAAATTAAAACAAGCATCTCCTACCTTAAATGAAAGGTGACAATGCTTCCGGTCATACTGAGCCTTCTGCTCAGCCCTGGCCGATGCCAAACTCTGCCTTGCTCTACTGAAAGCTCGACAAAGTCTGTCCCGAAGTGTCGACGCGTTAGCAAAACATGCTGCCTCGTCTGTGGTGTAAGCCTTTAGTTTTTATAAACTAAAGGCTTACACCACAGTTCTTTGACCCACCCTCGAGTACGCACGTATAGTGTGGGACCCGTATCGACTAAGTCTAATAAACCAGATGGAGCGCGTGCAGGGCCTTGCTGTGCGCTTCATTTTAGATGTGAAGCATCTTATGGCGGAGCTTAATCCGGTGTGCGGCGTGACATCCCTAACTGCGCATGCGCAAACCCTTTCAAAAAAATAAAAAAAACCTCCTTTCCCCCTCTCTCTCCTCTAGGCATCCCTCCCCGCGGCAACCACACCCTCACTGCGCATGCGCCTCCCCTCCTCTCCCCTCCTACGCTCTCCCCTCTCTCCTCTAGGCATCCCTGCCCGCGGCGTCCACACTCCCACTGCGCATTCGCGTCCCTCCCTCTCTCCTCTCCTACACTTCCCCCTCTCTCCTCTAGGCATCCCTGCCCGCGGCGTCCACACTCCCACTGTGCATGCGCGTCCCCTCCTCTCTCTCCTCTCCTACGCTCCCCCCCTCTCTCGCCTCGCGACGCCGACGCAGGCAGCGTCTGCTAGCGAGTTTCTTGGTTGAAAAAACCGACTGCTCGCGCTGCACAACCGTTCACTGGCCACTCCGTATATATGGCAATGGATTTCGACCTGCAAGGTGGTGCCGGTGGGAGATTTCTCCTGTGCGTTGTTGAACAATCAAAAATTCGCAGCGTGCGCGTCAACTAAAAGCGGACTGCGGGTCTCTGTGTCCAGTCGGAGTCTTCTGTCTCTCATTGCCCTATTAGCAGCGATTGACATGTTCCAGTAGGAAACACCACTCCATCACTGCGTGCTTTGCGACTCCCCAGTTTTCTCTCCTGCGCAACGCTGCGATGAGCGCCAGCGTCAACGCCGCCGCCAGTGTAAGCGTTAGCGCCCGCTGCTTCACATCTACACATGGTTCCCTTTAGCGGGAGATGGTGTAATTTTTTAAAGACGATAGTCTTTCTTGGGATACTTAAACGCAAAAATTTTGGTCTGTGTCACATATTGGAGGCGACAAGAAAAAAATACGATGAAAGAAGAGGAAGACGAGAAGCACGCATGACGTAGAACCACGACACCAGACGAAGAGAAAGATGAAGTGGGCGATATAAAAGCGAAGGTGACGTGGACAGAGGGGCCCTGGGTGTTCCATCGTGAGCGCGTGAGCTGGACACGAGCGTCGCCGGCCTGTGTTCCGGGCGCTCCAGCTCTCGTTCTACGGCAACGCACCGTAGACTCCGGCTAGCCAAAGGACCGGAAGGCGAGCACGAGGACCCGCAGCGGCCTGGGAGCGCCATCGGCTTGTGCTCCGAGCGTCCCATCCTACGGCACCGCACCATAGGCCTCGTCTGAGCCAGATCCTGTCCCTGGGAGACGCGGGCCAGCGCAAGTACCTGCGACGCGCAGGTCACTGAACTTAGAGTCCCCCCAGCGTCAACGACAACGCCGGCACGCGTTCCTCACCACGGAAGGACGGCGCCACCGACTTGGACGCCGACGTCAGCGCCAGTGCCACTCGCAACGCCTCGCCTCATCATGAACGCCTATACGACGCCGTGAGTTGCGCAAGCGACAAACGCTTCTACTTTTGTTTGTAGTCTGTATGAGAGCTTTATTTTGTGATGGTTATGTAGACTGTTCCTTTTTTTCACATTTGTTGTTATTCTAGGGTTAATGTGTGCTTTGCTTTAGTGTGCAATTAAACATGTGTGTGTTTAACGATCTCGCCTCGTCCATTTCTTCTGGCCAGCCGATGTCCGGAGATCCGTGACAGTCTGGCTGTCCGTCTGTCTCTCTGTCGGTAACCCGATTCAGCTACTCGGCCAAAGTTTAACTTCTTTCTGAATGCCCAGCCATCTTGAACTGGTGTTCGCGTTCATATTTGTGAACATATTCGATCAAAAAGCAAATACTACGCATTCCTGAGGCGCAACATTAATATGTAAGTGTCAGGACGTGTGTTCTTTATTAGAAAATACATAGGTACGCAATTCTAAAGACCCTAGTGTTTTTTAGGCTGTCTCAGGCAAGGAAAAACATAGTAGTACGGCCGGCACAAGACTATCGTCTTTCGACGACATTTGCAGCGAAGCACGCAGATACGCGGCCAATTTTTTCTAAGTACGAAAGGACTGAATCTGTCACTGCGTTGGTTGTTAAGGCAAACCTTCTAAGTTTAGCTTCACGCAGGAAAATAGCCAGGCAAAATTTTTTTCATTAACTGTGTAATGGTACGTTAAACATTATTGCCAGGTTCTACTTGCGGCCTGCAGGCAGACAGTCACCTCGGTCCTCCCACCCATACGTTGTTAGACCTTATGTGCCTAGAGTTGATGTTTACAAACATTCCTTCCTGATCAAAACCATCGAAGAATGGAATAAACTAAGCCCAGAAATATTTGACGGCATGAATTCGCTCACGAGTTTCGATGAAAAGCTACAGTCACTCGGCACCTAATTTCGACATTCTTAGTGTTATGTATAATTGCGCTACATCGTTTCTATGCTACTTATTAGTATTTTCTCATATGCCGTACATACATTCCTGTTTTGTCCGCCGCGGTGGTATAGCGGTTAGGGTGCTCGGCTGCTGACCCGAAGGTTGCGGGTTCGATCCCGGCCGCGGCGGTCGCATTTCGATGGAGGCGAAATGGTAGAGGCCCGTGCACTGTGCGTTGTCAGTGCACGTTAAAGAACACCAGATGGTCGAAATTTCCGGAGCCCTCAACTACGGCGTCTCTCATAATCATATCGTGGTTTTGGGACGTTAAACCTCAGATATTATTATTACATTCCTGTTTTGAGTTTCCATTTTGATGTTTGTACTATGCCGGTTGTATATTTGCTTTCAGTGTTGTAAACATTCCCACTCTGTAACAGCCCGAAAGGGCTCACAGTGTTGATTCTATCGCAAGCGCTGGCGGACCACCAGTAGATGAAGAAGAAGCGCCAGCAAGCACGAGAGGATTCTCACCGTCAAAACATATTTAAAAATTTACACATCTTCACTGAGACGATCAGAGTTTATATTCATTTCTGAATCAAGAGCATTTTTTAATGAGCCATGGTCTCGGGTATATAGGCCTCAAATATTGCTTGTGCAAGATCAACTAGAGCCGTTAAATGTTAACATACGTGACATCGTTCCAAATGACTCGTTGGCAAGTACAAAAATTGAATTTGATGATATATTCCCTTCAAATTCCAAACTTCTTCCTTCTAAATACCTAATAGGCTTGTTAGAAGACCATCTACTTCAACTGGGTATTGGCAATGTAATTGCTACCGATGCATCCATGAGTGAACAGAAAGCGGGTGTAGGCATTTTCTCAGAGGCTTTATCTTGGTAATTTTCAGTGCGTCTTCCGGATTATACCCCCCATATTTGAAGCAGAGCTCCTCGCAATTATTTTAGCCCTTCGAAAACTTTCAGAAAATGATTCGGCGGTTGTTGTAACGAAAACTGATTCGCTCTCCGTATGCAAATTTCTAGCTTCAGCGTCTCCTTCCGAGCCGTCAATTTGAAATGCATTTGCGTCATTTATCCCTAAAAACTTGTGTACAGTGCGGTTGGTATGGGTGCCAGGCCATCGTGGCATATTGGTAAACGAGATGGCTGATGCACTTGCTCGGTGGTCTCTTAATGGTCCTGTAATGTCCATTGTACCTGATACTGGTTTTATTACTGAATCCAGATATCGAAAATATACCTTACTTCAAGACTCCATGAAAATGAGGCTACCAGTTCAAGAATATGGTCACCTTTCCTTTTCTTGGGATAACAAATGGTGCCCCACTCGTAAGTTGGAAGTATCCATCACAAAACTTCGATGCCGGATTCCTCCTCTTAATTTTTACTTATACAGGTCTGGTCAGGTGCCGTCTCCTTTATGCTTTCATTCTCCTTTCGTATCGAAATGGCTGACAACCCTTTATGTGACAACTGCGGCAGCGAGGAGACATTACAGCACATCTTCTGCGACTGTCCTCGCTACAATTCGCAGAGAAAATCACTCGCAGACGCTCTTGCTCGCATAGATCGCAGACCGATGACGGTGGAAACCATCCTAGAATGTCGTCTTGAGAGATCATCGCGGGTAAAGGCGACGAAGGCGGTGCTCAACTTCCTGAAGACAACAGACTTGCACCAGCGGTTATAGACTAATCGCGTTACCAAGACACTGAGGTATGTGACTTTGTGTGTGCGTGCTCTCATCTCCTCCCTCCTCTCTCTTTCTTTATCTTTAAAACTCCCTCATCCCTTTCCCCAGCGTAGGGTAGCATATACGGGTTCTTCTAGGCTGGTTAACATCCCTGCCTTTCCTTTCTCTCCTGTTCCTTCCTTCCTTCCTTCCTACTGTCAAGAGCCTGAAAACATCGAACACTTTTTAATTTCTTGCCACCGCTTTGTTAACCACAGGAAAAACATCTCGAAATTTTATTCTGAAAATTAGGAATTTCTCTTAATTCTGAAAACATTCTTTCCCTTGGGGCTTCTTCTCTGGGCCACATCAACAGGAACGTCTGCATTGCCGTCTGCGAATTTCTTAGAGACTCAAGAAGAATCCCTTGTTAAGATTTTCCCAATCAAAATTTATTACTTTGGACTTCTCACTAATTTGTTAGCAATCGATAATATAATCAACAATTCTTTATTCCATTTATGACCGGTTAATTCATTTTCCTCCAACAAAATTTTAAATTATTCCCCCATTAACCGCCGGTTAATGGCCAATCCCCCGTAGTGGGTACGAGCCATATGTACAGGAACAAACAAACAAACAAACAAACAAACGGGGACATCGGACTAGTAGCAGGGTCTTCATGGCCTCTGCAGTGTAAAATAAAAGCCCTTTTGAATCACCTTGACGGGATCGAGTTCCTCTGCGGCTGCTCTACGCCATATATCCCACACATTTTGGTGCCGATCAACCCGGGATAGACCTACCGACGGCTACGAGTTGCCCGGATGAAATGGACGAGCTCAAGGCGAAGCGGATTCACGACGATCCCTGAACAGCCGGATCATCAATGAGGCAAGTGCCCTACTTCGCAATGACTCCGCAACGTATGAGCAGCTCGATTCCATCTACTAGAGGCTTCAAACGAACAACGACGAGCTGAACAAGATCAACAGCGAATTAGAGAGTCTCATCGCGGACGAGGACTTCCAATCCGAGTTCGACACCATATTAGAGTACGAGGACAATGCGACGGGAATCCTTGCCGAGCTCCTTAGCAGGCGGAACCGCATTCAAGCTCACAAGCAGATGAGGGATCGGCGTCGGCTACCAATGTGATCACTACACCATCAGAGAGGACGGGAGCCAAGGTACCTAAACTGACGATCGCACCCTTTTCTGGGGATGTCTGCAAATGGACGTAGTTCTGGGAGCAGTATGTCCAGACTGTCCGCAACAACGTCACCTTGACTACGACGGAGAAATTCCACTATTTGCGACAGTTTTTGAAAGGAGACGCTGCTTCAGTGGTGGCTGGTCTTCAACGAGGGAAGCGTGTTATAAGGACGCTGTAGACATGCTACAGAAGCGCTTCGGGGACAAGACTCGCCAAGAGCAGGAATACTTCGCAAGACTGCGTCAGCTGACTCCTGTTCGAGCATCTGGTGACACGAGAGCCCTCCGACAACTCTATGACCACGTACTCGTGAACATCCGAGGGCTAGAGTCACTGGGTGTGCAGCGGTCGTCATTTTCATCGATGCTCTGCGACATAATACTGAGGGCATTACCCCGAGACGTCGTAGTTATGTACCACCGTACCTGTGCCGCACAAGCTGAGAGTAACCAAGCTACTGACTCTTCAGGGCTAGACGGTCTGATGAAACTCCTTTGGGTCGAAGTGGAGCGAATACAAGGATGGCAGCAGACGAGACAGTGGCGGTCAACATGCGTTTAACCAGCCAACCCGAAAGCACAGTTGGCACCAGCCGACTTCATCTGTTCTCCTGACGAGCCCCTCTTGTGACCTTCAAAGTTTGAGAGAGATTTGTGTGTTCGGCGCATCAAGGCAGCACTCAACAGGAGCGTGTCCAACCAATATGTCCACGACGCAGAAAAAGCAAGTGCTGTCCAAGGATAAACGGTGCTTCCGGTGCACAACGAAATGTCACAGGGCACGCGACTGCAAACGAAGAATCTCCTGCTTGAGATTTAAAACGTCGCCATGCCTCAAGTATGTGTTATCTGCAGAAGATTACGAAGAACTCGCACCAATGCATCGTAAAAGACAGTGTGAGCAAACCAAATGAATACGAAACTAAGAAGAAAAGCGCAAAGAAGTCGGACCGAAGGAAGACATCCGCGGTTATATGTCGAGAAGAAGCAAGATCCCCTGGCTACGCCACGCCGAGTGGAACATCTGAAGAACATGATGCAACTGCGCTTATTCGGACGCCATCTACCGCCTCAGAAGAAAAGTCCCACACGGAGAGGACATTGTACGTTAACCGCGAACGGCCCATCCACGACAAGGTCGCTGCACCACGTCAAGTTCTTGAAGTTCAGAGCAACATGGAGCACGCAGCATCGCTAGAAGCCAAGATGGCCGAGTTGCAATTGAAGTTGCGCGAGGAGAAATTGGATCGTGAACGGGAACGCAGCTACAATGCGACCAAGCTAAGCGAACTTGAACGCCTGCTTTCCGAGGAGCGACAACATCGTAAGAGCTTGGAATATAAGCTTGAAGAATTCATGAGGAAAGTTGCTCAAGCAGACTTGGTGAAGGATTACAAGACCAAAGAGTTGAACGAGGTGCGGAAGCAGCTGCTTGCAGCAGAAGAGAAGCTACGGCAGGCATCCCCTTTGGTACCCAAGATGCAGCAGAAGTTGGTTGAGGAACGACACCACGATGAATTGGTCCAATGAAAGAAACAGCCAGAAGACATTGCGAAACGTCCGCATCAGCCAGAGGACACTGAGGACATTTTCTTTGAGGACATTTTTTTTTACAATTTAAACTGCGCTGTGAATGAGACCCGACTGTAAAAGAAAGCAAGACGAGCGCAGTATGTTTTCGCCAGTTCTTTTCGCCTGTATAGTGACAAGACCGGTGGAAGTGCTCTGTCTGGCGCAGCTGCTAACCGAGCCGCCCGAGTAAATTCTCAGCGGCGCCAACTTTAGAATCCTGAGGTGCGCGCCACCGAAGCACAATTTAGGCGCAGTTGCCCAAAAGACGGAGATGTGCGCGCCGCAGCAGCAAATGAGGATTGTTGTGTAAGCATAAGTACATACACGTATCTCAAATTCTTTGACTTAGTGTATCGGAAAATGAAAACACGCCAACAGCGACGCTTACATTTCGCAAGTAATTTGTACAGCTGAGCTCATATGCTTAAGGTTTATCCGTGTGGAGAAGGAAAACTATCATCATCATGCCCAGTGCACCGCCTTCACGTCAAGCCAACTTAAGCTTAGATGGGCCTAGTTAAGCTTAGGCAATTATAGCCAAGCCAAATCAAGCATGGTAGCACGGAATAAGCTAAATATCATATAGGTAATGAAGTCATAAACTAATTAGCTCTAATTAAGTATTGTAGAATTCTTAGTTTGGCTGGTGATGTCCAGTCCGGCAAATCTTGCCAAGCCAAGTCTAAATAGTACTAATTAGTGTTAATTAATACTAAGCCTACATAGTCCTAATTTCTCAGCTCGACAAACTTTAGCTGTACCTTCAAACCACGCAATGAGAGACTATCAACGCACGTACCCGCCTAATATACAACAGACTCAGTCTGTTTTTTTAAATTCTATTTTACCATTTTATACGATTTTCCCCCCTCTCTCTCTACTTTGAGTCCCCAATCCCCCCTCCCCACGAGGAGTAGCAAGTCAGTGATTTGCATATGCCGGCTGAATTTTCTGCTTTACAATAAAGAGCTCTCTCTCTTAGTCCTATTCAACTTATTAGCCTATAAGTGCAGGTTACTTAGCCTAATCAATAATCAAATAAATTATGCATTAGTTAGGCTCATTACGCGAATTATTGTAACTGAGCTAATCAAGTTCCTGGAATCGTGTTGATACGGTGCTGCTATATGACGACTAACCGATATCAAATCGATACGTTTGACAAGCTAGTCACCTAACCTTGGTTTATGAGAATTATCTCGTGAACACTTTGTGCAGCCACTTTTGGATGCACATTTCAATTGATCTAACAACGCTTAGCAAAACTTAGAAAAGCCTAGCAAAGCCATATGACTAGCTTGGTGTCCACCAGCTCTGCCGTAGCCCAGCCTTGCGACTTAGTGCAAACTGCGCTAGTTTTTGTTAGGCGCACTGCGACGTGAAAATTTACGATCAGCGACTAGCTATCGGGTTCAAAGTCCAAATTCTCGCAGGGTCCCATATAGTTACATACGCTCGCAGTGAGAAAATCTTGTGTGTTCAAACATAGCTACTTCAACCTGCCTCGTTTTCGTTAAGGTACGTCGGGCGGCGTTCATGAATCTGGAAAAAACTAAAGGCATGCCTTCACGATTTTTTAAATGCGAAGCATTTCTTAGCGAACTTCGGCGACATTGAGCGTATCTATCTATCTATCTATCTATCTATCTATCTATCTATCTATCTATCTATCTATCTATCTATCTATCTATCTATCTATCTATCTATCTATCTATCTATCTATCTATCTATCTATCTATCTATCTATCTATCTATCTATCTATCTATCTATCTATCTATCTATCTATCTATCTATCTATCTATCTATCTATCTATCTATCTAGCCGCCTACGACTTTGTGCTCTCCTGGCCGTATCGTTAATGGGATTTATACCAAATTTGCTATGGCATAACATGACTGTATGACGAACATAAATGGCTGGTCACATCATGAAAATCATGACTAACTTGTCATGTAAAGTATCAATTGCATGCCACGCTCATGGCGCGCTCGCGGCCGTTTCGTCAGCTTGATATACACCAAATTTGGGATTGAGTGACGGGACTGTATGACGAACATAAATCACAGGTGGTAATATCCAAATAATGACCTGCATGTCATGAACAACATGATTTACATGCCACGCTCGTTTCGTTGACTTGATATACACCAAACTTGGTATTGAGTGACGTGACTCTATGACTAACATAAATGACAAGTGCTAATATGGAAATCATGACTTCTCATATGCGACATGACTTGCATGGCACGCTCATGGCGCGCTCGCGGCCGTATCGTTTGCTTGATATACACCAAATTTGGTATTGAGTGACATCACTGTATGACGAACATAAATGACCAGTGGTATTATGGAAATCATGCGACATGACTTGCATTCCACGCTCATGGCGCGCTCGCGGCCGTTTCGTTAGCTTGATATACACCAAATTTGGTATTGAGAGACATGACTGTATGACGAACATAAATGACCTGCGTATTATGGAAATCATGACTTCTCATGCGCGACATGACTTGCATGACACGCTCATGGCGCGCTCGCGGCCGTTTCGTTAGCTTGATATACACCAAACTTGGTATCGAGTGACGTGACTGTATGACTAACATAAATGACAAGTGGAAATATAGAAATCATGACTTGTCATGTGCGGCATGACTTGCATGCCACGCTCATGGCGCGCTCGCGGCCGTTTCGTTAGCTTGATATACACCAAATTTGGTATTGAGTGACATCACTGTATGACGAACATAAATGACAAGTGGTAATATGGAAATCATGACTTGTCATGTGCGACATGACTTGGACGCCACGCTCATGGCGCGCTCGCGGCCGTTTCGTTAGCTTGATATACACCACACTTGGTATTGAGTGACGGGACTGTATGACGAACATAAGTGGCAGGTGGTAACATGAAAATCTTGGCATGCATGTCATCTACAACGCCATTTACATGCCACGCTCATGGTGCGCTTGCACCCAGTTCGCTAGCTTGATATGCACCAGAATTGGTATTGCGCAAAGTGACTGTATGACGAACACAAATGACAGGTCCTAAGATGTAAAACATGACATGCAAATTATTTAAAGCATGATTTGCTCCTTCCTGGCTGCTTCGCATTACATCGATTCCCAAAGTGCGTGGGATCTGCCGGCTTTTTTTTTTTTTTTGCAATTAAGCGACTTACCGCTAAGTGTGTCCGGCTCTCAACGCGTAGGGCAGCAGAAAAATAGTCGCCTGGCTTGATTTGAATCGTGGAGTTCCTGTAATTGAGGCCGGTGTGTTTCTGATAACTCATTCTAAGGTAACTGTCGTCCGATAAGGAGACGCCTGCTATGTACTCCGCAAGGATATAATCTTTCCAGTCAAAGGTAACTCGGAAGCCACCCCTGAAAAAAAAAGTTGATGCAACTTATCAGGCGCACAAATCACTGAAGTTCGGTTGGTGCCTGGTTGTGAGGATTTTAAAGCTATATAATGGGAGAAAACGTAAGTAACTGTTTGTTACTTAAACATGCAAAGTACCTTTCAATAATTTTGAGCGACAGCAACAGTAAGTTTATTAAACGAGTGCACGTCGATTACGCACACACAATGCTTAGAAAAAGTGCCGATGAATTCAGGCAGCGTAAGGTTTTGTTGTAAAATATTGTCACGGGGTCGTGACGTCGACGAAGGCAGCAGTCGGCGTGTACAAGTTGAAACTCTTTACTTGGCCGAACTTGCCGCCGGAAAACCGAAAGTCAAACTACAGCAAGCAATGCACGCTGTGCAGTGATACTCTGATAGCGGCGAACAGAGCGTCGGCCGTCAATAATCTGATCTGCGGCAACGCTCGTCGGCATTTATACACGCGGCGTCGAACATTCGAGCGTTATCGCTGGTGGCCGAGTTTGTTCCAGAATAAACTCAGCTGTGCGCGTTTGCGCGCTCAAGCCGGACAGATGATCCGAAAACTATCTAGAATGCTCTCAGAAATTCTGGTGCAGATTGCGCAAGGCAGTATCAGCATGTGCATTACGCCGGGAACACAAAACATAAAAAGGAGCGTGTGTGGCAATATAGTACTTTTCGCGGTATCTTGTAGTAAAGAACAAATAGTGCGCAGCTAGTCTTGAGTAATCAACTATTTAACTTTATCATACGCTTTGACGTAAATGGTGTGTATTGAACGGTGAGAGTAAATAAGCAAGGAATGTCATAATAGCGAATTTTGTAACATCCCCCCTCCTTTGCATTTTTTCAAATGGGGTTGTCAGAGCATCTATCTTAAGCATATACACACTAAATGAAGCTCAGAGCTCAGGATAGCTTAGCAGCAATATCTTTGCAGAAGGGGACTACAGTACCACCAGCGTGGTAACTTATAAAAAAGTGAAGAGGTCGTAATGCTTGTTTCTTTTGTGATCAACGGAAAGCCAGGAGTACGATTATCTTCCTTCTTGTTCAGGCCAGTCTAGATGTACTGTATTAAAATTTGATAAAAATTACACCATCTCCCACTACAGGGAACCATTAGGGGATGCGAAGCAGCATTGGGGGGTGCACACAAAGTTTCCGTTTACGTCAAGGTAGCGCTTCCGCTACAGAGAGACAACGCGAGTCTGCGGCGAGGGTGGCGAGGCTTTCGAGACAACTGCAGCGACCGGGAACCGACGGAGCGACCGCACGGTTCAAGCGACACTTCCTCGACCGAGCGCACGCGCTTAAATGAAATGCGGGAGGGAGAGCTGGGAGTGGGTTTACAGGCCGCAGCGCGCGGGGAGGAGAGGAGACAAGGCGACCGAACGCCTGCGTAAACGCCCGCGTAAACGAGGAGAGTGCGCGGCTACAGCGCGGGGGAGGAGCAGAGAAGGCGACCGAACACCTGCGTAAAGGAGGAGAGTGGGAGAGAGAGTAGGCGCATGCGAAGTGGAGCGCGGACGCCACCTGATCAAGCTCGCTCATAAGATGCTTCGCATCTAACAATCTTCATCCTAAAACCTATGTCACTGCCTCCCACGAGCCAGCTAGCAGTTGCGGTTCAACAGTGGGAGGCCGTATGTCATAGCTCTGTCCCTGGCCTGCCGGCCAGGTTGGTCAGCAAAGCAGATGGTGCCCGAGCTCAAGGCCTCATGGTCACCTAACGAAGGAGCTACCAACCTAAGTATACTGGTTTTAAAATAAAGATTTCCCTCCCTCACTCACTCGCTCACTCACTCACTCATCAGTCTTTTGAGAGTAGCGATAACAACGGCGTGAGAAGTACGAAGCGCCTCAAATAAATTGGCGAGATAACATAACAGCTGTCAAGTTATCCGTAAGTACTGTATACTTACTTATCGGAGTCCATGAAGCAAAACAGACGTGCGGTGAAACCAATGACACCTGGATATTTGGTGTAAAAGTAATTAAACTTTGCATGTTCACCAGGCTGCAATAAAGAATAAAACGTTCTCACCAAACTTGGGCCAAATAACTACGCCACATTGGCAATATATGCAAACAAAAAATAAGTTGGGCGCGAGGCTGGAACCAACAACGGAGCTGGACGGCCTCTTCGATTCTCTTTCTTTCGCTGTTTCGTGACTGAAATCAACAGTTAACTTCGCGCCAAAATCACGACCGCTCAAGAACACGAAGGAGCACATAGACAGGACGGGGGCTTGTTTGTAACAATTGTAAGGGAACACTCGCCCTGTCTTTGTTCCTTCGGGATTTTGGCGCAAAGTTGACTTGATACCAGACATGCACCAAACTGGCCCACAGTGAGTACAACTAGGGTTTATCACCCGTTATTTCTTTCTCTCTTTCTTTCTCATTTTTCTTTCTCTTTATTTCTCTCTATCTCTTTCTATCTTAAAGGGACCCTGAAACGGTTATTTGAAGCTTTGTCAGCGTTTAGGCTAGAGCATCATCGAACCATTGGCACCACAAATTTCGCTGCTCGCCGTGTACCAAGGCGGCTACGGCCAATTATATCATACCCTCCTTCTTACCCCTGCCTTGCCTCCTCAACTCATGATACACGCTGGCATCGCTGGCGATCGCAGAGCTCATGTGAGCACACTCGATGATTTGAGCTTCGCCCAGTGATGACCTCTGAGACTGCACGCCGACAGGTTGCGTGCATCTCGGAGACCATAGCCCCAGTGCGCCCGGCAGCACGCACGCCGTCTGGCAGCAGAGACATCGCGGAGGGGTTGATATCTGCTCCGACAGGTGCCGCCACCCTACCAGCCCAATTTTTCGTGCGCGCACACCGCAGCCAATCAGATCGTGCGCAGACTGCGTGTCATACTGGGGAGGGGCGGTTGAAAACGCGTTGGGCTGAGCCGCAGTGATCTGCAGCGATTCGCAGCTTTATAGCGTTGTAATCAATTACACAGTGTACGCAGAGAGCTTAAATTAGTCTGTAAATGAGCCTTAGGACTTGGTCTACTGGCTCAATGTGTTTGTACAAAATCGTCAAAACCGTTTCAGGGTCCCTTTAAAGGGGCCCTGCAACACTTTTTGAGCATGCTCAGAAAACGCTGCCTATCGGTAGTCCAGGCTCTCGAGAACACGCGAGCCAAATATTATAGCGCAGCACGCGGCGTGGAATTCATAATAAATTCTCAAAGTCAGCCAGAACTTGCTTTCTCTTCTCTCAAAAATCACTCGTCAGTGTCGTCACCGACGAGAGTATCACTCGCATCAGCCATTGGCTGATTTGAGCATGGCGCGCTCGGTAGTTACAGAGGCCGCCGCGGGAGGCCGCGACTTGTCCACGCGTGCGCGCGCGCTCGCAATGAAAATTGGCGTATTCGAAGAAAAAAAAAAGAGAAAAAGCTCTCAAGATCACGAGGCGCGCGTGACGTATTTTCTTTCCCCGTGCCATCCCTCCCTGCTTAGCTTCCAGCGCTTTCGACGGGACGAGAAAAGAGAGAATGCAATTGCAGCGTGCGAGAAATATTTGTAACTCCACTCGTACTGGACGGATTCCAAAAATTTTTGCGGCAGTGAATTCGTGAGGCAATAAGCTCCTTTAGTGAATCCATTCCATGGCTACTTGGAAAAGTGTTGCAGGGCCCCTTTAATCCCTATTTTTTCTATCTCGTTTTTGTGTCTGCTTCTCCCTTTCTCTCGCTGTCTATTTCTTTCGCTGTATCTGTTTTCTCCTTCTTTCCTTTCTTTCTCTCTGTGTCCCTCGTTCTTAGTATCTCTCTCGCTCTCTCACGTATCCGAGTTCTTGGATCCCACGCCGGCCAAAGCGGCGCAGTGGGAGAGCATGCGCCGTGCACTCCCGTTCGGTGAGCGAAGAAGAATATCAAGAAGAGGACGAAGAGAGTACGTGCCGGTATGATGATGATGATAGTTTTCGCGAACCTCCGCGGTGGTTTACTGAGCACAGACAGCTCCGCTGTTAGAAACCTCTTGTGGTGACAACCTTGAACGGCTCGTGAGAACAGTGTACGGCGACAACCAGGCGTGTGGCACGAAAAACGGTAACATGACCCCCCTGCACGCCTCGTGGATGGGGGGCGATCCAGCTGCGCATTCCCTTCGTCTTTGAGGCAACGGCGTGAATAAAAAATGAAAGAAAGACCGGTGCTTACGTGAGTCCACCTAAAGTCGACGACCAACTAGGCGCCTCAATTCACCAGGCGTGGGGGTGATCACGTCACTTCTTTACTACACTCCGACGAATGTGAAACGAGTCGGAAACAGCGGTCGTTTAAACGGGGTAGGAGGTTTGAGCAGGCAAGCAGGGGTCTGCTTAAACAGCACTAGGATTTATCACGTCGCGAACTAGTTACTGCCAAGTAGTCTGAACAACAAATAAAAACATCCAGTAGATGTCGGAAAAGTCAGTTAGCCAGTAAAATATATCGATACAGTTGTTGTACCCCCCAGGGGGAGCCACTGTAGCGGCCCTTTGTACTGAGATTAACGGGCACCATGTTGCGTCGTGCAGGCGATTCCGACTGCCGCCCTTTGCGTGGCTGTGACAGTACAGGTTGAGAGAACATTCATATCTGTCCCGAGTTCATCGCCCAGCCTTTCGCCGGGGCAACGGTGCCAACAGTGCACAACAGTGGCGGCAAGAATTGAACTGAATCGTGAAGCGCTAGTGTTTTCAGTACATTCTTTTTTCAGCACATTCCATTGAATAAAGTTAAAGCGTCCCATTGCTGGCTTACTGTTCATCTTGTTCTCCGTGTTCTTGCACACCTGTTCCACATGTTTCATCTGTTAAATACCTTGGTGTAGTTCTTAAAAGTGACTTCACCTGGAATTCTCACATGACGTACGTTTGTTCAAGACCCCGGGCAGTTTCTCGTACATTATATACTATCAGATACTATATGCCACTATCAGTTCGCAAAATGATACTGCAAGCCCTAGGTTATAGTATTCACCAGTATGATGTTACGGCGTTCGGTCACTGCGTGACTCGTTGGACAAATAGACTAAATTCTATCCTTCGTTCTATTTTGAAAGTGATTAGTTCAGTTTAAAACTGCCCTCAGCCACAGACCTTTTTAAAAAAAATTGGCCGCGTATCTGCGTGCTTCGCTGCAAATGTCGTCGAAAGACGATAGTCTTGTGCCGACTGCACTGCATGAGCGGCATGAGTACCACAATTTAATAGCTGGGCTAGCCGCTGGGCTCGTTTTTCGGACGTTTTCCGGGCGCGCTTAGACGGACGCCGGCGTTTCTCCGCTGAAATTTGGTCGTCGGTCTCTTCTCTGCGTTCTCTGATCATGTCTTGTAGAGTGGGTCGTATTTCATCAAGCGGCCATATATGTTTTGCCTTGCCTGAGACAGCGCTCTTCTACGATGAATCAGCCGCATCTGGCTGGCATTGATAAAACAGAAGAGGACGCCATCTATAGCGCTACCGGGGAACATCGGCTTGTGTTGATGTTCCCCGGTAGCGCTGTAGATGGCGCTACCGTGTAGACCACAGCCAGCCACAGCGTCGAAGTTAAATCACTGGGCGGAGACTTGTTTTGTACACAGCAGCGCCGCGTAATAAACACTAGGATCTTTATAATTACGTATCTATAGATATTGTTTTAAAGGAACACTGTGAATAGTACTAAGGTATTGATGTTGTGCCTCAGGTATGCGTAATATTTGATTTTTAATTGCCCACGCTCACCCGTATGAACACTTGCTTCTTGGTCAAGATTGGAGGTCGTAAGGCAGGTGGTTAAAGTTTGGCCAGCTAGCTGAATCGTGTGACGTGCCGACAAACAGACAAACAGACAGACAGACAGACAGACAGATAGACAGACCAAAATTTTTCCGTTCAGGTATCCCAAGAAAGACTATCGTCTTTAATAATTGCGCTGCTCTAACTTTGATGCCCTTCTGACTGAGACGGCTGTCCTGAGGCATTTTTGGTCTAACAAGTATAAAGTTCCTTCCGTCCCTACACGATGCCTCCGACCTAAAAACCATTTTTGGGTGATTCGCTGCGCCACCAGGTATGGTCAGCGCACTCGTAGCTACTTTCTACTGTCTTAGTTTAATCAACTTGCCCCGAGTGTCTTTCGCGCCAAAACAAAATTCAAAATGAAGCAACGTTCTTCGTCGCAATTAATCTTTAACACCTTTGTGTTATTTGTTCTTTTCTTTCGGTAAATTCCGCTGCGGTATTAGAACCTTAAGATAACCATGTATTTCGGGGTGCGCATAGGCGTTCGTGCACTAAAGGAATTAAAATTCATATTTTCTTTATTTTTTTTCTACACGTTCGAATTAAGTTACAGCTTTATCATGTGTTCTTTTGTTTTCAACACGAAATTGCTTTTATGCCGGGACCCACCAAGACTTTACTGACGTACTTCCGTCACGGATATGACGTTGTTAAAATTTACATGAACAAAATACAAAGAAATTGACCAGAAGAAAAAGTTTCGCAAATTCGGGAGATCTGGGAGTCGAACCCGCAATCTCTAGGTCCGCGGCGATTCATACCGGGCCCTCAATTAACTACGCCACCAGAGCATACAGGAAGAGCACCTTCGACGCACCTTATATGTCTGACACTCCTTCTCTCTGTACCTGCACTCTTGGTTTATCGGGGTGGTGCCGCCGCCTACGAGCGGAGGAGAGAAGTATTGTTTTATAACACTAACGAGCACCGGCAGAGAACGCTTCGGTAATCTCGGCACTACGGTACGGCGCCTCGATGCCAGCATTCGAACGGACGCTGGCATCAGGGCACTCTACCAACGTCACCTAGGTGGCGTTGGCTCTACTCAGCACAGTGGAACGTGGCCTCCGCAATGAGCTCTGACAATGTTTCTGGAGCCAGCCAACCTCGGAGGCCACGAGCGAGTTGTCTCGGTGACGACGCAGTTATGCACTTTGTGTTTCGCGTTGTATTAGTGTGCCAGTTATGTGCTTTGTCCTTCGCGTTGCGCTATTGTGTGCAGCTTCCATACGCACCAACGCTGTTTCTCCGCCGTCTACTGATAAGAGTGCGAGGGCACCGACTACGAAAACTGCTGCACTAAGCTCCCCCGAAAGACAACGGCGTCGACGGGCGAATGTCGCGCAAGTGAGTTTGGTGCAGCTAGTGACACGCCAGGGGGGAGCAGTGGCCTTGGCGCGTTCGCGGCTCAAGCTGAGTACTGCAGCCTCTCGCGTTTCCGAAGTTGAGCGTATCACGACCCAACTAGCCGCCATAAACATACCGAAGCACGACGGAAATGATCGTACCTTCCGCGAAGCGACCCATCATCAGGACGCTGCTCGCCAACACGACGCCGGATGCGAAGCACATCCACAGGTTGGTAACCGGCCCGTAAACCATGCACCCTCCGCTCCAGCGGACCGTCAGTTCGCAAAACGATTGAGCGAAAACCCGTTCCGTTTGGCTTGCACGGTTTGAAAACGCCTGTGGTTCATGTGTGATTTGCGCGATGCTCCGCTGTGTGCAATGTAGTGCATCCGGAAAATGTATCCCGGTCGCGAGTTGTGGCTTGTGATGGAGCAAAAGTGTCACCAGGCGTCAACATCGGTGCGCCAACGTCTCAGGGTGCTGTAGCGACTATACACTAATTGAGATTAAATATCAATGTGGAATAAACATTCAACTACTTCTCTGAAGACACGTTTCACTTTCGTGAGTTATATTGATTCCTATATTGGAGGGATCAAACACTTTTTTCCCCCGCTTTTCTTTACCTCACCGGAAATCTGACTGTGTTCTGTTATTGTATTGTTGATATTGCATGTACGAACGGTTAACTGATGTAAGGCTAGGTGACATTATATGTATTAGCATCAGTTTTATTCCTCCATGCACCGCTGGACAAGCGCGTCTATATTTTGCGTGTATGCGCGAAAAGAAAAAAAACATGTCTGCATTTGTGTGGTCTTAGATAAATCAATTCCGGTGGTCTGCTGTCTGTATGCTGTGCCCTTCAAGCCCAATGAGGCCTTGGCAGGTCCAATTTTTTTATTGCTGTCTCAAAATCTTAATGAAGTATTATTATTATTATTATTATTATTATTATTATTATTATTATTATTATTATTATTATTATTATTATTATTATTATTATTATTAAACTCATCGGAGCAATGATGTCCGCTCTAGGCCTGATTGAACCTTTTGATACGTCCACACCGGTCGAGAGGGATTTGTATGTATTCAGGTCCAACTTCTTTCTGGATGCAAATGCAGTGGCGGGAGAGAACCGTCAGTTAGCGGTGTTCTTCAGCATGTGTGGCGCGGACACATTTGAGTTACTGCAATCGAGCGAAGCCCCAGCGACGCCGCAATCCAAAAACCTTGACGAGGTGCTCGAGGTGTTCAAGACCCAATTTTCACCGCAGCTATCTGAAATAGTTCTCAGAAATACATTTGACGAGTAGAATCAAGCCCCGAAGAGAACAGTATCCTCTTTCGTCGCCGAAATCTGGTGCCTGGCCCTGTACCGCAATTTCCCCATCCTGGAAGAATTAGTCAGAGGTCGTCTCGTGTGCGGACTAAGCCGACAAACACCTGAAGACTCAAACAACTGTTCGCAAAGAAAATTTCGCAGACCCCACGTGCCATGAGAATCGATGTTATGTGAAGCATGCGGGGGGGAAAATGACTGTGGTGTAATTTTTTATTGAGCGAAACGTTACGAAATGACTCAAAAGATAGGTACCTATGTTATACGCACAGACATATGTTGAACAGTCGCATATGTTTTATATAACCAGTTGTTTGCAGTTGCGTAACGATGCCAACAACATTGGTATTTCCCACACCTGAAGCGGTAAGCTACTATGCAGCGCTTGTGCTAGCGAGGATGGTAGCCCTGGCTAGTGCTACGTACACCAACGTCAGTGGATGGAGCTTAAGTACACATCTGACGTTAACCCGACATGGTGCCTGTATTATAGGAGTACATATGAAAAGTTGATGAAATTAGATAGCCGGCACTGCAACCACAACTGACGTTTCGCCAACATTACGCCTGCATAGAGTTTTTTCCCAAAGCAGTTTTGAGACCTGGTGTGGCTCTGTGGTAAAATACATGATTTTCATGCAGAATGCTTGGGTTCGATTTCTGCTGGGACCCTAATATTTATGCTTTGCATTCGTCGGGTCAACGCTGCTGGCGTGAGTTTTTCTAAACGCTCTCGCATTTAAATTACCAATGTCTGTTTTGGCCGTTCCAGGGTAGATATAAACTTCCGATAACCTGTGGCGCATGCCAGCATAACGCGGCCCGTGGTATACGGGTATGTGCCACACGTGTCTGGAGGAAAGGGTTTGACGAAGTGCGCAGCGGGAGTTTCACGTTATTCATGTCATGACAAGCCAGACATATTCGTCAAACCATCTTACCCTCCCACGCTAATTTTGGTCAACCCCAAGTTAAGGAGGCTATCACGAGAGCACCCCGACGTAGGCGGCTAGATAGATAGATAGATAGATAGATAGATAGATAGATAGATAGATAGATAGATAGATAGATAGATAGATAGATAGATAGATAGATAGATAGATAGATAGATAGATAGATAGATAGATAGATAGATAGATAGATAGATAGATAGATAGAAACGGTCAAAGTGTCTGCAGTTCGCTAAGGAAAAATGTTTCGCATTTTAAAAAGGGGCTGACTTAAAGGCCGTAACCCAGGGGGAGGCTCTGCTGCGAAAAGCAGAAAGGTTGCATGACATTCTGAACAACGGGGCACTGCTGCGACCGTTGTCGCAACAAACCAAGTGAAATGCCAGGAATAGGGTACAGTTGGGACGACCGACCGGTAGGCTTCGAGTTACGTTAATTGCTAGGGGTATGGTGGTGCCACATACTCGCCGACTGCCGATTCAAGAACGTGTAGTGCGGGACATGCCAGGAAACTGGCCCCATCGAACGAGCCTGCCGCGCTGGTGGCTCGAGTGGCCAACAGTGAAACCTGTTGCCTCAACCGCCACCGAATTCCAGAGCGGCGTACGTCGAAACCACATTCCCTCCTGAGGAGTGCTACTACAGCAACCACGTCGGCGCACAAGGATTGCCGGTGCCTTGAAAGGTACGATCAAACGTTTTCATCGAGGGCCATACTTGCGAAATGGAGGGGGACTCTGGATCGGATTTTCTCGATCTTCGTCGAGGAGACATTCCGCCGCCTCCGGCAGTGCGGGGGAGAACCGGCATTGACCGACTTCTCTTGGACAATGGTCGACTCTCAGCTGGGCCCCGTGGATTTCGTGGGGGCCTGCAACGTGCATGTGGAGCACAAGGAGTTCGTGGGTCCGCTGCGAGTAATGCTAGCAAGAGGCACCCACACCAACCAGCTGGAAGTTGACTGGTTCCGACAATTGGGTATTGTTATGACAGGATTTTCCCAGGTCGATAAATTGATGGACCAACACTTCTGTCAGAGTTCCCTGAGGTAGGTACTTAAAGGGGGGCTTTTGGAACTATGTCCGCCCACAGTGTCCCTGCACCATGACTTCATGATTCAAGAGTGTAGCTGACTGGGCTAGTTGGTTATGCATACTTGGTTGGTTAAGCATGATTCAACCAGACCACCTGAAACCTCGAAGAGTGCCTTTTGCAGTCCTGCCGAAGGTAGAGGAGGAGTTGGACCGCCTCGTTCAGCAGGGACAGCTGGAGCCTGCGACACAGCCACCGGGGCGATCCCCATAGTTACAATATTCAAGAGCAACAGTGGCGTTAGGATATGCGAACATCAGAATTGACGATGCTGTGAATAAATACCTGTATCCGGCTTCCGCTGTGAGTTAGTTGCTGTCTTCATTGACGGGTGAGTGTGCTTTGCGAAATTTGGCCTTGCACAGGCCTATCAAGAACTGTCCGTTGATGTAGTATTAGATGTTTCTCTGGGAGCATGGATTAAGCAGTGCACCTTGACTTTTCCAGATGTCCATCGATGGCCTCATCAAGAATATTACCGGAGTAGTTCCTTACTTGGATGATATTCCGGACAGTTGCTGCTACACTACACGAGCTTGCATCTCGACTCCGCGGGATTATTCAGCCTTCTAAGAACGTAGGTCACCGGATCAAGATAGGAAAATACGTGATCAACGTGCTTCAGGTCGGATTCTCGGGTTCTAGAGCGGGAGCTGCCGGCATGCTTCCCACCGATATGAAAGGTCGCAGCAAACCACGACGCACCTGCTCCGAAGAACTCGCAAGAACTGCGAGTTCCTCAGCGTCCGAAATTTTTATCGTAATTTCTCGAAGGGTAAAGCACAGTTGCGGAGACCGTCCACAGTGTCGAGCGTCAAGAAATAACATGAATATCTCTACGGTCGTGAGTTTGTGGTCGTAACAGATCGCAAGACGGTCCTGCGAATCTGTGCGCCTGAAAAGATGTCCCCACTCATCGCGCCCCTCGAATGATCTGGTGGTCATCATCATCATCAGCCTCACTACGCCCACTGCAGTGCAAAAGCCTCTCCTATGTTGCGCCAATCAACCCGGTCCTGCGCTTTCTGCTGCCGTGTTACAGCTACAAACTTCCTAATCTCATCTTCCCACCTAATTTGCTGTGTCCCTCACGCGTCTGCCTTCTCTTAAAATCCAGTCAGTTACCCTCAATGACCAGCGGTTATCGTGCCTACGCGCTGCTTGCCCGGCCCTTGTTCATTCCTTCTTCTTGATTTCAACTATGATATCCTTAACCCCCAGTTTGTTCCCTGACCCACTCTGCTCTCTTCCTGTCTCTTAAGTTTGGAACATTCCTGTCTCCGATGGTACATTCTCTTGAGTGCCTACAGTTGCACACTGGTCTATTTTCCGGGGAAGGAGGTGTTCAATGCTGACACGCTCAGCACACTGATTTCACGTGCCTGTATCTACGCCCCCCACCTTTACTCGAGGTCTTCAATGCTGGAGTTAACAAGGAAGCATCCTATGCAGGCCACAAACATCGCTGCTTTGAGGCGGCGTGGCCCTGTGCTGTCTCGTCTACTAAGCTTGACACATGCCTCTCAGAACATCTGGGTTGCGAGTTTCCGGTCAATGCGCAGAGACAGCATGAGAACTCAGTGTAAAGAGGGTGCGGAAGAACATTCAATTCTCTGAAGTTCTTAGGCAACCGTGGGAGCAGCACACAACCATAGCTTTCAATAAAGAAAAGAACGAGCGATGAAGTAATGCTGTTGCGCGATAGGCGGTGAAAAAGATCACTGGACAACTTATGCGTTCGCTTAAAACAATTCGTAGTTGAAACCCATCCGATGGGACTACTTTGTTGAGCGCATTATATAGACATCCGAAATGCAGTAATTAACTATTTCTGTAATAAACTTCAATAGAACAGAATAAAATATTATTTCTAGTAAATTTCTAGTATTATTTCTAGTAACGTGGGCAGCTTTATAACTCTGAATTGAAGAATAATTTGTTGAAACAGTCAGGGTACAATCCATTCCAACGACAACACCGAATATCTGAATGTATTTTCCCCGCTGATTAGTAGCACCAACTATTGCAATATAGCCCTGTACTGTACTTATATTGAGGTTTGTAGTTCACACGTTAAGAGCTTATCATGAGAAAAATTTTCCCTTTTTATGTTTTTTTTTTGTCATTGGAATATTTCAGCGTCGTACGCCTCTACGGACGTCCCACGATGGTCTGCAGTCTAACATACATTAGAAAGCGAGCTCCTTATCAACTCGATAACTGGGCTAACGAAGAAAGTATATCACGAATTCTTACCGGGAAATAATAGTGGAAGCCTTCCCTTGAGCCGATCTCGTGCTGATACGAAAGAAAAGCTATAGGAATACTCGAAAAGGAGTAGATTGGCAGATGTTTAGTCATTTTGTCGTAGCTGATCTAAAAAGCTAGGCAGACTAGCTTCAATTACTGCGCGTCTACTATATAACCAAGCTTCCGGGTTGGCAGAAGGACGACTGAGGATGTTCTGGAAACGGTTGAAGGCTTCTACTGGCCAATAGAATCATTCATTCTTTTATGATTTGCATGAGCGACTCATGGTTTCTGACAACACCGCAATGACAGGCACATAATTTTTTCTTACTTCCTCTTGCAACCTCTTCGCTTGTTGAGTAAGGATGGGAGCCCAAGAATTCTGCTACTCTCCATGCGTGATCTTTTACTGCAGGCATACATTTATCTCAACCGGCGCTGAATAAGCCTTCCCGAAAGCGCGCAATTGTTTTATTGTGAGATTCTCACTAATAAAAATGACCACAGGAAGTATTCCTGGCGGATTCGCTAACGTGAGATTGTAAATAACTCGGAACGATAAAAATCGCTTGCCTATCCGGCGCAAAATTTCGTTCGGTAATTTCTTTCAAATACAGAATTATAGGTTTTGAGATCGTGTACCGTATAAGGTGCACAGTAACGTATAAACCTGCAAATGGAGTGCATGCTGGGTGTGCCGTGTGCCAAGCACTCCAAAGACAAAGTACGCAGCAGTTCAATGTAGGGGTGTGCGAACAGGGAAATTTAGAATTGAATGTAATACAAACCGAATAGGATCATACTGAATCGAATGCGAATGCTAATCGGATACTATTCGAATAGTTTTCGAATACTAGAGCAACCATTTTCAAGAGGCCTAAAATTCTACAACTTTCTATTTCAAACAAACATTCACAAACTTTAACAAGGTAACAGTACCACTACATTTAACTGACAAAAGATACCACAATTATGTAAACTGAGGTATGCCCCTATAATATATTGACTAGAGCCTACGAAGTATTTTTTTAACTGTAGGGTGACTACAGCAGTTACTTCGAGGTGGTACTTTGTCCCCAGCTTTTATATAGCACTGAGACCTAAAAGGTAATGTTTCATGAAAGAACATGAATCTCATAAAAGTGATAGTGGTTGCGGACTCATTCGCTTCATTACAGCTTAGCTTAAAGCAAAAAAAAATGCGCCCACCTCCCCGAAGGGAATCGTGAGGAAATGCGAATGCATTTCGCGCGCGCTTCACTCCATTTATATATGGTGGTTGTGGTTCGAAGAAGGAAAAGGCGCCTGATTTCTGCAGCCCGGTCGGGAGCAAGGCGCAGCGCCCTTTTTTTTTTGCTTTTTCTTGTTTTTTTTAATTGTTTTTATTTATTTTTTAAATTTTTTTTTTCATGTATAGCTCCGCCGAGCTCCGCCGCAGTCCGCTTTTAGTTCACCCGCACGCTGCGAATTTTTATTGTTCAACAACGCACAGGAGAAATCTCCCACCGGGACCACCTTGGAGGTCAAGATTCATTGCCTTATATACGGGGTGGCCAGTGAACGGTTGTGCAGCGCGAGCAGTCGGTTTTTTCAACCAAGAAACTCGCTAGCAGACGCTGCCTGTGTCGGCGTCGCGAGGCGAGAGAGGGAGAGGGGGGTAGCGTAGGAGAGGAGAGAGAGAGAGGGGGGGGCGCACATGCGCAGTGGGAGTGTGGACGCTGCGGGCAGAGATGCCTAGAGAAGAGAGGGGGGAGCGTAGGAGAGGAGAAGAGAGGTGGGACGCGCATGCGCAGTGGGAGTGTGGACGGCGCGTGCAGGGATGCCTAGAGGAGAGAGGGGGGAGCGTAGCAGGGGAGAGAGGAGGGGAGGCGCATGCGCAGTGAGGGTGTGGTTGCTGCGGGGAGGGATGCCTAGAGGAGAGAGAGGGAAAGAGGAGGTTTTTTATTTTTATTTTTTTTGAAAGGGTTTGCGCATGCGCAGTAAGGGTGGTCACCTCCTCAATCTGTCCTCCTCCTCCTCCTCCGCGGACAACGCCAACGCCAACGCTGGACGCCTGACATAGCCCGACTATGAAATGCATTCGCATTTAAAATTACTTCATCCGGTGATGAGCAAAAGTTGGATAGTCCCGTACAAGCTTGAAGTACATGTATCTTGGCAATTCACTGATTAAAAAAAGAAAAATGATCCATCACTCTTAGAACGTGTTGTTCCATCGGGTTTTCCCTTCGTTACTGATTAATAGAAAAGTATTTGACAATTATTCGGTAATTTAAATTTGCGCAATTTGATTCGTGCACCGAATCGAACACAATGCAATTCGATTCGTTATTCGAAATTTTCGAATATTCGCACACCCCTAGTTACAAGAAAAGGCGTGCGTTATTGCACCACTTTTAATGTAGGCGAATTTGCAGACTTACACTGTAAATATAACATGTCTATAGAGCATGCTATTACGGAGGCAGGCAGAACAGATAAACCAGGGATGCCACTGTGAAATTTTCCAATCAAAAACATGGTCAAGGTAGCACATTAGAACTTGTACAACCACATCTCCATGTTGAGAAGCATTGGCATCAGCATTGGCCCCACGTTCACTTTTGGGCAATGTGAAACCCCTATCTTCTGCTGGCTAAATGTTGAAGCCAGTATTCAGCAAGCATATTAACAATGTGGCAGCCAATATGTTGCAGTTATAGGACCATTGCTGGCCTGTATTATAGCGCTTACCTATTCGATAATATTAGAAGTCACCTTAAATGTAAAAAATCCACGCATATCCACGGAGTGAATGATGATGAGTGGGCGAAGCTCCGGAGGTTCATCGGTAAAAACCGGGAATCTTTCGGGAATCTTACCCAGTACATCATCAAAGACGTGATAAACACTGTGTGTATATATTAAGAAATTTTATTTATTCGTGAGCCGTGATTTTCCGTTTTCGTACTGGAGCCGTGTTTTCTTCGTTGGTCGTGAGCCGTGGTGGTTACCGTTTACATAAGCCGTGGCTTCCGTTCCGCCTTCATTATAACGGGTTTATGGTCGGTGAAGTGGAGGGATAGGGGTTTTTGGATGGGTTGTAGTGGGAAGTTTGCAAAGACGAGATCGATGTTGTGGGTGGCATGTGGTCGATCACTAGATGGCACCGCAGCGCCATCTAGTGATCATTTTGAGACCTAGAGGTGGCTACGACGCTTATCCTTCATCGTCATCAGCGTCATCGTTATGACGCATAGTGCACAGCACATTCCATGTGCTGTGCCGTGATGGCAGCGCCATCGTCATCGTCATGGTGGCTACTACGACGGCAACGACGCGGGACAAGCCTACGCCCTAAGGAGCTTAAAAATCACAGCATATCCGCGGAGTGAATGATGATGAGTGGGCGAAGCTCCGGAGGTACATCATCAAAGAAGTGATGGTGGTTGGTTGCATGTGGTCAAACGATATGCATGTGAGACCATATCGTGATGCCATGTGTTGTATGGCATCGCGATCGTCATCGTCATCAGCGTCATCGTTATGACGCATAGTGGGTACATTCCATGTGGTGGCATCGTGATCGTCATCGTCATCAGCGTCATCGTTATGACGCTGATGTGTTGTATGGCACGCTGGCGTGTTGTATGGCACGCTGCCATACAACACGCTGACGTGTAGTACGGCATCGCGATCGTCATCGTCATCAGCAGGTGGCTACTACTACAAACATGGGACGCACGACCCACGGGATAAGGAGCTTCGCCCCTAAAAATCACGCCATATCCACGAAGTGAATGATGATGAGTGGGCGAAGCTCGATCGGTTTCATCCATGGCAGAAAGAGAATGTGTGGTCTGGAACGCGCTTATACTTCATGGTCATCAGCGTCATCGTCATCGTTATCACGTGTAGTGGGTACATTCCACTATACTGCGTCATCGTCATCTTTATCACATGGAGTGGCTACATTCCACTATACGTGGCTATCTACCTACTACTACTACTACTACTACTACTACTACTACTACTACTACTACTACTACTACTACTACTACAACAGAGGAGGGACAGACCCACACCCTTAGGAGCTTCGCCCCTAAAAATACTTTATTCTGCGTTACCCTGATAGTACTCAGCTTTCTTATGCAGTTCAAACCCGATTTAACAAAGTGATGATGGACTGCGCTCGAATTACTTCGGCAAATTCAACTAGAAATATTTATGGCTTGCGAAATTTAGATGGTGAGGTAGTGACACCAAAAACTACCATGGCATTGTTTTTTACTAGCCAACCGAAGCCTTCGCGTGTGAAAAGCCCCCCGAAGGCGGCCCAGACATGGATTCTCCCGTGGTCGCCCAGACGAAGGGGACACCGCGCCACGGCGATGCAGACCAGGCAGACAGTCAGGTGCAGGACTGGGCAAAGGTACTTTGAAATTGTATCGCGATACGATACAAGATACCCAGGCAATAAGTTTTGGAGATACAGATACAAGATACCGCCGCAAAAATTGTATCCGATACCATACTTGCAAATTGTATTTTATGATACTTCGATACATTCGCAAATTTATTGTTATAGACGCCCATAATGTAGTAGCGAACGCCTATACACAAAGAGGTCTGCTTGAAAATTTCCAAAATGTGGCAAATTTCATTTTAAAGAAGTGTTTGTTCGTATCTCAAAAGTTTTGTTCTTCTTGGTCAAAGTAAATTAGTTTGCTTCCGAAGAACTTATTGTGGTTTGTTTTAGCTGCTTAATAGGATAGCGTTGTAGACACTTCGCTGACAGCGGTTCTTACTTGTCATTTCTGCAATTGATTGGAGTCGCTGCTGAGCTTGCCGACCAGCTAGCCCGTTGGCATCTAACCACATCAGCTTTAATAAGATGCCTTCACACGATGGCGCAAATACTGGTGTGCAGTTGTACCTTGTCCATAAAAGACCATTTTGCAATTCCGAATTACCGGTGTACAGCAGTAACAACGCTGGTAGCGACATTTTTCGTGGCGCATTGTGCATATGAGCCTACGTAAAGCACATAAAGCTGCTATTACTTTTCATATTCTTCCTATCTGCTGGCGTAAGCCAGTTCGTTATCTATATACTATCTAACGTGCAATCAATTTTTCTTCAACGAGAGAACATGTGCGCCCCTGAAACGCCTCAGACCTATTGTATTGTCACGTGGTGGTGACTATGAAGAAAGCGACAGTCACTCTGGTAGAGAGGAAACTCCTTTTTGAGCTAACTTCTGGCCAGAAAACTCAGTAACTCAAAGTACGAGCAAAGCGCGCTGTACACTGATAGCGGCAATGGATGTCGTCGGCTTTCCGTAATCTGATCATCGGCAGAACGCGTCTTGTTTTATATAGCAGTGATTGCACCGTCCAAAATTATCGCTAGTGCTCGCGTAAGCTCAATAATTAACAAGAGTACGCATGTACTGCGCGTGATCTGAATAACAATTGAGTTTTTACGCCCTAGGGAAGGAAGGAAGCAAACAGAAAGGGAGAAGGCAGGGAGGTTAACCAGAAAGACTTCCGGTTGGCTACCCTACACTGGGGGGATAAGGGAAGGGGAATAGAATGATAAAACCACAATATGATTATGGGGGGACGCAGAAGTGGAGGGATTCCGGAAGTTCTGACCCTGTGGTGTTCTTTAACGTTCAATGAAATCTAGGTACATGCGCCCCTAGCACTTCGCCTGCATCGACATGCTGCCGCCGCAGCAGGATTTGCGCGTAATATGAGCAAAAAAATCTGGGACCATCTCAATGTTTACGAAACAGCGCGAGCGGCTTGCACTGAACGGCGATAGGATTTTGTGCTTTAGACCCGATCACGCCAAAATGAAAAGAATAAGAGCGCGTGGCAGTATAGCTGCACAAATCGTCGGAGAACAACGCCGCTATTCACGCTATTGCCCCCCTATAGCTACGATTACCTGGCAATTAGTAATAATAATAAAATAGAGAAGCCTAGAAAAAAGGAAAACAGAACTAAAATAGACGGGCCGTTCCGTTTCACGCATTCATAGTGAATAAGTTCAGATGCACGATACAGGTGGCACTCTTAATAGCTATGAAAATTAAACATGAAGTATAGTCAACTTACCTGTTAAGGTAAGATAATAAAAAAATCAGTGCCTATGCACAGTTGCCTGAAATGGCTCGTTGGGACGTTCAAAATAAAAACGGACGATTTCATATAGGAATGTTTCTCAGTTCCCCTAACATCTTTAATATGGCTCCTAATTATTCCCATTATTATAATGCAAACTCGATTTGGTAATTCTACCAAGCAGTAATCAAAATGTTTGGTGCTGTATACTCTATGCACGCCCACATGACATAATTGATTCCCAAATCGCCTGGACGTAAACTCAAGTAAATATAAATATGTAAACAGTAGCACAAATAAAGCAGACTGTTAAAAGTAAGGATAAAACAGAGAGCTTATTTTGGCTGCACTTTAGCAAAGACATATTGCATTCACCAGACCGAAAAAAACAGTTCAGAGCCTTAGATAATGTGGATGCAAGAGAAGGACAACTGAGAAAGCAGTTGTGCTAACAATCATATTAAATTTAAAGAGATATTTGAATAGAAATATCAGGAAGAAAGCGACATGGTGCGCCACAATACCGTCTGATAGGTAAAAAGCGTTCATTAGATATATCATCGTTATAGTTCCACGCTGGACAGCGGCATCAGAATTTGTGCGGTCATCGCCGCACGCATTGTGGTACGCGGTGCTTGCAAGTGACTAACGGTCATTGCCATGGTTCTGACACAATAAAAAGAAAAAAAAACCGAGAAAACAAAAAGCATGTGGGCAAGCACTCGAACGTAGTTTCTGTCTATACTGTGCGAGTTCTGTCATGTTGCTCTGCTCCACCAAAACGGACGCGCACACCTCATCGCCTGCCCTCACTGGCGGAAAGATAAAATTATGTCACTGCCCTTAGTTTTGTTCGGGTGGCTTAGTGGCACCAATACCAGCCTGAGAAGCGGAATCCAGTCAGCGATTAATGTTTCGCACGGTAGCGTTGCGATCGCAGTATCTTGTATCTTAAGTTACACGATACATTATCGAATGTAACGGAAATACAGATACAGATACTCGTCTTGCGAGACGTATCGCGATACAGATACAAGATACCCAAAGAGTATCTAAAATAGTATCTGAGATACATGTATCTTCGATACTGCCCAGCCCTGGTCAGGTGTAGCTATGACAGCGTACCGATATGCGAAGAAACTGATAACGAATGCACTGATCGCGCTTGCCAGCGAATTAAGAAAGTTGCGAGGAATCGATCAGTGCCATCTATCGCATAAACCATGAAATAACGAAAGCAGCCACTACCGCCTCAAGCGCCATCCGTTCCACAAGAGCGCTACCGTCTGACGAGTCCATTGTTCCGTGCATGAATGCCGTGTGCAGCGTCGTCAAAAGTAAAGCTAAGGCTGTGACGAAGGCGCCGAGATGTTTTCAAGGCGTTAGCGTTTAAACGAGCTCTCGGAAGAAGACCCATCTGTGTCGTAACTAGATGGTAATCACTATTTTTTTTCACACAGCCATTTTCAGGACAAACTTCGTAAAATCGGGTTTGGAGGACAAGTTAGTAGGTTAATTCGGTTTAGTGACAACACAGAACTCCGTGGGCATTTGCTGGCAGGGGGTAGTTAGGGGGGGGGGGGAGTGCTTATGAAGCTCCAGCAACCTCCCCCCCCCCTCCCCGCTGCCCGCATTGTTTTCGTACGCTCATGGACCGCCGACCAAAACAGCCACCATTGTCAGAAATCATGCGAAGCGAATTTTCTTCTAGAATTCCTTTTGACTGTCCAAAACACGCATCATTGCGAACATTGCCGAGTTGCGCTGGCTGTCCTACACGCCCATGCACTAGGATCCACATGGTACGCAGAGCAGGAGGTCAGGAGGTTCTTTTTGAATTTGAACTTTATTCAGACAGTCATTGTCTGGGATTGAGGGGGGCTAAAGGCAGATGCGACTGCCTGAAAAATGCCTGCCCCCCCCCCCCCCCTACATACATTGCTCAGGGTGGAGGGCCGCGGAACATGCGACAAATACAGGTAACGAGAAGGTCAAAACACAGGCATACAGGCGATCAAAACACAATAAGTAAAATAGTTACGTTCGGTACATACTAATAATAATGCGTGACATAGAAATGTTATGCGAGCCCTGATGATGATGAATGTTACAAAACAGTATAACAGTATAAACAAAATAAGAGTTATAACAAAACAGTATGAAACAAAATAAGAGGGAAAAAAATTAAGAGACGGGAAATTCACAATATAAAGGGTGGATTAGGAGCCTAGACAAAAGGTAATCTTTAACTTTTTCCGGAGGCTGTATGTCGAACAGTTGTCCTGAATCATATTGGCTATTTCTCGATTATTATTTAGACAATATGGCATTAAATAGGCGAGTGTTTGAGTACCATATTTAGTTAGGAACATAGGCGTTCTGAGTCGATTTTGTCTTAGGTGATATTGTGAATGATCAGATGACGATGATGAGGACAGGAGTTGGGGGGTCATGCAAACTTTGCCTATGTGTATGCATGGCAAGTCTTAGTTTGAATAACTGATCTATTCTGAGTGTATTAGGCTTGGAAAAGAATGGCGCTGTGTGGTCACTTCGCTTAAGATTTTCGATGCAACGCACAGCTCTTTTTTGTAAAATTAATAATCTATCAAAATTTGTTTGAGTAGTGGTACCCCAGATTAGCAGACAGTATTGCAAATGAGAGGGTGAACGAGGACATAATATAACTGCAGTTTCAACCATTTAGGCACCAAGGAGTTAACATTATACAGTACTGAGATTGACCTCCACATATTTGCATGGATCTTGTTTACGTGAGGTGTCCAGCTTATATTCTCTTCAAAAATAACACCTAGAAATTTATAACTAGGAATCCGTTAGATAGCGCAGTTTTGAAATCTTATATAGGCATTATGATCGTCAGGCTTATTACAGCTTTTGAAAATGATATATTTAGATTTTTTTATGATTAAGTTGAGGTTGGTTATGATGCAACCAGTGTGACAGTTCAGTTAGCCATCTATTAGCTACGTTTTGTAGTTCAAGTAAATGTTTACCAGAAAAAAGTACTCGTGTCGTCTGCATAAAGAATTATGTCGGGAGTTCGCGGTATGTTCACAATATCGTTTGTGTAAATAATAAAGGTCCCAGAATGGAACCTTGCGGAACGCCATATTTTATTGGTTGAGGCTGAGAACAGTAGCCATTTAGACTGGTGAATTGTACCCTGTCAGATAAATAACTGCGTACCAAACTTAATACGATACCTCTAATACCGTAGTAAGGGAGTTTGTGAAACAAAATGAAATGCTTTACTGAATCAGAAGCCTTTTTGAAGTCTAAAAATATTGCAAGAGTATATTGCTTATTATCAATGTTACTAAGTAATTTTTCTTTAATATCTAAGAGTGCCATTTCGGTTGATTTCTTTCACGGAAACCAAATTGTTGCCTTGTAAGCATTTGATGGTCACCGAGAAACTCCATTAGTCGTGATTTTAATGTGTATTCTAAAACTTTGGAAAATAAAGGTAGCACAGAAATAGGCCGGTAGTTTTCAAGTCGTCCTGAGAGCCACCTTTGTGGATGACTACCACCCTGGTCATCTTCATGCCATCAGAAAAAGTACCAGTGGCGAAAGCTTGATTGCAGATATGCTGCAGTGGGCCACACAGTAATTCGGCGACATGTTTAATTGGTTCTATCTTAATGTCATCGTAACCGGCCGGCAGTATTTTTATTTGATGACTTCAGGTACGTAAGTATTTCTAATTGACTACAAGGAGTCAGGAAAGTAGAGTTCGCAGAGGAAGAAGAAATGTATTTTTGGCAGTCGTTTGTTGCGTTACTTGTCTGAGCTGCTGCACCTGAAGTTAAGAAATTATTATTGAATTTTTCCGCTAGACCAGTTTCTCTAAACTCAACACCGTCAATTGTTAGTGCTGAATGAAGACAACCTTTTGTTCTTCCTATGAGCGTACGTACCGATTTCCATGCTTTCCTGGGATTGCCAGAGACATCTGCAAATCGTGCCTGATAATACTGAATACGGGCTCTCTTCAAAAAACAGCTTAATTTGTTGCGAACTTTTTTATACTCATCTAATATAGATATGTCTCTTATTCTAATGAAGTTATGGTATAGTTTATCTCGCTCTCTGATTCTGTTGTAAAGGTCTCTGTTAATCCATGGTTTCTAAGACTTTCCGTGCTTCTTATTGTATTGTAGTGGGAAGGCAGCATCATAACAGCTTTTTACATGTTGCAGGAATAGATCATACGATATATTAGGGTTTTGATCACTGTAGACAATATCCCAGTTGATGCTATCAATACTAGCACGAAATGTTGACAAGGCATTGGTATTGAAAGAGCGATATGTGACAGGAGCATCGTTAGCACTATTTTTTTCTTTCTTAGCTGCAGGAAAAAAGCAGGACATTGACGAGTGATCACTCAGATCAGTTGTTAGCACACCAGCACTGACGTCGTTTCTATCATAATTAGTTATACATAGGTCTAGCAGAGTTTCGACACGAAAATGATTTGATTACATCTAAAAACTGTCTACTTTGTGGAGTTAGAACTAAAATCAATATTAAAATCACCTACAAGCACAATATGCAAATTTTTCAAGAACGCATATTCAAACATCGAAGTTATAAAACACAGAAATTCTTGAATATCCCCTGTTGGGGGGCCGATAAACTGTGACAATTAGGGACATTACACATTTAACGGCAATGAATTCATAATGTGCGCTGACACAACAAAATTTGGGAAGCACGGTATATAAAACATCTTTTTGTATATATAGTGACACACCACAACCCCTACGATTCGGTATATGCACGCTTTCATGCTTGTATTCTTCGATGAACACTACATCGGACGTGCAAGTGTACCAAGTCTCAGTGAAGGCCAAAAAATCGAACGTATGATCTAAAGAATCAAGCAGTACATCAGTTTGCTTGTTTCTGATACTACGTATGTTTAAATGAAAGATCGACATTCTATCCGGCTCTTTAAAGGAAGGGCCCTGCACAAAAGATTTAAAAGTTTGAGTGTCATGATATATGGCTTCATGGAAGATAGCCATTGTGGGGGAAAACTGGCAGTTAAAGTAACGTAAGGGACAGAAGAAACAATTCAGCGAATCTTATCTAGGTCGCTTTCGCTCACTATGCGCAATGGTCGATCACCAGGCACCTTGCGCACAAACAGTTTGCCGTTTTTTTGCCACGCGAACTGGATAATGGTATTCCTCAGCCTTTGCCTTCATTAGCCAAAGAAGTTTTTTATTCTGTGGCGTCAGATTGTCAAGGAAATACACGTTAGAGCTAGCAGTTTTTAATTCGACTTTCTTAGCCATCCACTGGTCACGTGTTGCTCGTGAGACGAAACGAACAAGCACAACAGGAACTTTGCCGGTTTTCGGTGGAAGTCTGTGTATGCCTTCGACTTCAGAGCTCGTCAGTTCAGAAAGGGTAAGCTTAAGTGCTAAGTTATTCAGCTCACCGAGCAAATTTTCATTGCGGAATACTTAACCAAGACATCGCCCAATATTGTACGGAGCTTACAAGACTCCAATGGCACGAGCTCTGCTCGGCGGTCGATAGCCGCATGAGAACGGGAGGTAAATGGAACCTCCTAAAACACATGCTCGACGACCGCCAAACAAAGGACAACCAGACTCATGCCATAGACCGCCTTCTACATTCGCACAAGAAGACGGGAGGAACGGAGACGACCTTCCTGGCAGAAATCGTCAAGCGACACCTCCCCCTACGTACAGCACAACCCACCGACTACGCACAAATAGAATATCAAGCAATACCCGAACTCGACGACCCATTCACGGAGTCTGAAATTCGGGAATCTTTATACAACCTCAACAGTAGATCGGCCCCTGGTCCTGACAGGGTAACCAACCGCCTGCTGCGAAACTTAGACGACCAAGCCATCACACTACTCACGAAAGACATAAATCACATGTGGGAAACCTGGCCACGTGCCTGAACAATGGCGCACCGCCACAGTAGTCCTCCTCTCAAAGCCAGGCAAACCACTCAACTTTGATAATCTACGCCCCATCTCCTTAACCTCATGTATAGGAAAAGCAGCTGAACATGCTATCCTTAACCGCGTATCGCGTTACATAGAAGACAATGACCTATTTCCATTCAATATGGTAGGGTTTCGACCACATCTCTCAACACAAGACGTCATGTTATTACTAAAGAAGCAGATCGACTCAAAAACGAGAGATGTCCGCGGCATCCTCGCCCTAGACCTCACAAAAGCATTCGACACAGTCTCCCACCGTTTCATACTGGAATCCATTGCCAGCCTCGGCCTCGGTAAAAGATTCCGAGACATACGTCCGTTCTTTCCTGCAAGACAGAAAAGCCCAACTACGAGTATCGCAACTAACGTCCGATACATACACATTGGGTCCCAACGGGACACCACAAGGAGCGGTCATTTCCCCACTCCTTTTCAACATAGTAATGAAGGGACTCTCCGACAAACTCCGCGACATCCCTAACATAAACCATGCTCTATACGCGGACGACATCACCATCTGGTGCCCGGGAGGCTCCCTGGCAGAAGTAGAGCAGGCCCTTCAAGTCGCTCTCGATACCACGGAGGCCTACCTACAAAACAGCGGACTGCGACTGTCACCCACGAAATCAGAATTGCTACTGTACCGGCAATCTCGCCAAGGCGTTCGTCATCTAACCCCCCTTAGACGAGCTCCCCATAGCACTACAAACAAAAGACGGGCAACGAATACCCCGCGTTGACTCCATACGCATTCTCGGCCTTCTTGTCGAGGCCACCGGGTGCCATGCACGTACCGTAATGCAAATCAAAGCTAAAACAGAAAACATGCTCCGACTCATCCATCGTGTCTCGGGCCGCAGGAAAGGCCTAGGCGAGGCCAACCTCCTGCGCATATACCACGCGTTTTTAATGAGCCACATAAATTACGTCGCCTCTGTCCACAACTGGACAAAGGTGGAAAAGACGAAACTTAACATACTCATGCACAAAAGCATTAAACAAGTCCTCGGCCTACCCCAAAACACGAGTACCTTCCGTCTTGACCAACTAGGCATGCACAATGACATCGACGAAGTGATCGAGGCCCAGACCACGGCCCAAGTCGTCCGCCTCTCCTCCTCCAAAGCAGGCCGTCGACTTCTAAACGAGGCTGGCATGTCCCCACACCCCTATCTTGAGCGTGCGGTCACCCTCCCGAGAGATGTCAGAGATACCTACATGGTAACCCCATTCCCACGAAACGTCCACCCGCAACACAACAGGGGCAGACGCCTGGCCCGCGCTCGTGCGATCCTCGACCGCACCACCGCGAACCGCGACTCTACCGTATTCGTCGATGCGGCGCAATATGGTAACTCCTCCACCTTTGCACTCGCGGTAGTAGACGGCGACGGAGTCCTACGCTCAGCCGCCTCGGTTAGGCTAGCAACGAGCGCCATAGCCGAGCAGGTCGCCATAGCTTTAGCGATGACCGACCCCTCGCACACCAGCGTTTTCACAGATTCCCGCGCCGCCATTCGGGCTTACGAAACCGGCAATATCGCGCGTGAAGCAGCCCACATTTTACAAACACGCAAGCACACGGGCTCACACTACCTCTCTTGGTTCCCTGCCCACATGGGAAAAGACATCCACTCAAGGCAACCCAACCTCAACGAAATGGCTCATGACCGAGCGCGAGAACTGACCCGCCGCGACGATCAATCAGCCACCGGAGAGTTGGGCCCGGACATATAGTTCAACGACCCCTTACTAACCTATCACTAAAACACATCTCACTATCGATGCGGCAGAAGCCAATACCCCATACCACATACAAAGCTCGAACGCGCGCAAGCGGTCGCCTTTCGCATGCTACAAACGAGATCGTACCCATCACGGGCCCGACTCAGCCTTTACAACTCGGACATCACTCCACAATGCCCAGATTGTGCAGAAGTTAATTGTACACTCTCGCACATGCTCTGGCAATGTCCCGCGTTACCTCAGGGACCTCTCACCAGTGAGTCCGACTGGGAAGAGGCACTCAGGAGCTCTGAGCTCCACCACCAACTAAAGGCAGTCCAGAGGGCCCAAGAACTGGCGCAACGCCTCCACGTTCCCGCCCCGACTCGGGCGTCGCCTACGGTAGCGGCTGCAAGGGTGTCCCTCATGGATCGCCCGGCAGCTTAAGCTCCTTAGGACCTTTAAATAAAGTTCTTGACTGACTGACTGACTGACTGACTGACTGACTGACTGACTGACTGACTGACTGACTGACTGACTGACTGGCTGACTGACTGACTGACTGACTGACTGACTGACTGACTGACTGACTGACTGACTGACTGACTGACTGACTGACTGACTGACTGGGTGACAGGCATGCCGTGAATTTTAATATTTTGGCGCCTACTGTATTGCTCTAGAGCATTAATCTGCTTTTGCAGCTCATGGACGTTCTTGCTGGTGTCGGATGACTGGGTAGAATGCGCCTGCTTTTTGAGGACTGCTATTTCAGCTGATTGCTTTTGCGTTTCAACGAGCACCGCATCATATTGATCAGACAAATGCTGAACTGACTGCTCCAATTTCTCATGTATTTTTACTATCATTAGTGCATCCACCTTGCTCTGTATGTCTGGTATTTCGGCCAGCTTCTTTTAATTTCCCTCAGTACTTTCTCGAAGGTCGAATTATGCCCGCCGGTGTGGCTCCCATCACCATGTGTTGTGCTGTCCTGTGCAGGCTGCAGTCGAATGCTTGCCGAAGAGTGGGCACTGGAGCAGCGCTATCGGCATGGCTCGTAATCCTGGCTTTTGTCCTGTGCAGGCTGCAGTCGTAATCCTGCTGGCGTTATCAACGGACACCCTCACCGACTTGGAATGTATTTATGCGCATCTTCCTGACGCAAGCCGTGTCTGCATCGCTGTCGACGAATATTTTCCTGCACTGGTGTCTTCAGAAAGACTCGTCTTCCATGCAACAGCCATATCGACCGCTTCATCAACCACCAAATGTGTACTTAAGCACCTTCCCTGCAAACTTCAGCTTCAGTGGGCACTGGAGCAGCGCTATCGGCATGGCTAGTAATCCTGGCTTTTGTCCTGTGCAGGTGCGTACTATATCGTTATACGCTAGAAAAAGCGACAACCGCTTCTTACTGCTGTTCCCGTGCCCACGGGTGCTATGTGAAATTACTTGTGATTGTTTGAATTCGACACTTGCCTTGTTACTGCTTTGTTCCAGGGGATGTTGAGACAAACCCCGGACCTAAGACTCGAGCGGATTCCCTTTTTGATATTGACACCCTACCAGAGGACCCTTCAGAACAAATGAAGATAATGTTTTCGCTTCATTAAGGACATGCACACCCGTTCACTCCAGTGCTCGAAAACCTTAGCCGAGCAATCCGCCGATATTAAGGCTACCAAGAATAACCAAAAAAAATATGGAATTCGAGATTCGCAGCACTGATCAAATGAGTAGACAATGTGGAAGAAAAATGTAAGAATTTCGAAACACAGGGCGCAGACGTCGCTAGTATAAAAAACACTATTCGGGCCTTAGAAGATGAAAACGCTACGTTGCGGTCTCGTGCCAACGATCTTGAATATAGATCACGGCGTAACAATCTAATCATCCGAAACATTCCAGATGCTTAAGAAACATGGGAACAAACCGAGAATAAGGTTATATCTGTCCTTGAATACCGTACTACCGTCGTTTTCTTCCGATGCAATTGAACGTGCTCATCGCTTAGGTGTTTTCTCTCCAGGAAAATGCCGACCCACAATCGTCAATTTTTCAAGTTTTAAGTTGAAAGAAAGCGTTCTTTCACAACGTAATCGCCGTAAGTCAGGTGGCATCGTTCTTAGTGAAGATTATTCAGCCCGCAACCCGTCTCGCTCGCAGAAATCTTATCGAGTTTGGAAAAAATCTGCCCGGTACACCAGCACTCAAACTGAGACACGACAAACTGATCATGAACGACAAATGCTACATCTTCGATGCCGTTAATCAACAGGTCACAGAAAAACAGTCGCAGGGCCAACGCACAGGAACCGATGGTTTCTGCAGGTACATCGACTTAGCGGAGTGAGAAGGGTAGTGGACAGTCTTCACAACGCTATGTATCCGTTTTCTTTACTAACGTAAGAAGTGTATTGAACAAATTTTTTTCTTTGTCCTCCGCCAATTGACACTTGTTCACCACATATCGTCGCTTTAACCGAAACATGGCTCTCAAATAGCATTAATGATTCGGAAATCTTTGACAACGCCCATCGTTTTACGATTTATAGGCAAAAGATAGGGCTGAGCGTCGTGGAGGCGGCGTTCTACTCGCCATCTCTAATGACATCCCTTCTTCGCGTTATTTCTGTCACTACTGACCTTGAAATCGTATGGGCATCAATTCATGTTAACCACCAGAAGTCAATTATAAGGTGTGTGCTACCGATCCCCTTCTTCCCCACCCACATTTACTAGCGATTTGCACAATTTAATAAACAATGTTTCGTCACAGGTTTCCATCGTCTCCCGTATACTTACTAGGTGATTTCAACCTTCCTTAAATTAGATGGGATCACTCAGCCTCCTTCATTGCAGCCTTTTTCATCTCAGGCCAAGGAAGTTTTAGACTTATGTTCTACTTTCTCGTTATCTCAAGTTGTAATGCAACCTACTAGAGACACTGTTAGTGTCTCAAACACTCTTGACCTGGTACTTACGACTTAACCCAAATTAATCTCCAAGCTCACATTTCTTCCGCCCCTAAGTGATCATGCTGCCATACATTTTAAGATTAGTTCAAATCTCTCCCGAAAAATATCTCAAAAAAAGAAGACTATACTCGACTACAGGAAAGCCAATTTCGAGGCTATCAACAGCGAATTATGTGCGTTTCTTGACACATTTCTGACTAACTTTGATGACCGTTCGGTTCAAACTAATTGGGACATGTTTACTGATAAAGGCTAACGAACTATTGTACAAATATATTCCTAGCCGCACCACAACTTATAACCCAAAAGCTCCTTGGTATGATGCTCATATTAAAATACTTTCTAATCTTAAAAAGCGCATGTACCGTATAGCTAAATTATCCTCAAATGTTTCTCGTTGGACTGCATACAAATCCGCTTCTAAAGAATATATTCAAGCTTTAAAACGTGCAAAACATTCTTTTCTTACTGTCACTCTTCCATCTATCTTACAAACTAGCATTAAGAAATTTTGGAAAAGTAATTAAGCCTTTTTTCCGATAACTTAGTTTTATTAGATGACTCTAATGGACAGCCTATCCCTAAAGACGGCGATGCAACTCATCTTAACCAAACATTTGCTACAAATTTCTCGTTTACTTAGCAACTAATTATCGCGCCAGTTCTCTTACCAGCACGTGCTGCAAACTATTAGAACACATCGTATTCAAGAACATCGTTGATTTTCTTGACGATAACACCTTTTTTTCATCTGCACAACACGGCTTAGGAAATCGTATTCATGTGAGACTCAGCTAATATCTTTCACTGATCATTTGCATCGAATTCTTGATTGTTCATCACGTGCTGACTGCATTTTTTTTTAGATTTCTCAAAAGCATTCGATAAAGTCTGTCATAAACTACTAATCCACAAACTACAAAACTTGAATCTAGATGCGAATCTATTAAAATGGATCGTGTGTTTTCTTACTAACCGCTCACAATACGTTACCGCTAACGGCTACAATTCACCAATGTGCTCTGTTGCCTCAGGAGTGCCCCGGCGATCGGCACTCGGTCCTTTGTTGTTTTTTATATATATTAATGACCTTTCTTCACAGGTAACTTCTAATATTCACCCCTTCGCTGATGACAGTGTTATTTTTACCGAAATTACTTCAGACGAGGATTTTAGCGGCCTACAATCCGATCTAAATATAATATCTAACCGGTGCAGTTTGTGGCTAATAGAATTAAATGTTAACAAGTGTAAAGCTATGCATGTATCTAGGACACCTAACTCTACTGAGGTATACTGCTTAAATAACACTCCTTTAGATCAAGTAAACTCATACTAATACTTAGGAATTAGTATCACATTGAACCTTACTTGCACAACCCACATGAACTACGTAATTGGCAATACTAACCGAACCCTTGGCTACCTCAGGCGAAACTTTTTTGATACTCCCGGCTCTTTCAAAACTATTACTTTATAGAACTTTAAAACGTCCGAAACTAGAATATGCTACATCAGTTTGGGACTTTCATAATGTCAACCTAATTAACGCATTAGAATTAATTTCAGAATAACGCAGCTCGCTTTATTAATTCCAATTATAACAGATCTGCCAGCATAACAACCATGAAAAGTAGCCTGTCACTTTCATCTCTTGCAGCCCGTCGTAAAATCTCCCGTTTATCATTGTTTCATAAAATATTTCACCACACCACATTGCATGACAGGTTTATTCCATACTCCGCACTATGTATCGCGTCGCATCGATCACTCTTATAAGGTTCACGGTTCCGTCTAGCCACACCAACACATTTTTCCAATCATTGATTCCTCGAACATCAATAGAGTGGAACCACCTTCCCGAAAACATTGTATCTATTAGTGATAACTCTTTGTTTCGTGAAACATTAAACACCATTGCTAACTAGAGTGCCTTTTCATTTTAGCCGTATATCCTGTATTTCTTGTTTTTCTTGCATTTTCTGTATTTGTATTTCTTGTATACTTTTCCTTGATGTAACACATTGTAATAGTTTTTAGAATTCTCACTTATTGTTTTTTTTCTTGTATTATATTTGTATTTCTTGTATAACTTACCTTGACATAACACTTCGTAATAGTTTCAAGATTTTTCACTAATTGTATTATATTCCTACAGAAATTTGCTTATACTTATGTTGTACAAGTTCCCTGTGTAACCTGTAACCCACTCCCCTCTGTAACCTTGTTTGGCCCGGAGGGTACAATAAATAAAATGAAATGAAATGAATGTGCTCCACCCCATCCATATGCTTCTAGTTATTTCACTGTCATGGTTCGGCTCCGCCGGTTACTACCTGCCCTAAGTAGACGTATTCCTTTACAAGTTGCGGTGTCTCGCCCCCCTATCGCAAAGCGCTGTTCTCTGCCGAGACTGTTGCACATTACTTTTCTTTTATGCATATTAATTTCCATGCCCATCCTGCTTTCCGTGACCAGTTCACTAATCATGAGTTGTAATTCGTCCCCTGAGTTACTCATCAATACAATGTCATCAGCGAATCACAGGTTAGTAAGATACTCTCTATTTACTCTTATCCCTAACTCTTCCCAATCTAGGGCCCTGAAAACCTCCTGTAAACACGCGGTGAATAGCATTGGAGAGATCGTGTCTCCCTGCCTTACAGCCTTCTTTATTGGGATTCAATCCTTTTTTTATGGAGGACTATGGTGGCTGTGGATCCGCTGTAGATTTCTTCCAGTATGTCTATATAGGCTTCGTCGATGCCCTGATTCTGCAGTGCCTGCATGACTGCTGATATCTCCACCGAATCAAATGCCTTCTCGTAATCTATGAAGGCTATGTATAGGGGTTAATTGTATTCCACGCATATCTCTATCACATGATTGATAGCATGAATATGGTCTATTGAGTAGACTGTACGAAATCCTGCTTGGTCCTTTGATTGATTGTAACGTTCATTACATTACATGCCATTCGATAACCCAAACAACTTTCTCATTTGACTGTACATTGAGCCCTTTAGCCCGCCTCACGCTACAGAAGCGTGCGATGAAACTTTTACTCACGTATTTGGACAGTATCGGTCACCTCGACAAACTTTAGCTCTTCCTTGAAACCACGCAATGAGAGACTCTGTCAACGCATGTCCCCGCCTACTAGACAAAAGAATGAGCCTGATCTTTTTTTTCATATTTTTTATTGTATTTTAACATCTTATATAATTTCCTCTCCTCTCTCTCTCTCCCTACTTTTAGTCCCCAATCCCTTTCCCCACGCAGAGTAGCAAGTCAGCGATTTGCATATGCCGTCTAAATTCTCTGCTTGTCAATAAAGATATCCCTCTCTCTCTCTCTCTCTTTGGTTGATTGATCTCTAATGTCGTCGTAATTCTATTAGCGATTATTTTAACACGAAAGTGTTTTATGCCGGGCTTCACCACGGCCCCACTGACGTATTTCCGTCACGGATATGACGTTGTAAAATACAAAACTAACTGAATGCAAAGAAAAAACTAGATGAAAAATTTCCGCCGCCGGGCGTCGAACCTACGACCTCTCGCTCCGCAGCACGCTGCGCGAATCCACTAAGCCACAGAGCGTACTTTCTCCAACGTACTAACGGCGAGCTATTTATATACACCATATATCGTTGGCGGTCCTCAGAGCTCCGCGACTTCAGCGCGCTTTCGTCATCACTAGCGAGATGGCGTGAAGGTGGCGCGGAGGGCGCGCTCTAAAAGTGGTCGCCCCTCTCGCTGCGATGCGCGCGCTCCTCCATTGGGCGTGGTCGCTCGTGCGCGCGCGCTTATCTCGTGATTGCTTGTTGTGTTGCGTACGTGTTGTGCGACCACTGCAAGTTTGCTTCGAAGTTACAGTGGTTAAAGGGTGCACGAAGGCCACTTCGCTCGGCGCAGCGGCCGCGTTTATGACAGCAGCGCGGTGCTCACACATGAAGTAACAATTGGGACAGTTCGCGCTCGTCCTGTGTATACTTGTGCGTTCGTTTCACGGGTGTTTCTTTGTATTTGAGCAGTGCGCCTTAAGTGTCGAGCTGTCACAGTTGTTAGTCCGTGCTCGTCCTGTGTATGCACATTTCGGTGCGTCCTTTCTGCTTGAGGTGCGCGCTGCAAGTTTCGAGCTGCTTGCATTTCTTCGCGTGACATTACAATTTGTTCTTAGCATTCATTCCTTCGTCCTTGTGGCGAAACAATGCACAATAAACACGCAAATACCTGTGGGAAGACACGCTTCACTTTCGTGTTAGACCGATTCCTATGACAGAGGGAATCAACCATGTTTTTTTTTTGTTAAATAGCTTGTAGACAACGGACCTAAACATACTCTACCGTAATAATCGGCCGTCAGGACGCTCCAAACGGGTCTTTCCCTTCGCGGAGCAGGTTCAATCATTTCTCGCGCCCAACATCTAATCGCATTGTCCGGACTGCGGAAAAGCGTATTTTCTCATTACCTGATATGATCTGGCAATGCCGTGCGTTACGTGACGCAGAGTTTAACAAATAAGAAGACTGGGAGAAAGCCCTGAACAACGCCGACCTCTCGGTTAAACTTCGGGCTGTCCTGAGGGCCTGTGAGAGGGTGGAGTGCCACGGTCTTCCGCTCCCTACGTGGGAGCGGCCCGCGACTCCTACGGCTTCCCCCCTAAAAGGAGGCGCCACTACGCAGTTCCTCAGGACCTCAATAAAGTTATTTGTCTATCTGTGTGTGGTCGTCTCCTTGACAAACGCCAAAATTTACATGGAAGGTCATGAGTGTATGACGAACGCGATGAACAGGCAACTACATGAATAGCGCGAGATACTTGTCACTTATGTCATGAAACCCTTTCCTTCGTGTTTGAGATTTGGTTGAAGCGCACCGAAAAAAACACAAGACTGAAGAAGAACAGAGGACAGCGCTTACACTCACAACTGAAGTTTTATTAATCGGAAAAAGTATATAAAGCAGATCCATGGTTCCTCGCGCATGTGCAACAGAGCAGGGCGCAAGAAAAGATCACTCGTATAAGGATTAAATTATGTTCTGCGTCACGTGTTATTTATTAGATATTTCAAACATTACGTGTCTAGATACGCGCATTCCTTATCATGCAGCCCAATTGTGGCTTGACTAACGCAGTCATGTCCCCTCTTCCGGATGTGGTATGATTCTGCTATCTCGCGAGTTAGCTGATTCATATGTCGAAAAATGATTTTGGTTTCCTTAAACTGTGGTAATCTCGATACTCACCGTAGTCGATACTACCGCGGGTTCAGGTGTACCGAGCCACAAGGCCGCGTATACCGTCGCCAGCTCACGTATAGCGCACCGCTCCGCGCGTGCTCAATTAGCGAAGCATTTAGCACCGCGCGGCAAAAACACAGTGTTCGATCTAACAACACACACAAACACTTTATTGCCTTTGGCGGCACCCAAAACACATTACAACGTCCACTCACGGGACGCGGGGAGCAAAGGGCTCCCGCACGCGGACGGTACACCAAAAGCGAGAACCGCGAGCACGTCGCAGCTGGAAATGGCGAGCGTCGACACGCCGTTCGGGAAATGGTCCCTCGCGGCTATGCTGCGCACTCTCGCGATGACCACTGGGCCTGGTCGCGAGAGTTAGGGCAAATCTCGTTCGCGTGGGCCTCCGGCAAGTGCGGAGAAGGCGCCACCGTCGGCGCCACCGGTGGCGCTGTCTACGCACTTGCTGACGGCGCCACGATGGTGGCGCCGTGGCGCGGCAGCTTTCAGCGCCATATCAAGCTCCCCTATAAAGTGACGGCGAAGTTTCGTGACCAGAAAGAGTATTGAAGGACTGTGGTATAACTCTTAGCACTTCATGATCTCCATCAAACACAAGTCTGGTTTCAGAAAGTTGGTGAATGCGTTTGCAAACGCATGAATTGTTCATAAGTATATTGCCTCCGTGCATTCACCAACCATGACTGCGTTCGTCTATAATTGCGATAGTTAAATGTCCAGCCACTAAACGCATATTCTTGCCGTCGCCGTCGCTGTCACGTTCCCACGAAATTTTTCAGCTTTGCAACTGCATCTTTTCACCCTCACAAACACATGCAGAGACACGCTGAACTTGAACTGGAAAGCCTGTTGAAAGTGCGAGTTAACCGTGCACCTTACGGGGCGCACAACTGCAAGGCAGTGAATAGTTTCTGAGAGACATTCGTGGTCAGATGAGGTGACACTGAAAAAACCAGCCTGCTGTTAGGTTAGTAACAATTTCATGGTAGAAAAATTAATTTTTTTCTCGAAGAGTCATTGAATGCTGGGTAAAACAACCTTCCTCTGCTCTCCGCGTTTTATACAAACAGCAGGATAGCGCCTCTTTTTGGGTTTACATCGTCCTTCGTCTTCGTTTTGAGGGCGCTGTTTGTTGATATGAAACTTTTCTGTAAGATATCTATAGCCACAGCAGGGGCTGTTATTGATTAGATAATGTTCACGCCTCAAGTGCCGAAACTCTCGAAAAAAAAAAAACGCTGCGCACGCCAATATGTCTTTTGAAGAAATACGTGGCGGGTAATGCGCCTTCGAAACCTTTTTCATTATTTACCAGCTTTTGCATATCGCAGCATCGACATTCTGTATTTCTGAAAAAAAAATGCATGCATCAGCTAGTCGTCTACATACATTTTTTCCGTGCTGCACACTACCGGTGTACTGTCTACGTGGAATATACAGTTTTTTGTATAATGACTTGTGTTAAGGTAGCTAACGCGAGTCGTCTATGACATCCGAAGCGCGGCGTATCACTATAGCCGTGGCGAAGTCCAGAAAGCGCGCTGATTCTTATTGATTTCAACTTTATTATTTAGCTTCAGCACCATCGTTCGAGAAGTTCATGTCATTGCAACCTGCAGATGCGGCGTGATGCAGCCCATTTTCCCAAATGTTTCGTCTAGATCAATCTCCCTTCTTTCGCAGTTGCTGCTGTAAGCTTTTTGTTTAGGAAATGGAAATGTGTAAAATGATAAGCGTACGACGTGAAACTTCGTGGCGCGTGCTCTCACACGCTATACGAAATTTATTACGTGCTAGCACAAAGTCGGCGAAGTGATCAAACGTGTAGATGCAGCCATTCCATCGCCATGTGTTGAGCGATCGTGCCGTTCGCTTAAGTGCTGCTACTCGCAGCAACAAATGCCACAACACCGCAGTGCATAAGCCACATATAGATGGACACAGGCAGTATTGACATTAAAGAAAAGCACAAGTGGCTAGTGCAACTTCGCCCATGTGTCCTTGTTTAATCTCTTTCGCGCTTCGCAGTAGTTCTTTGGATAACACGCATTTCTGAAGAAGGATATTAAAAGCATCAGTGGCATTTCGGAGGCCTTCTTTTCGTAGAGGTGATATCCATGCAGCTTTATTGTACTTTGAATGAATGTCATTGCACATCGGCCAGTTCAATAACACTCAGTTTTTTGTTTGTCTTCGTAGTGCAGAAGATCTTTAATGTCTTGGAGGTGCGTGTACCAGCGACGACACGCCCTCTTTCGACAACGTGCACTATTGTCCGTGAAAGCTTATCCAAGCTACAATGTAGCGTTGAAAGTGAAAGTTTTTCAGAAGAACCGCGAAGTCGTGCGGCACGGCATTGGTGTAGCCAGGAGAGAGGATATTGAATTGAACCTGCCTTTCCCACCCCCTAGAGAATTTTCAGCTTTGCACGCCGCAAACATACAAACACGCGCCCGAACATACGAAAAGAGCAGCAGAACTCTCCCCCTCCACCCCCCCCCCCCCCCGAAAAATATTTCTGGCTATGCTGCTGTTGTGCGGGGCTGCTTCGTTTGCTATATAAGTGTCCCGGTCGCGGATTGCGCTCCGGTAGTACGCAACGAAGACAGCGCTGGTCAAGAGTTTTACTGCGCCAGCACCCTCTTCCGTTGCCAGGCGTCGTCTTCACTCAGGCAAGCACTCATCGTAGTGCGACTGTACAGTGCGGAAACAGACCACTGAGGCCATTTCCACTGTGCTGCACGCGTCATCCAGGAATTCAGGTTCACGTTCTCTCTAACAAATGGTGTGCAACCATAGAGGATCGGGTGTCTGCTCCAGACAACAGTAGACGGTGCTGATGTTCTGAACTGGATTGTCGTACAGATATTGAAGTGAAGGCAATGTCGTTCTGCATCTGTGAGAAGAGGCACTTGCAAATGCTGTAAAGGATTCTACTACCGCAGTTATGTAATGTCGCCGTTCAGAACAAGTGCAAACTCTTACTAACGTACAGATAGCAAGAGTGGCGGGGACAGGCGCATTATCGTATATCATATGGAATATCTAGACATCTTTATCTAGATAACACCATCTCGGGCAGTATTTTGGCATTAGTAACGTTTTGGCTGTCTTGGAGCCCAGCTTCAAAGGTTGGAAGGCTTATTGTGTACATACTACAGGACACGGAACTTCTTACTTGTGACCCGTACATACAGGCGCATGCCCCTAACAGGATACAGGAAGATAACATTGCCCATATTGGTTGTTCTAATTGTTCAAGCGCTCACAGAATAGCTATGCTCTCTCGAAAGCTGAGTACACGGAACCTTCTAATGGCTCTCCTCGCGACGCTTCAGTTTTGGCATGTGGCAATCCGTAATGCAACTGCGGAGCCACAGGCAGCTACAACCTTCTTAGCATTGTCCTCTAGAAGAGCCAGTGTTATGCTGGTGTCTTTCGAGAAACAATGGAAAGTGGCGCACACTGTGTTCGCGCGCTCCTTTGGAAGAACATTGACCACGTGGCGTGTTCCTGATAAGAGGCTGATCTCATACACCCAGGATAATATTATTCGAAGCGAAAGAAGCGTAATCGTCAGCGCCTATCACAGCAGTGAACAAAAACATGCGATGGCACCCTTCAGAAATGTCTCTCACGAGAAATGTCTGTGCTACATGGCTATTCACAAATTCACATATTGAGATTCCCCAATACGCCAAGGCATTTTGATCCAGCACTGTCTTCATGCCAGGTCATTGGTCTAATGGATATTAGAGGTACACCGCATAAAAATGATACTCTGGCCCTCTTCATCGCCAATAACCCATGACACCTCGAATGAACAAGTAAAATCAATGTTGAGAATAGAGAGCCCGAAGTCTCTACGTATCTCCGGGCAACGAGTTACAGTGCTATGTATCAAGGGCGATTATTATGGCTCTACTCAAGATTCGTGCCAACATCCCGTTGTACAATCGTATCTGAGGTTCTTACGGGAAGCCAACGCGTCTGTCATCGTTGTAGCGAGTCCCCGCTCAGAAATTAGAAGGAAAACAGGTTTTTCTAAACGATGGGACGTTGAGTTCCTCGCCGCGAGGTTCCACGCGAATGATGTTTTCTACGCGGACTTCCCACAAATCTATGTCAGTCACGAAGCGTTCTATTCTAGAACCAATGACCATCGCATTGTCACTGTCTCCGATGTGGTCGATGGGACTTGGCAGCTCCTTGCACCTTTACTTGCACTTGCGTTAGCCGTTGCATTGCTGCTGCAGAAAATGAAGGTCCGTGCGTCGCTTGCCTTAGGGAGCGCCGTCGACACGTTGACCGTGCTTCTAGCTTCAGTTCTTGCAACCTCAGTTTCGTGGACAAGCAGAGCTTGGCGAGTTGCTAAATATGGGAAAAGCGCTGTATTATCTGTGGCTTATCGGGATGATTCCAGTATCCTCGTATTTTCGCAGCGAGCTCACTTCTAAAATAACGCTCAAGCAACCCGGCGACCGAATAGACACGCTTCCGAAGTTAGAAGCCGCGCTGGACCGATTTGAGGTCGCGCCTTGCTGTGCCGCGAACTCAGCCATCCACGAGCAGCTGGCACGCGGCACCCAACCGGAATCGTCACTGATGTCCAAGTTACAAGCGGCGTTCAAACGACGCGGTGCCGACGAACTTGTGAAACGCGATTTTTCCGAATGCCTGCGTTGTGCTCTCAGACCCGACCGTGTATGTTATGGCACGTTCGAGCACGCGTGTAACAGGGCAAAGCAAATTGCGGGAGTTCGCTTGTTGAAGGAAAACTATAAGATGAGCCTGAGTGGTTTCAGGATGCCGAAATCGCTTCCGCTGTATCGGCCGTTGCGAAGATTTTTTCGTGCCCTTAAAGAAGGCAAGCTGATAGACGAAGATTATTCCGAATGCGACCGCGTAATCGCGGCCAGCACAGTTGAGTTTGACCTCAGTGGATTTTTTGCGCAGTACGCTGTCCTTCAAACGTTCTGCTGTGTCGCACTTGCAGTTGAAATTATGGTTGCTCGGCTACAGGGAACTAGAAGGGCTAAGTAGATCAGTGCTTTTCGCATCAAAACATAAATACTCATGTAGGTTGTGTCCAAAAAAAATATTATCGAAGATCACCTTGAAAGGACAAACACTTACAACAGCTGTTTCCTAGTTGTAGTGGTACGTGCTGCAGGCGGAGGAAGGAGGACGGGGAACAAACATTCATTGCACAAAATGGTGTCGTGGTGCTAGCCGCGCTTTTAGTCTAGGTGGCAGGTCTCCTCATTCCAGGAACCCTTTTGCCTTCTGTGCCTTCGTGGCCCTGGCGACGAGACGTCGTTGTCGGTCCAGGTCCTCTTTGGCGAGCTTGGCCTCACATGTTTCGAGAAGGTCTTCGTTTTCATGAAAAGCGTGACAGGTATTCGGTGAAGGCGATGTGTCTGAGTGAATATTTCACGGGCACGTGAGCTCATGCGGGCTAAGGTGGCAGGTACGCCTCAAATTCGGCAGAGATATTCGTGTAACGTTGGGTAGTCTGTGCATTAGTATAACGTGCATTTAAGTGTGGTTCTGAAGTGTTCTCAGTATGGTGCTGTCCTCTTTGTTTGCTTTCAATGTAGTAATGGTTACTCTGCCCGTAGGTAAAGAGTAGGTAAAGGGTACGGGCTCAGCCTCTGCGGACGCTGTCCTGTCGTCTGGAGGGTGGGAGGGGATAGCCCGAAAGAAGTTATTGTGGGCCGCGGCGTCTGCCTCCTCGTTCCCCTCCAGCCTCTCGTGTCCAGGAACCCATGTCACACAGGTGGACGGCATCAGAGTGCTGGGGTGCTTCAGTATCTTGAGCGCTTGGGCAGACACAAGACCTTTGGTGTAGTTTCGCATGACTGCTTGCGAATCTGTAAAAACGACAGCGGCGTCAGAGTACGTGGTGGTCCCTAGCACGATTGCCGCCTCTTTTGCAGTTTCTGCGTCTCGGGCGCGAACTGTGCCAGATGCGAGCTCTGTGCCCCGAGAATCTATGACTCTCAAAGTGGAGGCGTTCTTATTGGGATATTTGACTGCGCCTGTATATGATGGCTGTGATTTCGCCGTAGAAAACTCACTCGGGCTTGTCCTTCTTTCCCTGTGATGCATGAGGTTCATGTTGCGTGGGATTCGTACTATGCAGAAAGATTCGCGGATATTTGGTGGAATACGTTCTTTTCGGTCCGTGTCCGTGTCGCCTACAAAGTGTCGCCATAGTTCAGCCGTTGAAGCAGTGATCTTCTAGTGGTCAAGAGCTTTAACCGTTCTAGTTGGCTAGCCTTCTCCTCTTCAGCTTGTTCCTGTCAGGTGTTGTGTACGCCCATCTTTAGAATTTTCACAATGGGAGCCGTAAAATGTAGCGCCAAACGGATTTCGATAGCCTTAAGTATTATGATGTTGAGCTTTTCTACTTCTGCCTGCTTCTGCACGAGCTAGGGAGTGCTATTGGTTATTCGGCTGCTGAGGAGAGCTTGCATCAAATCTAACGCGTCTCCTTCTTTAAGGTCGCTTCTACTGTTTGCAATTATTCTGACGATATGCGTTAGCTGCGACAGCGTGCGTTGTAGTCGAATGAGTATGGCCGCCCCGGACCCAGCTTTGTGAATGTGGAGCCCCACGAGTCGTAACGTGTCCACTTTCGAGATGGGCTTTCCGGTGAGGGTGACACTGGGATCTGGCACATTGTAGACCATCTCGTCCTGGACCTCAGCATGAGATGTCCGACTTGTCGGGAGTGCCTCGGAGGCCGCATTCTCGCAAGTTAATCCCGATGATATCTATCGCTTCTTGTAGGCGCATTTCTTGCGTTCCGGTATTTGAGACCCTTGTCCGTAACGTGATATCGTATGCATAAAAGCATGTCGTAGGCAAGGTATAGCGTTGAGGAGGCTGGGTAGATTGATCAGGGCAACGTTCAAGAGAAGCGACGAAATGACCGAACCCTGCGGAGTAACTTTGCTCGACTGTCGCAAAGTGTCGCCGCGGAGGTTGTATATTCTCACTGTAGCCGTGCGGTGCGTGGGCAAATTTCTCACGTAGTTGGATACCCGAGACCCGGAGGTCGAGGTGTTCGAGATTACTGGAAGATAGTGTCATGGCTGACGTAGTCAAAAGCTCCCTTTTTATCGATGGCTACAATTGAAGATATGATTTTGGTGCTCAGGTGACCAATAAGGTCTCCATTGAGCAGAAGGAAGATGTCTTGCGTTGAAAAGTGCTGCCTGAATTCGAACATTATGTTCGGAAAATATTCCTTGTCTTCGAGGTACGCGGTTAGGCGGTTGCGTGCCATGTGCTCGAATTGTTTCCTTACGCACGAGGTAAGGGAAATGGGGCACAGGCTCTCAAAGCTAAGGGGCTCGTTAGACTTGGGGATCATAGTGATATCCGAGAGTTTCCAGGTTGCCGGTATCTCTCCGCTCTCCAAGCATTCCTTGAAATACTGAAGCCAGGCTTCGGTGGCCTGCTGCGGAAGCTTCCGGAGATGCTTGTTGATAATGCGATCCTTGTCTGGGCTGGTGTTTCACGTGAGCGTAAATAGTGCTGCGCAGAGTTCAGCCTGCGTAGAGGATTCATCAAGTTCGGGATTTTGTTTTCCACCGTAGGCTCTATCTTGTGCCGTCTTGGTTAGGGGTTGGTCTCCCCGCACAGCTTCTTCTGAACCCCTCGAAGTAGGTTCTCCTCTGATCCGGCGTACTTGTGGGAGCACGGGTTTTTTGGTCATCGTTGACCAGTCCACAACAGTGTATGCTTTGATACATCTGGTTTAACGCGGTTGCTATAGAATAAGATGGGATGGTGAAGATCTTGTGATGAGCGCGGCATTAAAAACTTCGGGAGAGTTTATGCTGTGGTAGCCACAGCTCGGAAATTAATACATTATTCTTTAGATCTAGTTTTGTGTTACAGCACCATTCAAAAGGCTGTGTGAGACATTGTAATGACATCGCCCATTGAGTGTCTTGTTCGCTTCTTTGCAATGGGCCCACGACGATCTCACGAACGGATGAGACAGCTGCTATTTCAGCTAGTATGGTCAGCCGTGACTAATCTGACTACATAATTTTGCTTAAACCTGCGGAGGCCCCTTAAGTACATACCTTTGATTTATACGCAGCGTCTGTATCGTGCTGTGTGCGCGATTACCGACTAAAGGCGACAAACGTAGCCTCCTGGCTCTTTACTTCACCGTTTAAGTACAAATATTTAAAACAAGTATCAGTACCAGTCACTATTGCTGAATACCTTCACTAAACGACTGATCGATAGGAAAGTTATCAATAATGTTTAATTGGATTAGCTGTTGTTCTTCCTAGAACAGGAGCATTTTTTCCTACACTGGTATGCTACCTTCAGTGCATAGTTTTTCAACGCAGGCCTTACCTAGAGGAAGCGGGCTTCAGAACTTTGTCGATAGAAGGTCGGGAGTATGTGGCATTAGCCTTTCGCGCTCACTCCATACTCCTAACTCATCTATCATCTATTATTTTTGTGCAACTCCTTCCCTGTGGTGCTTAAACGTGCTCTTTCATGGCCTGCAGCAGGTTGTGCCGCCATTCATTTCCTGCATATCGTCCCGCCCTAGACGACTATAATGGAAGCATTAACAAATGCAGCAGCAAGAGCTCCAGAGCGCGCGATTGAAAATAAGTCGAACTTCGCCTTATTAACTTCTAGAGTTCCGGCACAACCACACTGTAACACCTATTCACGGTGGCAAAAGCGTCGTCCCGGTGCTGTCTTCGGCACAGAGTGGAGGAGTCAGCAATGCATAGTATATCCAGGCTTGTGTCTGGATATGGGTACAAGTTCTGTGACTGGGACCTATGATTAATACACCGACGGGGCTTCGAAATACCTCGTAGGTCAAAGTCAATCACTTGGCACACGACGCGACACCCGTCAACCCAATCTGGCACCAGCGTTTCTCAGATGTCCACCACGAATCAAAGAGCGCAAAAGAAGTGACAGGAATGCAGATAATAGGAGGGACTGTCGATCTCGAGGCGAGTCCTTCCGGCTAGAGTTCTACGTCTGAGCAGCAAGTTCAATAGACGGCGGATTCGAACGTGCATTAAATGGCTGGCATACCGAACCACAGTCATCAGCATGGGTGTGGGCAGGGTGCTTAATTATGGGGGGCCAAGTTTCACTGCCGCGATTCCCCCCCTTGGCAGTCCAGTGCGCAAGAAAACAAGTTTTCAACTGATTCAAAATGAATATTAGGCGATCACTTGCCTTGCACAACGGCCTTTGTTTGGTCCCTGTATTTCCGGAGTAATGGTGAGAAATAAACAGTTCCTTGGATTGCAACAACAGTGGCCCTCCGTCGCCGTTATCTTTGATGGCTATACCTTCATTATTATTTGCCTGCGTCGCACCAAACCTGCACATTAATCAGCGATAGAACATGTTAAGCTGAGGCTGATTAATGGTACGGAGCACCCTCCCCCCCCCTTCCCTTCCTGCGCGCACGTCCGTTGACATCAGAGAAGTTTGGGTGTGGATACGAGCAACAGTGGCTGCGGCAGTGTCCAGAGGTGTGTCCGATGCGATGGCACGTTGAGCTGGTGGGATGGTCGTAGGATGTTTGCCATTCAGCTGGACTTCGATAATGGAGTGATCGTGACCGCTTATCCGTTGCAGATGAAGCTATTGTCGAAGAATTAAAGCAGTGACGTTTGTTCCACTGGCAATGCCAATATAACCAATAATTTCTCGAACGATAGTCTGACTGAGCGATACTGTCGTCATGATGTTCTCAAACAGCCGAGAATAACGGATGGCTGAAGCCACATCGTCGAATTCACGACGGGCGCTCTATATAACACTAGGTTTACCTGAAAGGCTTAGGGAACGCTGAAATTACGCCACAGGAAGATGTAGAAGTATTTACTTGCAGGCGGTCGAAGTACTGAGCAATGCCTCAGTTTCTAGCCTGTTAAATGCGTTGGCACTCTGGAAGGACGGAATAAACTATTGTGCGATCCTTGCGCAAATGTAAACTCAAGGCGTCATTGGCAATCCATTTTAACATATATGGTCAATTCTATTCTGTTATGAGATGGCTTTGTCTTGGGTTTTCTAAATCCCAGCACGTCCCTGGATACATGAAACATACGACTACACCTCCTACCGGGCCCATGTCGCAAGCTCTATTGTCACAGAGAACTTACGTTCGCATGTTTCGGCAATAAAGCGATGCAGCCTTTCTCAACAAACGTTCTTTCTACGCAGGCATACATTATTTGCGCCATTCCACAACGGAGCCAAGCCTAGTGGGAAGATTTCGCTGGAAACCTTTAGCCTACCATCCTAGTGATTTACTAAGGTATAGTATAAGCCTGTAAAGGCCAAGCCGACCTTCAAGGTCAGTACCGTCAGCACCAGTGATAATCTCTACGTCACGTAGGTGTGTAGAAGCACATGTGATGACGCCAATGTTCAAGTGGCTGAGAAGGCATCCTCGTTAGTAGTCACTGTGATGGAACCAATATGTGACATCCACTGCATAGATACAGCGCCACGTCATAGCGAGTCTGCTGAACTATTTTTAGACAGCGTCATGAAACCCTAATAAATAGATTGGGGGCCTCAGGCAGTGCGCTTGAAGTAATGCCTGATAAAGCACGAGGAGGCTGTTGAATGTATCTTCTATTCCGGTAAGGTGCTAGTCCTAAAAAAGGACGTTGGCCACCACGGAGCTCTTTCCCATCCCCTCTCGACGGGCATGTTGTTTCAAGCCTATTTTGGTTGGGAGTTGCCTTCGCGGAGGCATACGCAACGTTAACTGGAATGGTCGGTAGTGCGGCACCGAAGAAAACATCGATCACTTGCCATGCCAAAGTCCTCGATTTGCTTTAGAGAGACAAGTACTTGGCAACGCACTGCGACAACTGGACGATCCGACAACTCTCCGTGCAGGCGCTCCTAAAACGCCGTTGTCATCTCTCTTTGGTCAAAAAGGCAGTGAAGGCACTCTTGTGCTTTTTGAGAACGACGGGCTTGTGCGAGCGCCTCTGACTTGTGATGCGGTCCCGCAAGCGTAGGCGAATTCATCGTTTTTTTCTCTCTCTCTCTCATCTTTCCATTCCCATCCCCCCAATCTCCCGTGTAGGATAACCAACCGAAAGCTTTTCTGGTTATTCTTCCTGCTTTCTATGTCTCTCTCTCCTTCCTTTTTTCCACACCGCTATACTTAATCTAACGAACTACCCCACTGTGCGTCAAGCTGTGAAATAAGTTCAGGGGCAGATGCAATCTTGAAGCGATGGAAAATCCTCGAAACACGGGTGCCGCGGGAGCCAGGGTTTTGACAAGTGGTCGTTTTGACTTGCTGAGTTGAAGCAGACAAGTGCGCTTGCCGGATCATTGGCTCCAGTGCCACACCGTCTTCCAAGGATTTTGCAAAGCCGAAGAAGAGCTGATCGTGAGTATTCGTAAAGACCACTGCACCCTCAGCATTCGCCACATTAGGAAACCATGTATTCTCTGTTTTCTTTTCTAACGTTACGACAAATACGAGCCTGACAGTAACTTCCCCTCCTTTTTCCCAATATCTGTGGTCTCTCGCGAATGCGTGTCGAGAGAGAAAACGGCAGACAGAGAAACATTTTTGATTAAGATTCGTGATTTTTGCATTTAAGTGTAGGGTGGTTCCACGTAAGATCGAACAAAGCATGGCCGGTCGACCTCTTAAATTTATTTCAAAATTTTATATATTGTTGCCTGATGAGTGGAAAGAAGAGATCCGCAATTGGTTTTGCTGAAAAAAAATTCTTTCGAAGCACCGAAAATCAATAATGACGACTAGGTGGAGTGCCACGCTTATCCGCTCTGCTGTTTTTCCCGACTTTGGTGATGAGTTACACAAAATATACTAAAGCTACGTACTTCAAATTCGTTTAGCTAAATATATGCATGTTTTCGCTTGATCTCAGTTATTTTTGGTTTCTCTGGGTAGTGTATATATTTTTATAAAAAATCTCAAATTCGACCCAGGAAACGTTTTTTGGCCTACTTTGCAGGTCTTTATTTCAGAAAAGACGCACAACAGAGCGGCGAAAATTCCGCATTACGTTTTCAGCATGCTTATTTATCAAAATGCCAAATCTTATAATAATATCACTTTTCAATAAGGAGATACGATCGCGCTAACTTCAAGAAAACATCATACAGTGAAAAATTCTAACGACGATTAAAAAAAAAAACCCCATTTTTTATATTTCTTAAAATTTCCCACTTATTCTCTTGCATATGAGCTTTCACAGTCAATAAAAACATGTTGCATAATTTTGTTTCACTTGCATTTACGGCCCGTCGAATAAGGCCGTTGCGCAAGGAAAAGCAATTGTAGATCGCACTTCCTACACGCCAAGTGTATAGAATGCAGTCCTATACTTCAGTTTCCTAAAGGCAAGCAGCACTGAAATAGCTGTCGGCTGCACTGAGGACGCCAATTTCGAAATGATTTGGTCACGGGAGCGGCCATGAGTGCGGAATTACCGAGCAGGCGCGCGCGCACAGTCCGGCGTGTTCCGGTGCAGTGAGGGCTCGTTTTCGTGTCCTCAGACGGATAGATCGCGATACAGACGGGGGTAACTGCAGCGCATGTGCATTGGAGCGTCGCTATTTTATCCGCCCTTTGCTCACATCGCGGCCACGCGCTGTTAACACGGCGGAGATAGAAGTGCAGGCGTAGCAGACATTGTTTGCGCAATTTGTGTGTTCAAAGTAAACGCAAACAAAAGCACGTCTACAATACGAACTTGTATATTTAAACAAAAGCGTTCCGAGACGACTGATGTAACTTGGACATGGCTGTTGGGATTCCGACGCACGTGCTTGGCGCGTAAACAGAGGCGATCGGCCAAGGTCACAGATTCGATGGCTGTAGCTCGAGTTTCCCGGCCGCATTCGGCGCCCGCACAGGAAACACTTCACGGCGTCGACGTAGAAGTTGAAATTTGACTGCGTTCCCTCGCTGGTGCTGATGTGGAAGTACCATGAAAACTCTGTCAGGAAGCTGCTAGCGCTCGCTTCACGTATACGGACGACGGCCGCTTTCGCCAGAGAAACTGCGCGGCACCAACTGATCTCAGTGGAAAACATAAACGTGGCGCTCCAGCGGCCAAATCAAAAAGGGAACAAACGCAAAACTATAGGTAACCGGATGCGCCTGCCTATCTCAGATGACGGCAGCAGACGGCGTGTACTGGCCGTACGCGCGGTCCGCTTCTCACACTTCATTCGACTCCGATAGTCTTGCTCGCGCTTTGCTCTCCTCCTGTGCGTCCTATAGAGGCAAAGTATAGCTCTGAGCGAGAGTATTGTGCAGACTACCTCTCGGAGCAGAAGAAGCTCATTTTTAAAGAAACGAAATATTCGCAGAGTTACCGTCACACTTTGATGCCGCAGTGCATAAGGAACCTCGCGCGTACAACACTGATTTCTAGTCATTCACTACCGTGTCTCTCAAAGTTAATTTGCAGCGTTGAGACGCAATTACTCGATACAATATGATGCTAAATTGAAAAGCCATAAGCGATAACAAATGCCATACAATCTTCAGACTTACATGGTGCGCTCAGTCTTGCGCAAGGGCCTTATTCAACGGGCCGTAAATGCAAGTGAAACAAAATTATGCAACATGTTTTTATTGACTTTGAAAGCTTATGTGCAAGAGAATAAGTGGGGAAATTTTTAAGAAATATAAAAAATGGGGTTTTTTTTTAATCGTCGTCAGAATTTTTCACTGTATGCTGTTTTCTTGAAGTTAGCGCGATCATATCTCCTTATTGAAAAGTGATATTATTATAAGATTTGGCATTTTGATGAATAAGCATGCTGAGAACGTAATGCGGAATTTTCGCCGCTCTGTCGTGCGTCTTTTCTGAAATGAAGACCTGCAAAGTAGGCCAAAAAACGTTTTTGGGTGAAATTTGAGATTTTTTATAAAAATATACACACTACCCGGAGAAACCAAAATTAACTGAACGCAAGCGAAAACATGCATATATTTAGCTAAACAAATTTGAAGTACGTAACTTTAGTATATTTTGTGTAACTCATCACCAAAGTCGGGAAAAACAGCAGAGCGGATAAGCGTGGCACTCCACCTAGTCGTCATTATTGATTTTCGGTGCTTCGAAAAAATTTTTTTCAGCAAAACCAATTGCGGATCTCTTCTTTCCACTCATCAGGCAACAATATATAAAATTTTGAAATAAATTTAAGAGGTCGACCGGCCATGCTTTGTTCGATCTTACGTGGAATCACCCTGTAGCGCCTATCAAGGGCCCCACTGGCGTCTGCGGAAGCAGGTATTTCCGCCTGTGTGTATGTGTTAGCTGTCATTGGTAACAAGTTCATCCTAATGTGCGCGTAATATTTACGCATGTGTGTGCATTTTGGGAAGCATAATTTACACATGTTGGCTATGTGTGATTTTCTACTTGATTTTATGCCTGTGTCGGTCTTCATTTTTGTGTGTCCCTCAAGTTTGTGCTTGCTGATTCTCGTAGCCGTCTGTCTCCCTAATAACAAATATTTTGTTGTGATATTTGGTCTCTTGGTCACATCTGCTGCATTATAGAGCACCCAGGTGTTAGGCAGGTTTTTTTTGTTGTTTTCCGATCCTTTGAAAGAAGTCTCAGCAGTGTGAAAATCATTTTAGCGTAACGAAAAACGTTTAATGTAAGTTTTGGAAATCCTATCTTTATACCTAATTCAGCACTTAGTGCAATAAATGTCGCTTTTGTAAAAAATGTAAAAACAAAACAAGTAGAACCACTATAGTCTCTTCTGCAATCACTCGGTCTGTTTTCACTCAGGCCTTTACTTCACACTACCTGTCAGTATTACAGTTTCCATTTATCCACAGTTATGAAACCTGCAACTTGAATATTTGTCTGTCAGTATTAATAAATAAACTAACCTGCTTTTATACACATACTTCTTCACCTGTGTTCATCCCAGCAATGAACTACCAGAAGGTGTTATCTCTATCAATTCTCATTGTTACTTCACTGCTAAATATATGCTTCACCCCACTGTTTAAAACCTTTCCTATACTTACCTGAGCTCGACATGTGCATGGTTTGAGCCATTGTTTGTATTACCAGCACTAGTCCTTGTACTCACCACTGTGTCTTTTTAAAACATAAATATTCGGCCTAGTGGCCCAAATGTGCTATGTTTTTCTTCAAGAGTAAATTATATATTCTTGGCAATTTGTATGCCTTCTGACCATAACATTTCAACTGTTCTTTCTTTACATTGATGTTCCGCTCACATCTACGTATTCATTCACGCTTTTGCTTACATGAATTAGCAAAGAACATTAATGCAATATATTTTCGACATAGCTGCCTATAAAAACGTGATTAGATATGCAGCGCTGCTTTAAATGCGGCGGGCTGGTTGTAAGTCACGATGTTTTTTTTTTGTAATAGATTCTGAAATCACGCGGAGTGACATCGCTGTGCCACGAAAAAGCATGAGCCAATTCTGCGCCTGTATTTTGTTATCACCAAGTGTGATGACACCCATCACTGCCGTAGCTATATAATCAGTGATGTCCTCGTAATAAAACGCTTTTGTTTCCGTAGCATTGTGAATCACGCGCCAGTTCATTTTGACTTTGCTGGTAACAGCATGAAATAAAAATATGGTTTGAATGAAAATGCCTCAACTGTCATGCTATTTCCTAGTCCTTCAGGAAATAGTTTTGGGCGCCAGCTTGTGACACGTCGCATAAGAGGCCGCAACATAGATTTTTAAAAATTAACTACCGGGAGTAGTCTGTTTTAGTTTCGTTTTATGTGTCCACTTACGTGCTGCTAATGTATTCATAATACTGTCACGTGGTTTGTTATTGAAGAACGCAAATCGTTGAAGGCAAAGGTGAAACGTTTCAATGAACTAACTTGTGCCCAGCAGAGGAAGCAGCTGTCAGAGTACAGCGAAAACGGCAAGCACAGACGTCGGCTGTCGGTAATCTGATCAGAAGTAAAATGCGTCTGCATGTATACCAGTGGCACCGAAAATTAAAGCGTTATCGTAGGTGGATAGGTTAGTTCCAGAATAAAATCTTCAGTTCGTGTTTGGAGCACAATCTCATCGGAGCATTCTAAAATAATCGTGAATGTTTCCAGACATTCGGGCGCGGTTTCCGCAAGGCAATGGTTCCACGTGCAACGGTCAGATTACACAAAAATAGAAAAAGGAGCTTGGGTGATATTGCCCCCCTCTGAAAAAGCATCATCCCGATGCTTAAAACGGAAGGGGGAAAATATGCATACGCAAAGAAAGAGTAACAATAAAGGAAGCGTGAAGTAGACTCCTCGTATAAAACGGCTAAGACGCGCGACATTGACGACGTCAAGTCGCGTGCGGCGCCGCTGGTAGTTCGTACTACCATCCGGAGCCAACTCGTACTCGAGCGGGCCAAGCTGCTTCACCTGAAAAAAGCATTCCGGTTAGGAGCGCTACCCACAGAGAAAGAAAGAAAGAAAGAAAGAAAGAAAGAAAGAAAGAAAGAAAGAAAGAAAGAAAGAAAGAAAGAAAGAAAGAAAGAAAGAAAGAAAGAAAGAAAGAAAGAAAGAAAGAAAGAAAGAAAGAAAGAAAGAAAGAAAGAAGGAAAGAAGGATGCACAGAAAGACATAAAAAAGGATAGGAAGAAAGAAGGAAAGAAAGAAAAGAGGATAGATGTCCTAGATCTAGTACGTAAAATGCCGCTGCCACCATCGATAAAAACGTTCTTTTTTTTGATTGCATTCCGAGACCTTGCTTGTGAAGACTTGGCTGCTTCGTTCAAGGGACATCTTCAAGTCGCCTGAAACAACATAACATTGTTCTATAAGTTGCAGGGATGCTATCTCATTTTAGGATGTGCTCCAGCGAACTCTTTAAAAAGATTTTTGTGCTAAATTTGCATGCCGTGCGATATCTCTGGCAAGCGAGTTGTAATGATGTACTCGATCCCGCAGAAATAGCTGATGAGTTGCGTTCAAAACGCGATTGACGACCACGGTGCAGTTGGCTTCCAGAATACAGCCGGTATGAATGAAGGGGCTTTTTTAGAGCTTTTAAATTTTTATCTGACATCTGATTTCATAACATGGCAGGGTAACACCTTCATTCAAAAAAACGGGATTTGCATCGGATCATGCATCGCGCCTTTTTTAAACGATATGTATCTGGCCTTCTATGATCGTATATTGAGTGAACGTTTAGAAGGGTTGAATGTGAAACATGTATTTAGGTATGTCGATGACTACCTCGTTGTTTTGAAAACTGATGCCGAGAGTTTTCAGACGTCTGTTTCAAGTGTTCTGGCCCTATTTAGCGACTGCCTCAAGCCACTGCAGTTGACGCACGAACTACCGGTGGAATATTCCCTTAAGTTTCTTGACCTCAGGTTAAATTTCACAGCAGGACATATTTGCTGGTTTTATGAACCAAGGGCCAGCAAACCGTTGCTCCCCTTCTCCTCCAATCACACTAAGCTTGTCAAAAGGGGCATTATCGCGTCTTGTCTGAGAAATTCTCTGCGGAAGTCTTGTTTGCATTCAACAGAGAGTAGCTTCCATGCTCAGACATCCCGCCTGGTTTCGGCTGGGTACCCGCGCCATATGCTTGACTCGGTGGCTCGTGTCCTGCTAAGGGAGATGAAGCGTGGTGATCAGCAGGGCCAGCCGATAAAGAAAAAGAAAGAAAAGTTAGTTGTGGTGCCGTACATGCATAAGGTCGGGCACAATCTCAAAAAGATAGGCATGCGCGCTGGTGTAGACGTGATCTTTTCCGCCCCTAACAAACTCTCTAAACTTTGTAAGCTTGTTAACGCTGATGGCAATAAGAAAGAAGGATGCGCCAAAAAACACAGGGAGCGATTTGTTGACTGTGAAGAGGGTGTAGTCTACTCGCTGCCCTTGACCTGCGGGAAAAGGTATATTGGACAATCCGGTAGATGTCTGAACGACACGCTCAGGGAGCACAAGAATTTGGTAGGGAAGACAGCCATATCAGGCCACTTGTCGATGCACTGCAGGAGTTGTGCCTGTGAGCCACTTTTCGGGCAGTGCTCGGTAATCAGAAAGGAAAAGGATAAGCTGACACGTGAAGTGATTGAAGCTTACGAAATTGATCGCCAAAAAGACAATTGTGTGAGCGCTCCTTCTGTGACCCTCTCCACAATGTAGATAGAATTTTTGAACGTAGACAAGCCTTAGGCAGTGTGCAAGATAATGGTGAGTGTTAGGTTTTCTAACACGAAAGTGTTTTATGCCGGGGTCCACCACGGCTCCTCTGACTTATTTCCGTCACGGATATGACGTTGTAAAGTATAAACTAACATAATGAGATCAGAGAAAAACTAGAAGAAAAAGTTCCGTCGCCGGGCGTCGAACCTACGACCTCTCGCTCCGCAGCGCGCGGCGCGAAACCACTCGGCTACGGGAGCGTACGTTCCTCAGCTTGCTAACGGCAAGCTATTTATACACACCATATACCGCTGGCAGTCCTCAGAGCTCCTCGACTTCAGCGCGTTTTCGTCATCACTAGCGAGATGGCGCGAAGGTGTCACGGAGCGCGTGCTCTAAAGTTCGTCGCGCCTCTCGCGGGGATGAGCGCGCGCCTCCACGGGGCGTGGTCGCTCGTGCGCGCGCGCTTATCTCCTGATCGGGGCATTCGGGCGCTTCGCACGCCTTGTGCTTCCACCGCAAGTTTGCTTTGAAGTTACAGTGGTTAAAGAGTGCACGAAGGTCGCTTCGTTCGCCGCAGCGGCCGCGTTTACGAATGGAGCGCGCCGCTTACACACTAAGTAATAATTGTGGCAGTTGTTCGCGCTCGTACCGTGTATGCTTGTGCGTTCGTTTCGTGCGTCTTTGTGTTAGAGCAGCGCGCTTTAAATGTCGAGCTGTGACAGTTAGTCCGTGCTCGTCTTGTGTATGCTCATTTCGTGCTTCCTTTCTGCTTGAGGTGCGCGCTGCATGTTTCGAGCTGCTTGCCGTTCTTCACGTCACATTACAATTTGCTGCTGCAGCATTCATTCCTTCTCCCCTGTGGCGAAACAATGCACAATAAACGCTCAACTACATATGTGAATACACGTTTCACTTTCGTGTTATACCGATTCCTTTGACAGAGGGATCAGTCATGATTTTTTCTACTTTATCTTCTGTTGGTGCTGTGCCTAAGATTGCTTTCATTGGCTTGATGTGCCCATATAAGGTAGCTCCTTCAGAGAATAAAGTATCAGTTGCAGTTCAGCACTTTGTCTTGAGCATCCTTCTGTTGTCCCCGTCTTTATGTGCGCTGTAGCCATTCATTCGTAATGATGTAGTTTCGACACGTTTCTTCTCATTGCAATGCATAGCCTGTGGAAGGCGCACATGTCGCAGAGAAACGCAGAGCCAATTATTTCCTCGACAGCCCACTTCATTTGGTTGATAACTAAGCTAAGAGATTGATACGAGGAAATAAAAATTAATCCATGATGGTATATTACGTTGTTGATATAGGATAAGCAGAACGAACAGAGGAAGGGCCTCAGACAGGCTGGCCGACGTTTCGATAGCAGGCCCTATCTTCGTCAAAGGCACCTTATCATCATAGGCGCGTTAGTTTCAAGGGGGTTAATACTGACATCATTTCCAGCGTTGGCGCGTGTCGCTGTTGATAATCGCTCTCTGGAAAGAAAAATCTGTAAAGCAGAACGGTGTAGCCCTTGCCTGATAAGGGAGGTAGCACAGTCATTTGGCCAATAGAGAAGCACAAGCACGAAGCTTACAGACAACTGAACAACCCTGAACACTACCGCAAACTAGACAACGATCCAACAGAACAATACACACTCACAATTAACAACAGGCTTAGATCCCTTTTAGTGGATGAATTGATACCTCCATCAAAATTTAGATTTCTAAAACCAAACAAGAAATCGGCAAGGTGACTTTACCTCCTTCCGAAAATTCACAAAATACCATCCACGGAATTATACACTGCCAATATCCCAGGCCACCCAATAGTATCAAACTACAGCACCCCAACCGAGAACCTCTGCGTATTCCTAAACCCCTTTCTAGGTGTCATTCGAAAGACATTTCTGTCATTTGTACAAGATACACCTCACCCACTGAGAATAATAGAGGAAATTAATAGGAACGGCACACTACCGCAAGACGTCATTCTGGCGACTAGATGTTACCGCTTTATACACGAATATTCCTATCCTCAAGGGCTTAACTTCAGTTCAGTTAACTTTATCCGGAAAGAACGTACAACATTCTCCTGAAGTATACTTAACACTACTAAAATTAGTATTATCACATAGGCATCGCAATATACATCTAACATCGCAGTTATATTGTGTGGTACAAGCGTACATTGCCATCGGGAGTCAGAAGATGTGACTGTCATAACGACATCGTCGTTTAAAGTCCGCGACCCATTACAAAAGGCACACACGTTACTGCGCGTATTCCCCTAACACCACCTAATGGGTGCATAGCAAGTATGCATTAAGTGATTGAAGTACGCACTAGGGACAGGATATCGCTATCGCGTTCAACTCTTAAAAGCGAAGCTTAAGGGTCCCCCCAAATTTTTCGTGGGGCAACAGAATTCCTGTCTCGTTGCGTAAACAAACCTGACACGTACCTTCGATAAAAAATGGCATATTTATAATATGGGATCATGGCCGGGACAATCTGGATAAATTCGTACCATTCCTAAGCTCTTTTCATCCAACAATACGGTTCACCTCCAATACGTCGGCTCAGCGCATCAACGTTCTGGACACGACAATATATCTTGAAAATGGCATATTAAAGGCAACTCTCCATAAAAAAAATCCGGCAGATCTCACGCACTGTGGGAATCGATGTAATGCGAAGCAGCCAGGAAGGAGCAAATCATGCTTTACATAATTTGCATGTCATGTTTTACATGTTACGACCTGCCATTTGTGTTCGTCATACAGTCACGGCGCGATATACCAATTTTGGTGTATGTCAAGCTAGCGAACTGGACGCAAGCGCATCATGAGCGTGGCATGTAAATGGCATTGTAGATGACATGCATGCCAAGATTTTCATGTTACCACCTGCCACTTATGTTCGTTATACACTCATGTCACTCAATACCAAATTTGGTGTATGTCAAGCTAGCGAACTGGACGCAAGCGCATCATGAGCGTGGCATGTAAATGGCATTGTAGATGACATGCATGCCAAGATTTTCATGTTACCACCTGCCACTTATGTTCGTTATATACTCATGTCACTCAATACCAAATTTGGTGTATGTCAAGCTGACGAACTGGACGCAAGCACATCATGAGCGTGGCATGTAAATGGCATTGTAGATATCATGCATGCCAATATTTTCATGTTACCACCTGCCACTTATGTTCGTTATACACTCATGTCACTCAATACCAAATTTGGTGTATATCAAGCTAGCGAACTGGACGCAAGCGCATCATGAGCGTGGCATGTAAATGGCATTGTAGATGACATGCATGCCAAGATTTTCATGTTACCACCTGCCACTTATGTTCGTTATACACTCATGTCACTCAATACCAAATTTGGTGTATGTCAAGCTAGCGAACTGGACGCAAGCGCATCATGAGCGTGGCATGTAAATGGCATTGTAGATGACATGCATGCCAAGATTTTCATGTTACCACCTGCCACTTATGTTCGTTATATACTCATGTCACTCAATACCAAATTTGGTGTATGTCAAGCTAGCGAACTGGACGCAAGCGCATCATGAGCGTGGCATGTAAATGGCATTGTAGATGACATGCATGCCAAGATTTTCATGTTACCACCTGCCACTTATGTTCGTTATACACTCATGTCACTCAATACCAAATTTGGTGTATGTCAAGCTAACGAACTGGACGCAAGCGCATCATGAGCGTGGCATGTAAATGGCATTGTAGATGACATGCATGCCAAGATTTTCATGTTACCACCTGCCACTTATGTTCGTTATACACTCATGTCACTCAATACCAAATTTGGTGTATGTCAAGCTAGCGAACTGGACGCAAGCGCATCATGAGCGTGGCATGTAAATGGCATTGTAGATGACATGCATGCCAAGATTTTCATGTTACCACCTGGCCACTTATGTTCGTTATACACTCATGTCACTCAATACCAAATTTGGTGTATCTCAAGCTAACGAAACGGCCGCGAGCGTGCCATGAGCGTGGAATGCAAGTCTTGTCGTACATGACAAGTCATGATTTCCATATTACCGACTTGTCATTTATGTTCGTCATACAGTCATGTCACTCAACACCAAATTTGGTGTATCTCAAGCTAACGAAACGGCCGCGAGCACGCCATGAGCGTGGCATGCAAGTCATGTCGCACATGACAAGTCATGATTTCCATATTACCACTTGTCATTTATGTTCCTCATACAGTCATGTCACGAAATACCAAATTTGGTGTATATCAAGCTAACGAAACGGCCGCGAGCGCGCCATGAGCGTGGCATGCAAATCATACTTTTCATGACAAGATAGTCATGGTTTTCATGATACGACCAGCCATTTATGTTCGTCATACAGTCTTGTTATGCCATACCAAAGTTGGTATAAATCCTATTAACGATACGGCCAGGAGAGAACAAAGTCGTAGGCGGCTAGATAGATAGCTAGATAGATAGATACGCTCAAAGTCGCCGAAGTTCGCTAAGAAATGCTTCGCATTTAAAACCATTTGACAAGCAACAATACCTAAATATACAAGCCACCGCCGGAGACATTGTAAACAGGGCATTTTCAAGAGCCAGGCATTAAGGTTACGCCTCATATGCATAGAAAACGCAGATTACGTAAACACACTTAGCACCCTAACAGGCACATTATCGAACAGAAACAATCCTAACACATTCCTTGATAAAGCTTATACGGACGCACTGACACTAGACCGCACTGAGGCACTGAAACCCCGCCCTAAAACCACAACAGCAACAACGCCCTTCTCACTACTAAGTTTTCTAGTGCACTTCCAAACATAAACAACATCCTCACAAAATACAACCAACCAGAAACTTAAGAAAATTTTTCCCGAACCGCCTATGGTTGCCTACAGATGCAACGCCAATTTTAAAGACATGCTCGTTCATGCAAAACTCAAAGCAAAGACCAAGACAACATCTCGTCCCTGTGGCCACTCCAGATGCTACTTGCAAACACATAGAGCCGGCTATCAGCATAAAAGAACAGCATCGGATTACATTCACAAGGTCACATCGAGGTTCACCTGCACTTCAGACACCCTAATACAGTGAAACCTCGGTGATACGAATTTCACGGGACCAAGAAAAATATTCCTATCATCCGAAATTCGTATCACAAGAAAGCATGGAAAATTAGCATGCGACAAAAGAAAACTGGCCTACATTTTTATTTATTGTTTTTCAGGGCCGCAGAAACGTCAGGAAGAGCTTTCAATGATTGTCAGTTAAGTTTTTAGATGTCGGCAATCATACCAGCGCTCGTAAATATTTGGCCTGTACGCGCGTGTTTAATTAGTGAACCAGGTGCGTTGTGACCCGCGACAGCTGCAGCCCCTTCTAAATTTTAGTATACTTTTTTCGCATGGCACAAGAGTACTGCGGCGAATGATGTAACGGAAGAAGTGCTTTGACGCGATAGAACAAGGCCACAAAAATTTCGTCGACGCGTTAGAAAAAAAAAAGAAAAAAAGCATGGCGCCAATGCCCTCTGTAATCTAAACGCAATGGCACACGGATTCACATTAGAGCCCCAAAGATTCGCGCACACAATCTTAGAGGCCGTGAAGCGTCTACGAAGGTTTATTCTGACCTTAAGAAAATTATTTTTTTTTCTTACACCGTGATTCTGACGAATTGGCGGTGCGGCGTGCATGCCCGCGCTTGCGTTCCCGCGCTCGCACGTGCTTGGCGCGTCTTCCGCGACAGCGCGTACAGCACCTCTTCGTACCTGGATGGTAGCCTACGTTCGTATCAAACGTCGCGGGGTGACAATCGGTTCGCAACAACCGTACTCCATTACACTGCAGGCCAATGGGCCATGGCCGGGACCAGAGAAAAATTCGTACCACCCCAAAATTCGCATGAGCTGTGATCGTATGACCGAGGTTTCACTGTATACTGTCTTGAGTGTACCACCTGTAAAAAAGCCGGCAGATCCCACACACTGTGGGAATCGATCTAATGCGAAGCAGCCAGGAAGGAGTAAATCATACTTTACATAATTTGCATGTCAACTTTTACATGCTAGGACCTGTCATTTATGTTCGTCAACAGTCACGTCGCGTAATACCAATTTTGGGGTATATCAAGCTAGCGAACTGGACGCAAGCGCACCATGAGCGTGGCATGTAAATGGCGTTGTAGATGACATGCATGCCAAGATTTCCATGTTACCACCTGTCATTATGTTCGTTCTACAGTCATGCCACTCAATACCAAATTTGGTGTATATCAAGTTAACGAAACGGCCGCGAGCGCGCCATGAGCGTGGAATGCAAGTCATGTCGCTCATGACATGTCATGATTTCCATATTACCACTTGTCATTTATGTTCGTCATACAGTCATGTCACCCAATACCAAATTTAGTGTATCTCAAGCTATCGAAACGGCCGCGAGCGCGCCATGACCGTGGCATGGAAGTCATGTCGCACATGACAACTCATGATTTCCATATTACCACTTGTCATTTATGTTCGTCATACAGTCATGTCACTCAATACCAAGTTTGGTGAATATCAAGCTAACGAAACGGCCGCGAGCGCGCCATGAGCGTGGCATGCAAGTCATGTCGCACATGACAAGTCATGATTTCCATATTACCACTTGTCATTTATGTTCGTCATACAGTCAGGTCACCCAATACCAAATTTGGTGTATATCAAGCTAACGAAACGGCCGCGAGCGCTCCATGAACGTGACATGCAAGTCATGTCGCACATGACAACTCATGATTTCCATATTACCACTTGTCATTTATGTTCGTCATACAGTCAGGTCACTCAATACCAAGTTTGGTGAATATCAAGCTAACGAAACGGCCGCGAGTGCGCCATGAGCGTGGCATGCAAGTCATGTCGCACATGACAAGTCATGATTTCCATATTACCACTTGTCATTTATGTTCGTCATACAGTCAGGTCACTCAATACCAAGTTTGGTGAATATCAAGCTAACGAAACGGCCGCGAGCGTGCCATGAGCGTGGCATGCAAGTCATGTCGCACATGACAACTCATGATTTCCATATTACCACTTGTCATTTATGTTCGTCATACAGTCAGGTCACTCAATACCAAGTTTGGTGAATATCAAGCTAACGAAACGGCCGCGAGCGCGCCATGAGCGTGGCATGCAAGTCATGTCGCACATGACAAGTCATGATTTCCATATTACCACTTGTCATTTATGTTCGTCATACAGTCAGGTCACTCAATACCAAGTTTGGTGAATATCAAGCTAACGAAACGGCCGCGAGCGCGCCATGAGCGTGGCATGCAAGTCATGTCGCACATGACAAGTCATGATTTCCATATTACCACTTGTCATTTATGTTCGTCATACAGTCAGGTCACTCAATACCAAGTTTGGTGAATATCAAGCTAACGAAACGGCCGCGAGCGCGCCATGAGCGTGGCATGCAAGTCATGTCGCACATGACAAGTCATGATTTCCATATTACCACTTGTCATTTATGTTCGTCATACAGTCAGGTCACTCAATACCAAGTTTGGTGAATATCAAGCTAACGAAACGGCCGCGAGTGCGCCATGAGCGTGGCATGCAAGTCATGTCGCACATGACAAGTCATGATTTCCATATTACCACTTGTCATTTATGTTCGTCATACAGTCAGGTCACTCAATACCAAGTTTGGTGAATATCAAGCTAACGAAACGGCCGCGAGCGTGCCATGAGCGTGGCATGCAAGTCATGTCGCACATGACAAGTCATGATTTCCATATTACCACTTGTCATTTATGTTCGTCATACAGTCAGGTCACTCAATACCAAGTTTGGTGAATATCAAGCTAACGAAACGGCCGCGAGCGCGCCATGAGCGTGGCATGCAAGTCATGTCGCACATGACAAGTCATGATTTCCATATTACCACTTGTCATTTATGTTCGTCATACAGTCAGGTCACTCAATACCAAGTTTGGTGAATATCAAGCTAACGAAACGGCCGCGAGCGCGCCATGAGCGTGGCATGCAAGTCATGTCGCACATGACAAGTCATGATTTCCATATTACCACTTGTCATTTATGTTCGTTATACAGTCAGGTCACTCAATACCAAGTTTGGTGAATATCAAGCTAACGAAACGGCCGTGAGCGCGCCATGAGCGTGGCATGCAAGTCATGTCGCACATGACAAGTCATGATTTCCATATTACCACTTGTCATTTATGTTCGTCATACAGTCAGGTCACTCAATACCAAGTTTGGTGAATATCAAGCTAACGAAACGGCCGCGAGCGCGCCATGAGCGTGGCATGCAAGTCATGTCGCACATGACAAGTCATGATTTCCATATTACCACTTGTCATTTATGTTCGTCATACAGTCAGGTCACTCAATACCAAGTTTGGTGAATATCAAGCTAACGAAACGGCCGCGAGTGCGCCATGAGCGTGGCATGCAAGTCATGTCGCACATGACAAGTCATGATTTCCATATTACCACTTGTCATTTATGTTCGTCATACAGTCAGGTCACTCAATACCAAGTTTGGTGAATATCAAGCTAACGAAACGGCCGCGAGTGCGCCATGAGCGTGGCATGCAAGTCATGTCGCACATGACAAGTCATGATTTCCATATTACCACTTGTCATTTATGTTCGTCATACAGTCAGGTCACTCAATACCAAGTTTGGTGAATATCAAGCTAACGAAACGGCCGCGAGTGCGCCATGAGCGTGGCATGCAAGTCATGTCGCACATGACAAGTCATGATTTCCATATTACCACTTGTCATTTATGTTCGTCATACAGTCAAGTCACTCAATACCAAGTTTGGTGAATATCAAGCTAACGAAACGGCCGCGAGTGCGCCATGAGCGTGGCATGCAAGTCATGTCGCACATGACAAGTCATGATTTCCATATTACCACTTGTCATTTATGTTCGTTATACAGTCAGGTCACTCAATACCAAGTTTGGTGTATATCAAGCTAACGAAACGGCCGCGAGCGCGCCATGAGCGTGGCATGCAAGTCATGTCGCACATGACAACTCATGATTTCCATATTACCACTTGTCATTTATGTTCGTCATACAGTCAGGTCACTCAATACCAAGTTTGGTGAATATCAAGCTAACGAAACGGCCGCGAGCGCGCCATGAGCGTGGCATGCAAGTCATGTCGCACATGACAAGTCATGATTTCCATATTACCACTTGTCATTTATGTTCGTCATACAGTCAGGTCACTCAATACCAAGTTTGGTGAATATCAAGCTAACGAAACGGCCGCGAGTGCGCCATGAGCGTGGCATGCAAGTCATGTCGCACATGACAAGTCATGATTTCCATATTACCACTTGTCATTTATGTTCGTCATACAGTCAGGTCACTCAATACCAAGTTTGGTGAATATCAAGCTAACGAAACGGCCGCGAGTGCGCCATGAGCGTGGCATGCAAGTCATGTCGCACATGACAAGTCATGATTTCCATATTACCACTTGTCATTTATGTTCGTCATACAGTCAGGTCACTCAATACCAAGTTTGGTGAATATCAAGCTAACGAAACGGCCGCGAGTGCGCCATGAGCGTGGCATGCAAGTCATGTCGCACATGACAAGTCATGATTTCCATATTACCACTTGTCATTTATGTTCGTCATACAGTCAAGTCACTCAATACCAAGTTTGGTGAATATCAAGCTAACGAAACGGCCGCGAGTGCGCCATGAGCGTGGCATGCAAGTCATGTCGCACATGACAAGTCATGATTTCCATATTACCACTTGTCATTTATGTTCGTCATACAGTCAGGTCACTCAATACCAAGTTTGGTGTATATCAAGCTAACGAAACGGCCGCGAGCGCGCCATGAGCGTGGCATGCAAGTCATGTCGCACATGACAACTCATGATTTCCATATTACCACTTGTCATTTATGTTCGTCATACAGTCACGTCGCTCTATACCAAGTTTTGTGTATATCAAGCGAACGAAACGGCCGCGAGCGCGCCATGAGAGTGTCATGTAAATCATGTTGTTCATGACATGCACATCATTATTTGCATATTACCACCTGTCATTTATGTTCGCCATACGGTCACGTCACTCAATCCCAAATTTGGTGTATATCGAGCAAACGAAACGGCCGCGAGCGCGCCATGAGCGTGGCATGTAAATCATACTTTTCATGACAAGTTACTCATGATTTTCATGATATGACTAGCCATTTATGTTCGTCATACAGTCATGTTATGCCATACCAAATTTGGTATAAATCCCATTAACGATACGGCCAGGAGAGCTCGAAGTCGTAGGCGGCTAGATAGATAGTCAGATAGATACGCTCAAACTCGCCGAAGTTCGCTAAGAAATGCTTCGCATTTAAAACAATAGACAGGTGAAACTGAACAGCCAATTCATGTAAGACTGAGAGGCCACCGTGCAGGCACAAAGCAGAATTTACAAAAAGCAGTATCCAGCCACTTCAATCAACAGGACCACAACTTCGACCAAGCTGAACTTTACATTCCACAAACAAGCTTCCGATCACTACGTGAGAGAAAATACATGGAATCGTATTTCTACCGCTAAAAGCAATAGCATAATTAGTATAATATTGAGAAACATAAAATACGCTCAACCTTCAAATAACCTTAACCAGTATAACATAGAATTGCTACTAGCCTACATAATATACAATTAATGTCCACTTTCAATTTTTAAATTTCACATAGGTATGTGTGCATATATATATTATGTATACATGTACTACTTACTACTGCTCTGAAGTTTTAATTTATAGAATCTTATAATCATTGCATCTTTCCCCTTTCCCCGCTTCTAAGACCACTTCTGCTCCCGCATTGTCAAAGCCCTCGCTTCCCCAGGAAGTTCTGCGCGTTTTATTCCGATTGTTTCTCTCACTGCCCCCCCCCCCCTTAATATTTGTTATTTGTTTCTTTGTTTCGAATTACCTTTTCCTTAGCCGACAGGCGACCCAACTTTTGATGCGATTGCCCTGAGCGGACCACCTACGGTGACAATTCATGCATATGTCTGCCAATGACTTTACCAATTAAACACGTGTTTTCCAGACACCCCTGCCAGTATCACTTACCGTCGACATCTCGACTTTTAAAAGTACGCCACCCGCTTCTCCCTCTTTCACAACTGCCTTCCGTAATTGCCTTCCCGGCCATTCATAGGTGCTTTTCGGGAAATAGGGGTACGCCACCATCTTCTGCAACCTTTGCGGTAGCTGGACGCGGCACCCCTCTGCCTGTTTTCGAAGTTTCATTCTGCGCTATTTACTTCATCGTGTCTCGGGCGGCTCTCGCTTTGTTGTACTGCTCCTATCTTCCTTTTAAATGCGAATGCATTTCTTAGTCGGGCTATGTCAGGCATCCGGCGTTGTCCGGCGTTGTCCCCGGTGGCGTCCGCGCGCCGGCAGGTGTTATCTCTCCGCTCTCACTCCCTCTCCCATAGCAACAGCTGCGGGTGCGCGCGCTTATCCTCGCCCCTAGCAACCGGAGCATGTGGTGCGAGAGAGTGTAGGAGAGGGTAGATGCAGTGCTTTGCCGCTCCTTCTCTCGCCATTCGCTTTCTCTCCCCCCTGCGCCCCACTCTCCCGTCCGCTCGCTCGCACTTTATATATATATATATATATATATATATATATATATATATATATATATATATATATATATATAGTATTAATGAGAACAGACAAAGATGCCAAGGAAAGTATAGGGGAAGCTATTAGAAGTAGTTGTAATGTAAATGTGAAGAAATGAAGGTGGACGAAAAGATAACTTGCCACCGGCAGGATCCGAACCTGCGACCTTCGAATAACGCTTCCGATGCTCTACCACTGAGCTACGGTGGCGGTCATCTCCCCGTCCACTTTATGGGGTTTATATGTGTACTTAAACGTGGGAGCGTCAGTCAGCGCCGCCTGTTGCCATTACGGCGAGTGTGGAACACTCTTTTTTGCCTGTAGGCGTCACGTAGTACGTGATCTTATTACGAGCGGGCAGCTGACTAATAATCCCTCGCATACCACCTGAAGGCATCAAGTCTGCCAGAACGAGACCCTCGTTATAAATGAAGGAAAGAACTGTAAACTTAAGGGCTCGTTTGCTTTGTTAAACACAGTATTAATGAGAACTAACAGACAAAGATGCCAAGGAAAGTATAGGGGAAGCTATTAGAAGTAGTTGTAATGTAAATGTGAAGAAATGAAGGTGGACGAAAAGATAACTTGCCACCGGCAGGATCCGAACCTGCGACCTTCGAATAACGCGTCCGATGCTCTACCACTGAGCTACGGTGGCGGTCATCTCCCCGTCCACTTTATGGGGTATATATGTGTACTTAAACGTGGGAGCGTCAGTATATATATATATATATATATATATATATATATATATATATATATATATATATATATATATATATATATATATATATATATATATATATATATATATATATATATAAATTAAATAAAAAAATAAAAATATAAATAAAAAAAATAAAAAATTTAAAAAAAATTAAAGAAATACAAAAATATAAAAAAAACAAAAAAGGGGAAAAAAACAGGCGCTGCGCCGTACTCCGGACCGGGCTGCAGAAATTAGGCGCCTTTTCCTTCTTCGAACCACAACCACCATATATAAATGGAGTGAAGCGCGCGCGAAATGCATTCGCATTTCCTCACGATTCCCTTCGGGGTAGATGGGGGGCATTTTTTCTTTTTCCGGCTGCCATCTTGATTCTAGAATTACATTGGCGAGGTCTTTATCGTTACCACCGTTCTAGTGTATAATCGGAAAAGGCCTTCACTTGATTTATTCGCTCTAGAGATGATTGCGAATTCTTTAGCGCCGTGTGTTCGTCATTGTGTCGTGATACAAGCAGAATGAAAATATTTGTTTTCTGTCGTTCTCTGTCGGTATTAAATTTCTTACGAGTGACCTGTCTATGTTGCATAAATATCATGAAAGAAAGGAGAAAAAGAATGGCGTGGCTCTATGGTAGAACACACTTTTGCTACGCAGATGGCCTAGATTCAATTGTCACTCGAACTGAATAATTTCATTACTTATTGTGCTTGCATTTCTCGATTTTTCGGTTAGCGACAACGCTGATTTTTCCTCACATCAATGACGCCGACAGCGAAGCCCACGCCAACACCAGAATTTCTGCGAAGCGAGTTCTGTAATGCTAGCGCGTTAAAAGCTGCACCAATGGAAGACAGAACAGGTCTAAAAATAATGTAACGCCTCACTGACTCGTAGGTTGGGGACCAAATAAAGGTATATTCGATTAAACTTCGGGATATATACCCTGAAACAATAGAACATTGTTGCAACCGGCCTTAGGCTCGGGAGGAGGGTGCTGAGGCAGCATGAAGAGACTGAAGGGAAACTTTACGGAGGTTTAATTACATTTTCACATGGCGAGCATTTCGCTATATGACGAACATCTATTGATACAAGGCTCCTTTTGTACAAAAAAAGCCTTTAAATTTACATTTCTTTCCTTCAGAGCAAGGTTTCAGTACATGATGATCATTTTTCGTCCTGAATAAGTCCAAAAGGGTTGAAATCTGGGCCAGTTGGTTCATGATACTTGAAAAAACCGACGATATTTGAATAAGTCCACGGAGCTCATTCTAACCCTTTGTAGGACAGTGGTACAAATACGTACCACTTTTTCATTCTGTTTCAGACCCTCACAATAAAGAAACCGTCCAAATTAGCGCCGCTCTTACTGTTGGTAGCATCTAACGAGGTATTGAACAAGGCTATTAGTTTTTATTTTGCTACGACATGTGTTGCGGACAGCTAATTGGATTTAGCGCATGCCTCGATTACTGCTCGCTATCTGTTTCTTGGCCTAAATGATCGCACCTGAAAACATTGCTTAAACATACCTGGGAAGGGTCCCAGTTTACCCGTTTACTAAAGAGAGCCTAGTGGCTCACTTGCAATACAGAAATATATTTTTGCTGCACTTATTATTGAGTTTTAGGGGCGAAGCTCCTTAGGGTGTGGTTCTGTCCCTCCTCTGTAGTTGTAGTAGTAGTAGTAGTAGTTGTAGTTGTAGTAGGTAGGTAGGTAGATAGCCACGTATAGTGGAATGTACCCACTCCACGTGATAAAGATGATGACGCAGTATAGTGGAATGTACCCACTACACCTGATAACGATGAAGTATAAGCGTGTTCCAGTATAGTGGAATGTACCCACTACACGTGATAACGATGACGATGATGACCATGAAGTATAAGCGCGTTCCTCTGTAGTAGTAGTTGTAGTAGGTAGGTAGCCACGTATAGTGGAATGTACCCACTCCACGTGATAAAGATGACGATGGCGCAGTATAGTGGAATGTACCCACTACACGTGATAACGATGAAGTATAAGCGCGTTCCAGTATAGTGGAATGTACCCACTACACGTGATAACGAAGACGATGCCGCTGATGACCATGAAGTATAAGCGCGTTCCAGACCACACATTCTCTTTCCACTATGGATGAAAACGATCGAGCTTCGCCCACTCATCATCATTCAATTCGTGGATATGGCGGCATTTTTTCTCAATGATCCATTCTCGGGCATGATTTTGGCTGGTGGTTTTAGCCCTAATAGAACGGCTATCACATCGATACGGTTGTCCATATGCAGTATTTTCATTCTATTGTAGCGCAGATTCTATTTCCAAAAGCGGCGTCAATCGCTGTCCGCTTTAGGTGGAGCTAATTACTGCCGCCGCGAGGACACGTTGACTGATGTATACCTGTCGCAGGTCGCCTTAGCGTGCGCGAAGCATAACTGCGCAGCAGCTAGCTGTGCAGCAAATACCAAGTTCCACTCTACATTGAATGCTTGAAACAATTCTAAAAGTAAACAGCCCCCTTAAATTTGTAAATAATATTCCTGATCATATTTTTTTTATTTGGTACCGCCTGAGGACAGCGGTACACATATGTACCACTTTTCATGCCCGTCTATGAAGACAGTGGTATAGTACATATATGTACCACTTTTTTCTCAGAATCTATTGAATTACCTTTTGTCAGAATCTAGTGAGTATTAAAGTTGATCTTAGTTAATTAACCAATTAAGCGCAATATAAAAATATCCTAATGAGTGCCACATGACGTGAACTGATTTCATTCAGTTAAGGTTAATGACTTTTGAAAAATATTTATTTCTAGTTTCGTCGAGTCCCCTGTATAAACAAGGTACTGGTGCCATCCCTAAAAGCTATTACAATTTCCTACAATTGATCATGATGCATCGTCAACTTAGGTGTTAAAGTCACACAATACAAAACCCAGTGCCTACGTAAAATAGCATAAAAGGGCTTGCGGGACGCTAATGAAAATGACTATACGTATAATGCGTCTCGAATCCCCTTCGCAACATCTTTAAAGCGTTTTCTTATAGTTTCCATTATTTGAAGGCAAACTCAATTGCGCTAGTTCATTAATTAAAAAGCTCAAATTTTGTTACTGCATACCATACGTCAGCAAAAAAATGTGACGCGCACTCCGACTCACTCATGAAATAGGTTTTGCCCTTAGGGTTCACTTGGACTCAGACTCATCAAAATTTCCCTCATGCAGACTCACTCCGACTCGGATTCACTGAACTTTTTCTCAATCGGACTCACTCGGACTCAAACTCACCGAAATATTGCTTACTCAGACTCACTCAACCTCAGACTCACGGGTTGATAAACGTGAGCCCACGTAAGGCTGATAATAATGCAGAAGTTGCGTAGATAGGACTATAGGTCAGCAATAAAATGTGGAGCTCCCTCAGACTCACTCATGAAATATATCTTGCCCTGAGGGCTCACTCGGACTCAGACTCACCAAAGTTTTCCTCATCCTGACTCACTCAGACTCAGATACGAAAATATTACGCACCCGGACTCACTCAAACTCACTCATGAAAATATTACTCAGGTTTACTCACTCAGACTCGGTCTCACGGCTTGATCTGAGTCTAAGTGAGTCTGCGTGAGTCGACTCATGAGTGTGTTCGCCGACCTATGCAGTATACGCAGAATACTTTACACTGGGCCTTCACACCGGCTTGTCAAGGATGTAAAGTGAAATGGAATGAAGATATTCAAATAGTACCAATGACGCAGTTACTAAAAATATAAGAATAAAGCAGTGCTTAGCAGATATTGCAGGAAAGAAGTTGAATAATCTAGCAGGAATAACAAAAATACAGTTCACCAAGATATCTTTTGTTGCGCAAATGCTTGTTCTATTGCACCTAGCATCGGCGGCGGTAGTCGCATAGTTATTAGTATCTCATTTGCATAGAAGTCAATGACATCGTATGTAAGTCAAACATACATCAAGGAGATCTTTCAAATCGCTGATGTGTCAAAGCCGTGAGACGCAAAGCAATCCGATTGTTGCGGACTTCGTAACAAAGCACCACGCAAACGAAACATCGATAGCGACCCCATAGAGGCATCAGAACCGGCGCGAGAGACGCCACGCGCATTGGAGTAGGCAGCACAGTATAGAATGGCTTCCAGGAAGTGTCATGGCACCGACAAAATTAACAAGAAAGAAAATGTCAAGGAAACAAAAGGTCGGCTGCGCGTAGGCGTTCACACAGTTGTTTTTGTCGAGGTAGCGTGATCGCCACCGCGACGAGACTCTGCCCCACCAATAGGTACGCGCAGTCCTCATCACCTGCCCTCGCAGCCTCAATTGAGGACTCTGGCGGAAAAAGAAAAGACTGTCCCTGTCTTTAGCTTTATTTAGGTTGGCTTAGTGGCTGAGCTTCACTTGAGAAGCGGAGCTCAGCCAACGTTTGTTGTTTCGCTCGGTGATGTTGCGATAGCAGTATCTTGTATCTTAAGATACGCGACACATTATTGAAAGTACAGGAAATATACAGATACCGATACTCGTCTTGCGAGACGTATCGCGATACAGATACAAGATATCCAAAGGAGTGTCTAATAGAGTATATAAGATACATGTATCTTGGATACTGCCCAGCACTGGTTGCAAGCTGCCGCGATCGTTAAAAGCCACCGCCCGACGATCAATGGGTAGCGCACCAAATGGAGACGAAGGTGGAACCCTCATCTCTCGCTTTCATTCTGAGAGGTGAGCCCATCTAAAATCCTCTCCCATTCTGCGTGAGTATGAAGCCATCTTAGCCGGCTTGGCGAAACTCACAGGCTTCCTTATGCATTCGCTTCAGGAGACCGGAAGGCGAAAGCCACTTTCATTTTCTTCTGTTTCTCGTCATTCGATTGCATTGAGCCATGGCAGCGGCGTGCATCGATCGACGAATGTTTACGCCTCGCGTGCAGGAACTCGCTGTAACAGGACACGCACGCAAGTGCTCCGTTTCAACAAACATCGCACATGACACTCATACGACCTCGAGACTTTTTCGTTATTTACTAGCTTTTGCACACAGTAGAAGCTTTCAATCGACACGCCGCATTTCTGAAAACGAATAAAAAAATAGGCATCGGACATACGTTTCCAATGTTTACTTCCGTGCAATCTACAGGGAATGGACACATGTCCACGTGTAAGCATTTTAAGACACGTACCGTGTACCAGCATCAGACACTTCATTCCCTCTTTTAAAAGCTCAGAAGATTTTGGTAGCCACATACAGAGACTGGCAAAGAGCCTTCGCCTAATGTATGCGTATTTCTCTTGAGGTTCGTTTATTTTGCGTATCATGATTTGTAGTAGTTCTGAGGCCATCTCTGGAAGGACGGCAAAAAACCCGAACATGTGCGGGGATCCTGAGCCAAGAGCAGGTATACAAAATAATTACGCACTAGTGACGAATTTTCATGTTTTTTTTTAACGGCGGAGCTGTTGACGCCAGCCGTTGGTTGAAATCCGTCAACAGAAAAGTATCATCACCATGAATCGGCACGCACTACATTATGGAGGCGAAAATGGTTGAGTCCCGTGTGCTTAGAGTTAGGTGCGCATTAAAGAACCTCAGGCGGTCGACGTTTTCGGAGCCCTCCACAACGGCGTCCCTCATAATCATAGCGTGGTTTTGGGACGTAAAACTTCAAGAATTATTATAAGTACGCACGACATTTGTCATGTTCCTCCTTTTGTATCGCTCCCAGAACACGTGCGTCGATTTGTCCGGCGTGGGGTGAAATAACTCTGATGGGTTAGAGCGACTTCAGAGAAAGAGTAATAAATAGAGAAAGAGATCGACAGATAGAGAAAGAGAGAAATTTTTGGCGAAAAAAGTTTCTCGACAAGGCGGGGATTCAAACCCGCGTACCCATAATCCGAAGGCGAGCATCGTAACCGCTCGGCTATCAAGGCACGGTAGCAGAGCAGGACATGGCCTGTAGCGGGTGCGAATAGGAAGTTATGGTGATAAAGAGGGAAAAAAAATAAGGGGAGAGAGTGACATATATCATAGAAAAAAAAGAAGATAGGCGGAAACAAAGGGAATAAAGACAGAAAGAGTAAGAATGAGGGAGAATCAAGTCAAGGTAGAGAAAGAAATAAAGAGAGCGAGAAACAGATAGGCAGAAAGTCGGAAGCGAGAAACAGAAGTAAATAAAGAAAGAGAAGAAAGACATAAAAAGGAAGAAAGAAATACAAAAAGCAACGAAAAAAGGGACAAAAAAACAGAAAGAAAGAGCGTAATAAAGAAAGAGAAACAAGGAAGGCAGCCCAGCTTTGGCACAACTAGTGCGAAGCTGTCCTAAGTTTTCTTTGTCTTTTTTGCGGAGTGCGAGGTGGGGGGGGGGGGGGCTATTACCGCAGCCGTCGCCAGCGAATGGTTGAGCCTAAGGTTTTGGGGTGCCCCAACGATCTCGGTCACTGCTACCCACGTGTCCTTTAATCTAACATGCCACTGATCTGCAAGCGCCAAGAACTACGCTGAGAAGCTATGCCTTTGTGATAGTGAAAACCGGATAGCATGAGTACGAGAAGTGCAATGGTACCAGTGTAGCACATGGAAGCCTGGCATACAAGAAGAATAGTGCGTGCAAATCTTTTGAATGCGGTAGGCGCATTGCACATGCCGAGCGTCATGAAATACAGGTATTTTGTGAATCAGGTATTCCTGAAAGACTAATATTTTGTTCCGTTTACAATGTTTCTGATCTTTTTCCCCTCAAATGCCGTTCGACAGCAAAGGAAAATAAAATAGTCATAATATTTCATTTTGCCTGTTCTTTGAATGCAGTATTTATTGCGACCACGTAGCATACGCTTTCCCGTTTCTTAAGCTAACCAAGGTCGAAATCAAAAAGGTCGACGCCATGCTCCGCAAGGGACTGAAAACGGCACTCGGCTTGCCCAATAACACAAGCAACGAGAAGCTCGAGCAACTCCGTCTGCACAACACGGCCGAAGAAATTTTTGAAGCCCAAAGAATAGCACAGATAACGCGCCTATCAACGACGCAGGCTGGCCATCTTGTTCTCCGAGACGCGGGCATATGCCCCATTTTTCAACCAGAGGAAAAAGCCAAGCTTGTCAACGACGTGAGGAAACACATTAGAGTTGAGCAAATCTCCCGCAATGTTCACCCAACGTTCAACGAAGGCAGACGGAAGGACAGAGCGAGGGCGCTCATAAACAAGGCAAAAAAGCACAACACGCACGCGCTATTCGTAGATGCCGCCCGCTACTACGGCAGGCAGGCGTTTGCCATAGCGGTCGTTGACATTGACGGAAAGCTCATAAACGCGGCAACCGTTAAAACAAGTCATGTCCACGAAGCAGAGGAAATGGCGATCGCCCTAGCTTTGCAGAGCTGCCGAGCCCATTCCACAATACACACCGACTCCAAGAATGCGACACGAACGTTCGCGGCTGGCCCTAGTAGCTAGAAGCACCGCGAAACTCACCGGCAACGCCATAAGAGAATACGAGAGGAAAGAAACGCTCACTGAAGAAGAAAAAGCTCAAATCCACGTATCCTGGTTCCCAGCGCACATGGGCCAGATACCGGGACTCGACCACTGCAACCCCAACGAAGAGCTCAACCGCCTGGCGCGTGAACTCACACGCCGCGCCGCGGACAATGACCCCTCCAGAGGTGGGCGGTACGAGAATCTCAGTAGTCAGGACCAAGCACTCACATACCACGAGATCACTTCACATTACCGGGGACAAAGACGCGCCTTGCCAGCGCCGCACCCAAAACTTAACAAAGCACAAGCACTAACGCTAAGATTGCAAACGCGCACGTACATAACACCATCCACCATACACAGAGTCGACCCCGACACACCACCCACATGCTCGCTTTGCGGCCATCCCTACTGTAACTTCGAGCACATGCTCTGGCTGTGCCCTACCCACAGCGCATCACACCTCAACACCCAAGAGGCTTGGCAGGAAGTCCTCACGAGCAGCGACTACAAACAGCAACTACAGGTGGTCCAGAGGGCCCAGGGACATCGCTACAAGCCTTCGGCTGCCAGCGCCATCCTGGGTGGAGCCCCCCAGGCTGACTTAGGGGTCCTAACGGTCCCTACTCGGCCTCCTCAGGATATTTTGAATAAAGTCAATCTCACTCACTCACTCATGTGCATCATTTTTTTTCGCTAAGTCAACTCAAGGTAAAAAGTTCAGAAAATGACGATAAAGTACTTTTAAGGCCAATATTTGTATATATGTTTAGGTCAAGAAAACTTCTTTTGCAAAAGTAACATAGAAATCATTGGTATGGGTCAAAAACCTGCCTCTAGAGTGAATTTCATCCACATCGGGAATGGTGACAAAGAGCTCGTGTTCGTTCTTATGCGGGTACACCTGCCTTTTGCTTTTCTTAGTTACAAGAGATGTTGACGTTGTAATAGAGAAAAAAATTTGTTTAAAACAGAGATGTGATCGAGGGTTGCTCTTTTCGCGTGTTCGGGCAATAATAATAAGTGTTGTGGTTTCACGTCCCTGAAACCACTACATAATTATGAGGGACGCCGTGGTGGTGGTGAAAAGCATTTATTAACAGAAGAGAGGTGTAGGACCTCTTTAGAGGCCCCTACAGACTAGGTTGAGTCTATTTCGGCACCCCATTGGTTGAAGCCGCTTCACTGGCTCTCTGTACCAAGGCCTGCTGGGCCTGAAGGTCTGAGCAGCCGAGGAGGGCCGCCTCCCAGTCCTCTCACGAAGGGTTTCGGTGAGCAGTGAGGGCTGCGTTATTTTGACAGGCTCCCCCACCATGTGGTAGATGTCCGCCACCTACCCACAGTGCTGGCACTCTCCTGTCGCCGTAGGGTCGAAATGTTTTATTATTGCAGGACATAGCATCATATTAGTCTGGAGTCGCCATAGGTCGGCGAACGCACTCATGAGTCGACTCACTCGGACTCACTCAGACTCAGATCGAGCCGTGAGTCTGAGTCCGGGCGAGTAATATTTTGGTGAGTTTGAGACCGATTGAGTCCGTTTGCAGAAAATTTTCGTGAGCCTGAGTCCTAGTGAGTCCGTGTAAAGAAAATTTTAGTGAGTGTGGGTCTGAGTGAGTCCAAAGCGCAGGATATATGTCTTGAGTGAGTCTGAGTGAGTTCCACTTTTTTTTTTGCCGACCTATGGTCCAACCTGCTCATCTTCATATACTGCCTGCCTTACCTGTAATTCACCTTTATACTCACATCAACTCACACGTATTCCAAAGCAGTACCGTTCGTACACCATTTCAATATTTATTGATCAGAGGCGTAAATTAAGTAGGGGGTGCCTTGACCTCCCCGCCGCCAACTTTTTCAGGGAAGTTCTTGATAAATATATTGCCACGCGTGTTATTTTGCTGTGCTCTGTTTAAACCGACCAAGACGGTGAGCAATGCTCGGCGCAGATCGCGCCTCAGTGTTCGAGAAGCTTCACGTTCGTAGTAGATCGTTTTGTTAACATTTCGCACAGCACGCGTACAATCAAGATTATTCCAGAGCTTGCGCGGCGACCAGTGATAAGGCTAGAATGTTCGACGCGTGATGTTTAAAAGCCGGCGCGTTCCAACAATGATCAGATTATCGACGGCCGATGCCCTGTTCGCCGCTTTCAGTGCCAGTGTGCATTGCCGTAGTCTGACTTTCAGTTTCCCGACCACAAGTTCGGCCAAATAAAGAGTTCCTTCTTTTTCACGCCGACTGTTGCATTCGTCGACGTCACGACCACGTGACAGTATCTTAGTAGCGCAGGATATCGCCCTGCTAATCAGTCTAGTTGCTTGTCAAACATGGTGTAGAAGTAGATCAACGAGTGTCCCTTCTAGAAGTTTTTAGTGTGCGCTTTGTATCGGCTGGCGACCTAAACATAGCCGTTCGCCTAGTTGAGACACATCTGCAACTTAGGCATCGGGACTTCAGTCTCTGGTTAACTCAACCTGCCTGAGATCAACTTCAAGCACTAGATCTTGGAAGCATCGGCGTTGCAACTCGGACCCACCGACATCGCAGTCGTGCCAGAACTCTTCGGGACTTCTCGCATCCGATCGTCGTGGACGCAACGCTGCCGGTCATCTCACGTATGCCTTCACCTGTTTATACCATCGAACTTTCACGTCCTTACGGTTAAATTTATTCATTGTTCGTTTAGTATTAACTCATTTTGTGTATTTTGTAGTACTTGTACTTCGTTAGGCTGATTGTTTGACTATTTGCATATTGCTAGTTTACTTGAAGTGTTGTATTTAGTGTGCTTGTGCCGCAGTAGCTACATTAAAGCTGTTGTTTTGTTGTTCCAAACATGTCTCCGATCGTTACACTGCTTCTACTTGCATACGGAACGGACCAACCTGCTGTCATTCCCGACGTCGACATTGCGCTGGCGACGCTTGAGTGGCAGCTTTGTAACACAAGTGCACACGAACGCCGACGTGTGAGTGCCACTGCCAGATACCTACCTACGTCAATCAATAGTGTTGTTTTCGGATTTCTTTGAAACTAACTTGCCCAAGTCAACGTTCTCCTCTTTAGCGACGTCACAGCTCTCACCTTACCTGACAAGGGGTTAGCCAGAACTTTTTTTCGGGCGTTTGTGTATGTGCGTCTAATGCACACATGCAAAACTGAAATATTTGGTGGGGGGGGGGTTCAACCCCCAGCGCCTTCACTCCCCCCCTTCCAGAAACACCTGTGTTGCCTTATTTGTGTGGCGCTACCAGGAGTTGCAACCTGCTCTTGCGTGACGCCACTGCTCAAGCGTATTGCGCGTTATCCGAGCGGTCACTTTCGTGAGTCACAGCGCGGCGTTCCCTTCGGCGTTGCGGTGGCCCACCTGGGTCTAATCCAACGGCACAACGGCGTCACACGGTCGGTGGCTGTTTCATGCCGCCGGAACGCCAGGAACGCCGTGGCCGCGGAACAGGGATCCGCTTTCTTTCGCACCCTCCCCGCAGTCTGCTTCGAGGTGTGCGCGCTGTCTTTAAATAGCCGACGGCAGTCCTGGGGGCCTCGCCGCGTACGCTGAGCTGGTGCACGCCAGCCCGCCCGACGCCGCCGCCACCGGGAACAGGGGGTGATCGTTCAGGCAACGAGTTAGTCGGCGCACGCCTGTTGTCTTTCGTCCGGAGAATTGGCGCCCGTAGCAAACACATTGTGTCAGCGCCTCAGTATGGACCAACCCAAGGCGCCCGGCAGGGGAATGAGGGGTGCCGACAGAATCTCCGCGCCGATGCTCAACAAAGCAGGCGGAGATAATACCTGCTTGCGTTTGCGCCGAATGGTGTCCTGATTAATGTTTCGTATTAAAGAATACTAATTAAGTAGATATAGACAGGTAGAAGGGAGAGCGACAGAGAGAGAAAGATCATTATAGAAAGCAGAATGTTCAGCCAGCGTAGATTTGCCATGATAGTTAGAATGCCCTGCATATTCTCCATCGTCACTCAGTGTCAAGCACAGTTCAGGCATGAACGTAAAGGTCTTGCAGTGGTGGAGCAGAACGCCTGCATAATTATCGCTCGTATGCTCATCCAACTCAGCCTGCAAATGCTCGCTGGCCGTTGATGCTTATTTTTTGGACAATATATCATTGACGGTTTAAACGGTTTATTCAATATATTCAATACAATACAATACAAATAGAAAATTGGTATAATACAGAAGGAGGTTCCAAAGTAAAAACTGTCAGGGGGGACCTCCTATGAGTGGCGTAGCCAGGGGGTGGCACACCGGGCACGTGCCCCCCCCCCCCCCCGAAATTTTTTTCGCCATGGCATACATCGCGAAATATGGCCATTTCAAGGAGGTGCCCCCCTGAAATCATGGAGGTGCCCCCCCCCCCCCCCGAAAAAAATTTCTGGCTACGCCCCTGCCTCCTATTAAAACATGTATAAAAATTTAGAACAAAGATTGGCAACTAAGCAAAAAACAGCAAGCGAATAAAATAAAACGAATGTAATGAAGTAATTATTCATACCTATGGTAGTGAAAAATTATACATCCGAGTAAAAGTACCAGTGATACAACAGAAAACTAATTGAATGAGGTGAATATAACATCATAACACATGCAAATCACTAACACAGTTCGTCACGTCATAACATATATATGCATATACACACATAAACATACGTATTAGACTCATACACTTAAATGCATATATTTATATTTAAACCGATAGACATATATATGCGCACATATGTATTTACGTGGTGCATGTGGTTTAGTAAGAACAGTTTTAGATGCCGCCAGAAACAATGTAATGAAGGGCTTGATTTAATGACTAATGACTAGTGAATTCCAGGATGAAATTCCAGAAAACAAGGCTGTCATTTTTCCGTAGTTCGTGTTTACTTTCGGAAGCAGAAGGTTAGTGTTTTCAGAAAACCGTGCGTTATTAGTATTGTGCAGATGTGTAAGAGAAAGTATGTCTGTGGGAATGTCACCGATCCTACTTCTGAATAATAAAATACCAAGTTTGAGTTGAAAGGTGGAAATGAACGGTAGGATTTCAAGAGTGCTAAAGAGGGATGCTGCTGATGCTGTGTACGAACTATGTGTGATAATGCGGACTGCTCTTTTCTGAAGGTGAATGAGGGATGTCAGGTGTGTGGTATACGTATTCGCCCAGGATGAAATTCAGTAAGTAAGGTGACTGTTAACGAAAGCATAGTAAAGTGATTTTAAAATATGTTGCTGAAAATAATGTCTTGTGCGAATGGGAAATGTGGGAAATAAACATTAAAAACCTCAGTGCACATTCTCATACACAGATAATGAAACTACGAAGTGCCATTAAGATAGATAGATAGATAGATAGATAGATAGATAGATAGATAGATAGATAGATAGATAGATAGATAGATAGATAGATAGATAGATAGATAGATAGATAGATAGATAGATAGATAGATAGATAGATAGATAGATAGATAGATAGATAGATAGATAGATAGATAGATAGATAGATAGATAGATATTAATACATGGACACCATTCTGTTAGTGCGTGGCACTTCCAAACCTAGCGGATATAGGTCGCAGGCACTACTACAGGCTGGAACATTTATTTGGAGGCTACGTTCTCAGACAAAGTGGGAACATAGCTTTTTCGGAAATTTCGTGTTCCGCAAACCTTGGGGCTGGGGGTGCAGCTTTTAAGTGCTATGGCATAAAAAGGTTATTAGATGCCAACAACTGCTGTTTCATACCCTGTAAATATGTGGTGTTCCGTTGTGTTAAGCTGGAATTTACTAGGTGTTTTCGCTTTACCTACCCATATGTCGTGCATATCACGCAACTTTGTGCATATATGTGATAAAACGTTGCCTATTGGCCGAACTGCGTAAGCACTCAACATTTTGTCACTGTTTATCTATTGGGACAGGTAGATAACGTACACGTGAGGAAAATATATTCTGCTGCTTTTTATAGCTTCTATCTTCGCGCCAATGCTTACCTGAATGTTTCTCACGCAAGCTAGAAGTCTGAAAAGTTGTGCACGTCACGCATTTCCCCAAAATACTGTACTGCGAAACGCCCAGATATCGGCGATTTACCGGGAACGCCAAATCTGTCAGCTGTTCAGCGCACCATAATTCCGAAAGTCTTCAGTATTGGAAAGAACGATATAGGCAGTCAATATTGCTTACTGACTTCATTTGTTCAGCGTCGAAGTAGAAAAAAGTCACGCGGTGCTTAATACATTCGCCTAAAGCGAGTTGAAAGGTCATCGCCTTCTTCTTTTCCTTCTTAGTTGTTCATATCGACCACAAGCAGTTCAACGAAGGTGCTTGTCTTTTCATTTTTTTGTGAGGAACAACCCAATGAGTCGAAGAGATAATTATGGCCAAGGGAAGCATAGGGGACGTTAGTCGTTTTCTCGAAGTGTGGTGTATTAATTATGACGAAAATTCAAAACCATACTTTCCATTGATGGCATCTGAACCCACAACCTCCGAATTACGTGTCCGATGCTTTACCAATTCAGCCACGACAGAGCGTCGGCCGCGTAATTGAGTCTCATTTGTTTTCGTCTCGCGCTGTAAAGCTAAGATTCTAAACTGCTGACTTTTAAAAATCTAATCCAAGCCCATTCTCGAATACTTGTTTGTAGTGTTTGAAGAAAAATGGTGTCCTTAAAATTGAGCCTGTACAGACTAAAGCCGAACTTATTATATGCCGTAGATACGAGAGGCAATTTCTTCGCCTTGCTGTAATCTTTTCAGTCTTGAAATTTATTTCTTTTGTCAAGAAGTCATCGAATTGAAAGTTCGGGTTTCTGCACTCTCTAACTCCGCACGCCTCAATCGTTTTTTGACAAGTGTATTAGGCTCCCTGATCTTTTTCCGTAGTGGTAGCTCGGGTGAGCTAAATACCTTTGACGTTTCAAATCAGAACTCAGTTCAAACACAGTTTTCTTCCCTAGAACAGTTTGAATACCGCAATTCTTTATCTGAAGATATTCGTGCATTGCCAATTTCCTGAATTTTAGTCTGCGATTGATGTATGACGTGTGATCCCCCTTTTGCTATAGCCCCAGTGAGGCTGCAGTATGTGTAAATAAATTAGTAAGTAAGTAAATAAGTGCATAAGTAAATGAATTAATGAATAAAGAAATAAAAAAAATAAACGCAAGGAACCTGATAATGTATGAGAGCCATCCATATTTATTCTCATAAAGAGGGGATCCATCGGGAAAAAAATGGAGGCAAGTGAGAGAGGGGGAGTTGGGGAGGAGCCGCTGATTGGGACGACGAAAATGGCAGTGACAAGTCGGTGCCGTGATGTCAAGGGTATCATCGATGTTAGGGTCCTTGCATCTCTCGTATCACCGTGGGACCTGCTCACGCTGCTCACGCTGCAAGAACGGCAAAGTGCGGGAATACAGCACCTAGCAGAAAATTGAAGAAATAAAAGAGAACATTTCAATAGAATGTGCGGTATTTCTAAATTGGCTGTGTTGTTCAGAAACTTATATGCAGGGATTTATGTGATAAAGGTGTTTGGTGTATGCTTTTTCGTGCACAAGAGAAGTGGGTGGCACATTTTTTCGTAGACCAGGATACAAATCGTGCATGAGCTTTGCTTGCAGGGGACTAGCATTCAGCTCACGCATGATACATTGTGGAAGTTATGTACTGTGCATATCTATGATCTTCGTCCTGTTGTGCGCACTAGATACTCGTCACCATAGCGCTTCGGTTGCTGACAGGCACTGAAATAAAAGATAATAAGTGAATGCTAATGTATCAATTAAATAAATACGTCGTGCATATAAGCTTTGCATATCTTTTATTGTCTTACTAAATGCCAAATACTTAACACAGGGTATCATTCCGTTCTTGCTGCACAAACTTAAAACCACTGCCTACAGATTTCGCGTCACCATGATCGCATCTATGATTTTTTCATGATTGCAGTAAATACAGTTCTAATATAATATCTGGGGTTTAACGTCCCAAAACCACTATATGATTATGAGAGACGCCGTAGTGGAAGGCTCCGGAAATTTTGACCACCTCGGGTTCTTTAACGTGCACCTAAATCTAAGTACACGGGCCTCAAATATTTTCGCCTCCATCGAAAATGCATCCGCCGCGGCAGTAAATACAATTCTAGTTGTTAGAACGTATATAAAACTAGCGGACACAGAACACGTTCTATATGTCATTTTGCGCGGGTTCCCACGTTCGTGGTAAACCAACCTTCACAAGCATCATTAGAGAGCTCACTTCGCCACCTCGCTCGCGCTTTTACCTCGCTGTGCCTATACATGTGCCGTTTTATTTTCAAAAAGAGCCTAAATGCAGAAACCGAAACTAGGCTAAATTTCACGGAATCCTAAAGCGTGCCTAAGTATCTTTAATTTCTAAAGCAGTTGGAATGAAATTGGGACAATGCCTAATAATAACGTGAATTCAAAAGAGAAGTTTACAATCAAAAGCGATCCAAATCTTGCATCTGTTTCAAATCAAACTGAGCCACATTCATTAAACCAGCGCTGCGTCAACCATTGTGACCAAAACAACCAACATAGTGTCATCCAATCTGTTTCACTTGTGTCCTAGTTGCTTTGAAATTGTGTTTACCTTCCACGATTAGTTTTTCTAGGGCGAGTTGGCACTTACTGAAGGGCATGGCCGTCGGCAGGGAGGTGCAAAAGGGGCACCTGCCCCCCCCCCCCCCCCCAAAGCCACACCAGTGCCCCCCCCCCCCCCCTCTCCCACCACTGATGCAACACAGGTTTGCACCCCCCAACACAAAATCCTGCCGACGCCCATGCTGAAGGGCATGATGCTTTAGGGCAAAATTCGAATATAAAGAGTGAGAGGCCGACTTTCCTATTTCTTTTTGCCTCTTAGTGTTTCTTTTCGAGTTTAGCGTTACAGTATTGTGTCCTTGTTTTCTCCAAGACGCTATACTTGAAATAAAAGACATATGAAATGGAGATATTGGGTACCAGTCAATTTCTTGAAGAAGTGATCCCTGAAATGACATGGCATAAAAGGAGCTAAGAAGAATAATAAGATGTGTATCATTTTTGAAGGCCTAGATGCCAGAAACACGACAAAGTTGCCGACAGTCCAGAATAGTGCGCCTTTTGCCAGGAAGGACCACTCGCTCTTCCAGTCTAGTCATCGCTATCACGCTGATGCGACGACGGACGGCACTGATGGAAACACAACGATGATGTTAATTTTATGGCAAAATATTGCTATTCGCGGCGAGATCGGGCTACAGGCGGCAGCACCGTCGCCGCGTTTGTGTGGATAGGCGGTCGGCGGCGCGTATACAAAAGTACTAGCGGCGCTTCGCTGTAGGCGGTTTGAGTCGATTGTCGGCTGAATAAAACGTGTTGACTACAGCCTAATGGTAATATAAATGACCTCCACTGCCACATTGATGCTCGAAGCCGGGCTAACGTTCCTATTGTGTGCGAGAAAAGCACAATCTGCCAATCAATGGGCCGCTGGCCTTCCGGTCACAGCCGTGTTTTGCACGCTGTTCGATGTTTTTTCTTGCTTTATTTGTGCGTGTTGAACTTGTGTTCTGCATATACAACAATATATATAGTGTTGCGCTAGTGAGACAATTATTTGTTTATTTCTTGATCTAGCGGCTACAAAAAAAAAACGTAACTCTGTATTTCTGCGGGATTAAATGAAGAAGAACTTTCTGCACTCTGCTCTTATGTTTGCATGAATACGTATGCCGCTTTAGAACTACATGGCTTGGGGTCTTGTTTATCGCTAAACGGTCTTTGCAGACGTTCGTTCATGTTTTGCAGTATCACAAGGATTTCGAAATCGCCAATACTTTATGAGACGGTGTCGCTAAAATCCTGCATTCACACCTCGTAATTTAGTACATGTTTTCGTTTAGGACGACGGCAAATGCACTATGTGATGTGCTTTAACGACAAAGGGACACCCACATTGAAATTATTTTAGGGTATGGACGGTACGACGATTACACTTAGCGCCATACCGACACGTGCATGCACTCACTTATTAGAGTGCACACAAGTCTCCGAAGAGGAAATGCTTGTGTATATTGTGTAGGCATACGTAGAAGCATTCGACACTGTGCTGACACAAGAGAATAAGCTGCCTTCTGAGGACGTGCATGACGTACGCACACATGCGAACACGCTGTGACTATCAGACGACGCGAGGAGCGATCCACACGGCGAGGCTTCTTCCGCTCGCCGCTAGGTGCCGACTCTCTTCGATCTCGCGGCTAATACCGTGCATTCGAATCGTTTTAGACTTCTTTTACGAGCTAATTCAAGCCCAAATGAAATGTTCGAATCTATAAGAGCCTAAATACAAATTTTACTCGTCAATTGCCGGCAATAGTGGGACTATATAGATTTTAGCCGCAATATATACTTGAGGTATTTAGGGTACAGGAACACACTGGCAAAAAGGATTGTTGGGGCAGGCCCGACTATACTGTCGGTATCAAAGAAGAAGGGCGTTTTAGGGGCGAAGCCCCTTATAGGCGAGACCTCGAGACCTGGCCGGTTGTCGAGCGGCGTCGGTCGTCGATCGTCAACCATCCTCTGTACCCCGTAGTGTTCCCTTATCGTACAACAGAGGGCGCTGTCCCATAGAGATGCATGCAAACTGCAGTTAGGTGACGATATACTAGATGGCGCTGTACGCATTCCATTTCTCGTCTCGTTTCCGAGAGGGCGCTGTCCCATAGGCATGCGTACAATATGGCGGTTGAGTGAAGGTACGCTAGATGGCGTTGGCGGTGCAGCTGCTCTCCGATTGGCTGCTGCGCGGGCTGCGCGGGGTTGCACCGGGCGGCGAGCTCCCGCTATCTCTCATTCCCCGGATCGTCGCCGTACGAGTGCGCTTGCCGGATCATGCTGCTTGGCGGACCATGGACGACGAGGAGCGCCGGGTGCGGAAGGCCGCGCCGCTGCGGCTCGGGCTCGTCGGCAGGATCCCGAGGTGCGAGCTCGAGAGGCCACCGCGACGCAGCGCAGGCGGATCTCAAGGCGGTGCGCGCCCGCGAAGCCGCCGCCAAGCGCGCGGCGTCAGGCAGATCCCGAGACGGCGCGCGCCAAGGAGGCCGCCCAGCAGTAATCGCTTTGATTACTGCTAGGCGAAACCACTGAAGATTTCACGGTGTAACCATGATTGCCTCACGAGCTTCGCCCCAAACTCTTCATCATTCACCCCGTGGATATGCTGTGATTTTTTTCTTAGTTTCAGTTGAAGTGCACGTGGCTCTTTTTGAAAAAAAAGAAAACGCCTCACATATGGCGCAGTGTGTCGTCACTTGAGCGCCGCGAACACAAAGCTTGCCGGGGCTGAAAGTTTGCTCTGACGGATAAAGTTGGCAACATGTTACAACGTGTTGAAGGCGAAATATAGCTGCACTCTCGGTAAGGCACTAAGTTATACAATCGAGCACTTGACTTCCCGCGAGACGTAGCAAGCCCCAGTGTGAAAGGCAGGCTTTAAATTCCTTTAAAGAGAGTGTGTCGTACTCTCTTGTCTTTTGTCCCTGAAGTTTGCGCTATTTAGCTGTTTAAATTCATTTAGAACTTCTCAGTCGATTCTAATGTTCCTCCTCAACTGCGCTGAAGATTTGTGCACCCCACGTGGTCTTGCATTGCCTCCGGCATCAGCCCACCTTTCACCGATCGACGATGTCAATTGATGATGTCATAAACGTCGGTGCTCTGGGGATGTCATGACACCGTCGCATAAATGACACCATGATGTGACATCATCGCTCGATCAAAGGTCCCACGGGTTTTGAGCTGGGCTCGCGAAAGCTTAGCAAGTTCTCGAGCAAGTCTCGCGAAGGCGAGCGCGAACATGTTTTTCACCTTATTAGATTAACGATGCGCCCAAATGAGCCACCCCGAAGGCTCCATTTATTGAGTGCTGCTACTCGGCTGCGCTCCTCGCTGGCGTCCTGCCCCGGCCTCGACTACCGGCTGCTGTCATTTAAGCTTTGGATTCTCACTCTCGCTGCTTGCGTTACGCCTGGCTCTGTGGGGATATGCTTCCTGCAAACATCCAGCCTCTACAGTGCCAGCAAGCTGCTGGCATCCACCCCACTAGGTTGCACGGTTCGTTGCACAACACAAACAACGTGGAGCAATGTTTCGCAATCTGAAAACACCGCAGAATAATTTGGCGTTTCTAGCGAACCATACTTACACAGTAGCGCCAGCTCTACATATTCATTTTCTTCGCAAATGAAAATCATTTCCCATGCCATATTTGGGTACTTTAACCAGTTTCACTTACGAAGCTCCTAATCACCCAACACCAGAAATGTAGTGGTGATTGATGCAGTTGCAGCTTTCTTTTTGTTTCGTCACGTCCACATACTTGTCGCCGGAGTGATTGATCAGTTTTCACAAGCCGTAACTGAGTCGTTCGCCATAATGTAACGAGAAGACACAAATACAAAGGCATAGACACATATAATATTTCTGGGGCTTTTATGGCTCAAAACCATGATATGATTTTGAGAGACGCCGTAGTGAAGGGTTCCGGAAATTTCGGCCATCTGGTGTTCTTTAATGCGCACTGACATCGCGCAGTACGCCGGCGTCTGGCATTTCTCCTCCATCGAAATGTGACCGCCGCGCCCGCGATCGAACCTGCGACCTTCGGGTCAGCAGCCGAACACCATAACCACTGCTCCACCGCGGCGGACCATTGAGACATATAACACAGGCACTTGTGACGATAAACAAACACCATCCTAGCCCTACAAGTCCTCCTGCAAACTTTTGTCTTTGTTCCTCGACACCTGTACTCCACGCAGCCATCGAATTTTTTGTGTGCTACGCCTTGCATCACCAGTCTGACCGTGGCATATACAAAGCGTAACAGCCAACAGCCAACTTCCCGTTTTTATGACTAATGCACCTGCCTTTCGCCATCTTCCGACCAAAGCACTTTCTCATTTTAATCCTAATTGAAAGGTCATCTAGCTGCCTTTGATATTTAATCTGTTGATCTTGAAAACCTCGTTCACCTCCATGTCACCACAATACATTTGACGAGAATGTCCGTCAATATTGTACATTGATATACCACACTTTTGTTTCTTTTATCCTGTAAATGTACATCCAGGGGTGGTCGAATGTTCGCAGGCAACTATTCAATGTAATGCCTATATGGCAGCGCGGTCTAAAAATGGTTACCCCCCCCCCCCCCCCCCACTTCTCCTTTATGTTCCTTACGTGGGTGGCAAGCCTTTCAGGTATCTTGAAAAATAAATAAATAATCCAGAAATGATTTGCTTGCTGCCGTCTTTTCTGTTCCACTGGCCACACCAATTCTAAGCATGTAAATTGAAATGTTAGGTACGGAGAGGGGTCGAGGACAGCAATAGATCTTTTTATAGATGACGTTTCTTTCAAAACAGAAGGAGACAACCAATTTTATGTTGAGTGGCACGTCACTATTTATTTTTAAACGTAATTATATTCTATAACAGCGTACCGTTCGATTCGTGGCCGATCCGTCAAGCGGGTTTGCGCGAGGTAAAACGAACCAAACACGCTTGTTAGCGTTGCTTTCAGCAACGCCATCGCCATCGCTTGATGCGTTCGGCAAAGGATGCCAAGTGCTGCGTCACCATTCGTTCTTTGCTTTATGTCCCCAAGACGCAAAGCTAACTATTCTCAGAGGTGAGTGGCCGAATATGCCTTCGAGGTTACTACAGCCGTTGCAACACTAACGAGATATGCGGCGCCGAAGTCCGGCTGTATTGCGCCGGGGCCGGAGGCTCATAAGAGTGAACAGGTGCGTATTATGGTCATAGGCTGCGTGAACTGATTACTTTGACCTGTTGGGCACGGTCTCTGCGTCCCTATCTTGAAAGGGATAAGCAAAAGGGGCGGCGCTAGCGGGAGGAACGGGGGGGGGGGGGGGGGCTGGAGCCTCCCCCCACCCCCCCAAATACAGGTCGCTAAAGGAGCGAGCTGTTAGACTTAGTGCGTATAACATTCGAATTTGCTCCAATCGCATTCATTACTTCGCCATTGCGGCAACACTGTGGCTTTTTTTTTCTTTTTTTTTTTGAAGTTTCAGTAGGGCTGTTGTGCCTGCATATATATCTACTGAGAGCACGCACGAGTGTTTATCTTTTCGGACTGCTGCTTTATCAGTCGGAGCGTGCGAAGATGATGATGCCGTCGTCGTCACCTCAATGCCTGCCTCAAACACGCGACTTAAGTGGGTACGTTTGTGTTTCTTTCCCGCGCGGCCTAGTCCTACATCACACCTTAAGTTTTTTTTGTGAGCATTTTGTTTCGTCTGTATATATTTCTAATCTTATCTACTGTTCGAAAACTACAACGCGTGTCTATATCACGTTGCTTTCCATTCTTTAATGATCGGCACTTGAAACATTCACGTGATGAAAAGCGCGAGCGTTATCCGGGCGACAAAATATTCTCCATTAGAGTGGCGCGCACAGAATATAGTGTGTTAAGGAAACGCGATCAATAATAAATAGACATTTTTTGCTCGTCAATTAGATAAGCACGAAAGATTATAGACATTTGTGAGAATAAATTAGCGTTTTCTTGCAATTAAATAAAAGGGTGCTCGAATGGATGCCAGGTTTCGATTAGGACAATCAGGCGAAGCACGACGTCGTTTCGGCTGCTTGGACAATATTGACGTATCAGGTAAGCGGAAGTGAATGCAAGAGAACGCATGATAAAAGTTTAAGTACTTACCTGCACGCGACTGATTGAGTGAAATGAAACAAGCCTGCACGTAGAGCGGCGCATATCGGCGCCACACCGCATCGAGCTGAAGGTGCGGCTTCTGCTGCTACAGAAGAAACGCGGCCAAGTAAAAACACATCAGGCCGTATCAGACAGAATGCGAAACATTTAAATATTCATTTTTTCCATGGGCTGTTGAAACTTAGAATGCATTGCCAAATGAAACTGTTCAGTTTCATTCTGTGGATGACTTCATCACAAAACTGGAACCATGTTTCGATTACGCATAAGCACATACTTCTCAATTCATACTAAGCATACTGAACAGAGGAACTCGTTTATGTGTGTGGTGATTTTAGATATGTTATGTTATTGAGTCATTATGTTATAACTTCATTTAAGTCTAGTGACTATTGTTGTAATTGTTGTAAGCATTATTTTTTTTCTTCTGTTGTAAGCTAGGAAAGTTTCTTATGTTGAGTGCCAGAGTGGTTGTTTGCCAATTTTCGTTGTTGTTTTTTTTTTCATCCCTACTTTTCTTTTACTCAGTTCTGTTACCCCCATGCTCATGTGTATCTTTACTGCCCACTTCCTGTTTAAGCCTGTGCAAAGGCTCACAGTATTGTTAAATAAAATAACAAATAAATAAATTGCAACGGGTCCTCTACAGTGGGTGGGTTCATTTGAAAGGAAGGCAGTGCATTCAGGCACAGAAAACACGCCGCGAGCGGGGATGTCGCGTCTGTGCATTCACCGGCGTTTCTTCCGCACTCTCAAAAGGTAGCGGCGCGTAAAACGCGGGCGCCTGGCTTCCATCGGCGCAAAGTAAACATTGCACCGCCGGTGCCGCCTCACGGGCCAGGTGAGGGGAAGCCAGAACGTGAGAAGCGCGAAGTGTGTGCTAAGCGACGGGATGGGGGAGACAAGAAGGAAAAAGAACAAAGTGAAGCAATGGGAGTTTGGTTCGACGGTGGCGCTGAAACGTATGGCGCAAAGCCTGCGGGGCGGGGAAGACCGCAACGACTGCCGCCAAGGTCGCTTGCCCGAGCCTGCAGCCACGCGCGGTGCGGCGAGGCAGCAGGTTTAGTGTGACAGCAGCTGCCGACGAGATAAACGCGCCGGCGCCGCCACAGACAGCACCCCCCTCTCTCCGGCACTCGTGCTCGACAAACGCTCTCACGCTGGCTCCCAGTCCCAGGACGGCCGGTGCGCAAGGGGAGCGCGACGAAGGCGCGCGCTCGCCGCACCGACGACCGCAACCACCACCGCGCGGTGCACCGCAGAAAGGGGACCACCGGCATGCAGTTCGTGTCCGTGGATGTGGGGACGCAGAGCGTCCGCGCCGCTCTCGTCACGGAGAAAGGACGCTTCCTGAAGACCGCGTCGCGACCGCTGGAGACGTGGAACCCGCAGCCGGAGTTTTACCAGCAGTCGTCGGACCAGATATGGAAGGCCTGCTGCGAAGCCGTCAAGGTATACTCGACCGGTGTTGAAAGCGGCGATTGGCGCATTTGTGCGAATGAGGCGCTAAAAAATGCAAGTCGGATCGACGGGGACAGGTGAAGTGTGTTAAGAGCCTGTGCGTCGAGTTTTCGGGTGTTTGTTATGATTCGTGCACATGAAGGTGTGCGCGGGAAAGGGTCTGGTGCTATTTAGTTATTTATTTAATTATTTATACAATCAATCCCATTACCGGCGTTATATCAAGATGATTGTTTTTAGTGAATACGAATACATGATATTCTCTCGTGCACGTAATTTCACTGCTATGAAATTTCAACCGAGTGTAATTTAGTGCACTGCTACCACAGTCCTCGTGTTCTGCATTTCTCAATTTGTAAACAGTTTTTCTAGGCATTAGTCAGTTACTGCGATGTCTCGTGTCTTCCTAAATAGTGTTATTACACTTAATTTCCATGTACAGCTCTTAAAAAAGGCTGGTCGCACTTGTTAATTCGACTAGAAGGGTAAATTATATTGCACTTTGAACATCTGAGCTCTCCTTAAATTTACTGCTTCGCTTATCTCGCGCTCGTAAAATAGATAAACATTTCGAAATTCTGCGATCGATTCTTGTTGCTATTGTTAAAGGAAAGCTGCGATTATTACAGCTTCTATTGCGAAATGCCCCTTTCATTGACACTTGCCTAAGCATTTCGCATTCGCGGATAACTGCATTCCACAGTCGGCAACCTTATCGAGTTTAGTTTGCCGAGCATTTCTAGTGCCTGCGAGGTCAGCGTACGATATGTGAGCGGTACGGACTGGCGTCACTGAAGCCGCCATGCCGACGCTCCATCACGACGCGAAACTGGTTTGTGACTTCACGTGAATGCTGTTGGTGATTCTAATGCTACCGTGCCATCAGTATACTAGCAAAGAAGCCCAATAACGTTCCTGCGGCGTGCTAACGACTGCTTCCACGTGACATCATGGGCACCGGTTCTTAATGTACTCCAGCATGGCAGCTTTGATCATGTCAGAGCAGAATATTCACGAGACAGTTCACTTTCTTCAATACGACAATGACGCCGCCGCAATGTTTTTGGCCTCTGGCAATAAATAACGAAAGAACCCGCACTGAAAACATTCACGTGACAAGACAATCTTCGCCTATACCCACGCTGTACTCAAAAGTGGCGGTTTCAGTGACGTCAATGGTAGTCATCTATACGATATTGCAGCAGGTTAGCCGCTGCAACGAATATACTGAAAGAACGTGAGCTTGGGCATGACGGGTATTCCATCTTAACACCTATAGCGCACAGAAGGGACAGGAACACAGAGGCATCCACGTCGTACCTCTGTGTTCCTGTCCTTTCTGTGCGCTATAGGTGTTAAGAATATACTGAGCTGACGTCATCTGAGCAGTCATGTTGCTGCAATATAAGGATAAGAACCTGCATATGTAAAAACTTTCAACAGTCTCTGTTCTTTAGTAAACAAGGCGAGTAGTCCACCGTGGTGGTACAGTAGCTACGGTGCTCGGCTGCTGACCCGAAAGTCTCGGGTTCGATTCCTGCCGCGGCGGTCGCTTTTCGATTGAGAGGAAACGCTTGAGGCCCGTGACCTGTGCGTTGTCAGTGCACGTCACAGAACACCAGATGGTCCAAAATATCCGGAGCGCTCCACTAAGGCGTGCCTCATAACCATATCGTGATAATGGCACGTGAATTATTATTTTTTTTCTACTTGGACGTTCCTTGATATGTGTACGTACCATTGATCAGAGGCAACACCATAAACAGCAAGATGACCACTTTCGATCGGTGAAATCGCTCTAAGTACGAGTGCTGTCGACTCCCATGTGTCGAAACCTTTTCGCAGTGTCGTTACACGTGCCGAACAGAACGACTTCCCGCAGCTATATTTTACCCAGCCAAACGGGGCCAGCGCGCTAAACTGGCAGGTTGAACTTAGTGCCAAAGCATCGACAAGTGGACCTGTCTCGGTCAGGGTTGTGACAATGACATGTAGCACGTGTTGAAACGTTGGCAGCCAATTGAGTCCCTGTCCTGCCTTCGCGCTATTTTCGTTTCAACGCGCGTTTCTATTTTCTGAACGTGCCCCACGCACAAGGTAACTTACGACACGCTAATCGCATCGAACTTGTGGCTCAGCAGCTGTGAACAACCTAACAAATTGCTTCTGCGATGAGTTACGAGGGACTGATGGATGGTACTCTGTTGCTTACCCGCTGACGTTCAAAACGCGCAGTGCTGCTGCAACCTTCGCCTAATTTCTCTTTGTGGATTGCCCCTGCGTGCATGGTGTGTGTGTGTGCGTGTGTGTGTGTGTGTGTGTGTGTGTGTGTGTGTGTGTGTGTGTGTGTGTGTGTGTGTGTGTGTGTGTGTGTGTGTGTGTGTGTGTGTGTGTGTGTGTGTGTGTGTGTGTGTGTGTTTAGAATAACGTGTACATGATGCACTAAATAATTAGTGCATTTTGATATCTATCATTTCGCCGGCGATGCTTCCGTTATTGCATTATGGAATCGCAATACAGAAATATCACTGCATCCCATGTTTCCGTTTGAAACTCGGAATGGCGTACTTGCAACGAACAAATTGCAGTACAGTAAGTGAACAACAAAACTCGGCTGGGCGGGGCAGGAATAAATTTTTTTCGTCCACTTTAATTCATTTCTATTTCGGCCACTATAGTTACACTGCTCTAAAAAACTACCAGTAATGTCCCCTACGCTTTCCATAGGTTTCATTAGGCTCTTTCTAAAAAAAATCGAGCCCCTCGAACTATTCCCCTTCTCTTTCGTTGCTGCTTTGTAACTTGTAAGGTACGTAATATTAAAAACCTGATAACTCCATACTATTTCAAACTTCATAACTTCATGGCGCTTCAAAGCAACAAACAAGATGTATAAGGGTTAATCGAAAAGTAGAAGCTAAGCAGGACTTTCCTCTGGTTGGTCGTTCTGTTTCGGCAAAAAAAAAAATAAACAAAATTACTATGCAAGAGGTATAAAACAAATAGGGAGCAAAGATTTAACATAAAGATAAACGGCGCTCACGCTGTCTGAAGGATTCTCAACACGCGGACACCTGTGTGCTCAAATCTACGAAGACCAACGAAATAATCGGGCGGTTTATGAGCGAGTGCGAATAACGTTTTATAAGGAGCCGTAAACATCAGTCTGATCTGCAGTCGAACTCCTGTCCAGGAGGTATGCCGGGACGCCAAGGATGTGCGTGGAATCGGCTTCGACGCCACCTGCTCCCTCGTGCTCCTGGACGACGCCGGTCGGACCACTCACCGTCAGCCTCAAAGGTAAGCGGCGACGGCTGCTACGCTCTAATTACGAAACGAAAAACTCATACGTACAGTCGACCACAAAAGTTTACGGACCACGCGAGCGCGTGGCCAAAAGCCTCTACGCGACATTTCCGCTACGTCAGCGGTGATCGACAGCACCGCAGCGCCCGAGACGCATCCCTCCCTTAATCTATGGCCTGTCTGTTTTCTGACTGGGTACAAACAATTTTCACCTTTCACTTTTTAACACGACGCGCTTTTTGGCATGTGCGTCTACGTGCTTCTGCCTCGAGAGCACTCTGTGAACATCACGGTTATCAGTCGCAATCTTTATCACAAAATGATACCTGGCCAACGGAACGCCGTTCGAGACACGCCGTGATAGCTTCGATCCTGCTATCAAAATAGAAATGTGACGGTCATACTGCAGATAACGCTTCGCGTGAAAACTGGGAACTAACAATGCGCTGCGTGGCAGTAGAAAATTGAAAGGCCAGGTGAATAACAAGAAGACCCGTTTCCGGCCTACCACTGCGGTCGACGGGTAAATGGCGCACCGCTAGGTGGCGCGGACAGGCAGTCTGGCACGCGCTCGAGTGGTCCGCAAACTTTTGTGGTTGACTGTACCTTATGGATTTGCCTAAGACGACTTCGAGGCGAAAGCGATCTTCTTTTCCGTCTCAGTCCACGTACTGATCCTCCCACGGCCCCCCTGCGAAAGCTTTCTGCCCCTCAGCTGGTTCCTCCGTGATCGACCCACCTTCGACCGAGCGACGGTGTCATGTGATGATGATGTCATCATGTGACGTCACGTTATGTGACGTCATGGCAGCATCGTGATGACGTCACAAATTTTGGCGATCATCATGAAAAACATCCGATGTCATCTCGTGGTGATCACTCATGTTGACGCCTACGCGACGGTGAATTCTACAGTTTGAATGTCTAAGTCGGTTTATTATTCCAATGTACATTGGAAAATATAGAGACTATGAGGAACCTAGGGTTTTCGCTTTTAAACAATAATAGTTTCATAACGAATACTTTTACTAGAAACTGGTCCCGCGCATTGTCCGACGTCAAAATTCTTGCCACTGGCCAATCTGCTCTGAGCTGCTTCAATTGTATATAACACACAATGTGCCCCTTGAATAGCACAGCACCCGCGCTTTGAACCTGAAATTCTTATTTTAATAGGTTTGTTTCTTTTCATAATAAACATGGATTTCAATGTAGTTCATACTTCGTCTTTCCTAACACTTCAGATAGAGGGTGTACTCAAGAGCGGAGAGGCAATTTGTTCCAAATGTGTGCGAAAGCACTAGGTCTCCCTATTTCACGTCCACAAGCGCAGCGCATCGCCCGTGCGACGGACAAGCAGATTATTATATCCGGGAACCCCTAGCACTTATCTCACTTCAAATGAACTGTCAATAGCTTTGCGGATTTCTTTGCAATTTGGCTGCGTTTCGGAAATTGTGTGAGAAATAAAACCATTGTAATATGGAATAAAAAAACTACAAGCCCTTTCCCTTTGTGAAGCTAGATAACCAGCGGAGATGACTGACGCTCCCTCCTAAGAACGCCGGCGTTCTTCATAAGCGCGCTGCTCCTCGAGCGTTATCACAGTGAGTGGCAGACTCATAATTGCCACGCCCGACTGCACTAACGCAGTACGCGAAGAAAGACGTAAGAAAGGCTCACCGCTCCACTTGAGTACTACCTCCGGGATCGGCCCATTCTTTACCGATCGGTGATAACGATGACGTCATCGTGTTACGTCATGTGTGTCATAATGACGTCACCATGACGTGAACATATTGACGATTTGCGACGTCGTGATCACGTTAAACAATCACGTCATCTCTTGCTCGGAGGAGGTTACGTGGCTTTTATGTTCGCAGACGGACGCCGCAAATCAAGAAAGTGTTCCATTTATAACTTTTCTGTAAGAAATGGCCAGCAGTGGCGTAGCCAGAGGGTGGCACACCGGGCCCGTGCCCCCCTCCCCCCGAAATTTTTTTTCGCCATGGAATACAGAGCGAAAAATGCCCATTTCAAGGAGGTGCCCTCTCCCCCGAAATCAAGGAGCCCCCCCCCCCCCCAAAAAAAAAAAATCACGCCATATCCACGAAGTGAATGATGATGAGTGGGCGAAGCTCGATCGTTTTCATCCATGGCAGAAAAAGAATGTGTGGTCTGGAACGCGCTTATACTTCATGGTCATCAGCCTCATCGTCATCGTTATCACGTGTAGTGGGTACAATCCACTATACTGGAACGCGCTTATACTTCATCGTTATCACGTGTAGTGGGTACATTCCACTATACTGCGTCATCGTCATCTTTATCACGTGTAGTGGGTACATTCCACTATACTGGAACGCGCTTATACTTCATCGTTATCACGTGCAGTGGGTACATTCCACTATACTGCGTCATCGTCATCTTTATCACGTGTAGTGGGTACATTCCACTATACTGGAACGCGCTTATACATCATCGTTATCACGTGTAGTGGGTACATTCTACTATACTGCGTCATCGTCATCTTTATCACGTGTAGTGGGTACATTCCACTATACTGGAACGCGCTTATACTTCATCGTTATCACGTGTAGTGGGTACATTCCACTATACTGTGTCATCGTCATCTATCACGTGTAGTGGGTACATTACACTATACTGGAACGCGCTTATACTTCATCGTTATCACGTGTAGTGGGTACATTCCACTATACTGCGTCATCGCCATCTTTATCACGTGGAGTGGGTACATTCCACTACACGTGGCTACCTACCTACCTACTACTACTACGACGACGACTACAGAGGAGGGACAGACTCACACCCTAAGGAGTTTCGCCCCTAAAGAAAAAAAATTCTGGCTACGCCCCTGATGGCCAGTATGCTTGTAGAGCATCGAAAAATCGCTTTTTGTTTTCTACATTGCTGCGGCACATTGATACATCTCCGCAGGCGAACCGGAGCAAAACGTAGTGCTATGGATGGACCACCGTGCCGTGTCGCAGGCCGAGGCCATCAGTGCGACGGGACATTCCGTGCTGCGGTTTGTCGGGGGGAACGATGTCACCCGAGATGCAGCCACCCAAACTTCTCTGGCTCAAACAGGTAACTAAGAGCTTAGCTCTGTAATTTCTCCCTTCACGTTCCGTTCGCTCTGCACAAGCCATTGAAGCAAACTTTTATGACGTTATAATACCTCATACATATGCTGTTCCACAGAAATTTATTAATTTTTTTTCTTTTTAGTAAAGTTCCTGCTGTATGTTTTCAGTGGGAGAATCACGTTTTCTTGCCAGTATGGCTTTGTGTCATTTTTTTTTCACTTACTGTTTTTCCAGTATTACCTTTTTTTACGATGAGCTTCAACTTTTATTTTTTTCCATTTTTTAGATTGGATATGTAGTTGTCTTTGGTGTTTCACAGTCCGATGATTTTCTTCTTCTTCCTCCTTCTCTTCTTCTTTTTCTTCTTCTTATTATTGTTATTATTGCTGTTATTATTGCTATTATTATTATTATTATTATTATTATTATTATTATTATTATTATTATTATTATTATTATTATTATTATTCCTTTGTTTATGTGATTGCGTATTTCCCTTGACAGTGCTGATAATTTGCGCCAGAAAATATCAGGTTCAGAAATCTCGTCAGGCTGCTGTTTCAGAAGCATTTATATTACTCGTCTTGTATATTTTACACGGTTAATTACAGGTTTCGTTTCCTGTGTTACCTCATATATTAAAATTGCAGTCACTGAAGTCTAACACGATATTGTGTGGAAAAGAATGCTAATAAACTGTAGCTGAAATTCCTAATTGTATATTTTTATGTACGATGCCACAAGCCTTCAACCCGAACTATTATTAATGGCACGTGCAACCATAGGTCGGCAAACTCACTCATGAGTCGACTCACTCAGACTCAGATCGAGCCGTGAGTCTGTGTATGACTGAGTCCGGGTGAGTAAATTTTGGTGAGTTTGAGTCCGCCTGAGTTCGGTTGAGAAAAATTTTACTGAGTCTGAGTCCGAGTGAGTCTGGCTGAGGAAACTTTTGGTGAGTCTAAGTCCGAGTGAGCCCTAAGCCCAAAATGTATTTCTTGAGTGAGTCTGAGTGAGCTCTACACTTTTTTGCCGATCTCTCGCTCTGCTTACTGAACTTCAGCATTACTGTTAGCCCTACGTAGGCTCACGTTTACACTCAGGCCGACTCACGCATACTTCAAAGCACCAGCGTTCATACGCCAGCTCAATATGAGGCGTGATTTACGGAGGAGGGGGGTTGCCGTGAGTTCCCTCCCAACCCCAAAACTGTTTCCCGGGAATTTTAGATAAAAATGTTTCATGTGAATCATCTCTTTCAATGAAAAGGTGTTTACTTTATTGCTACCACTGATATCTCATATTTAAAGGTACGAGATCAAAAGACGCCACGTAGAGCTCCGATTACGCGAGATATTGGTGTTAAAGAGCATTGACACCAAGTTCAAAGAGGCCAATTGTACGCTAACGGACTCATGAGTCGGCTCACTCGGACTCACTCAGACTCAGATAGAGCCGTGAGTCTGAGTCTGAGTGAGCCCAGCTGGAAATAATTTTCGTGAGTCTGAGTCCGAGTCCGGCTGGGAAAAAATTTAGTGAATCTGAGTACGAGTAAGTCCGGTTGAGGAAAAGCTTGCTGAATCTGAGTCCGAGTGAGTCCAAGGGGCAAAATATATTTCATGAGTGAGTCCGAGTGAGCTCCACATGTTTTGCCGACCTATGCGTGCAACAGTTGCTGAGTGAAAGTACAGCACGACCATATAATACTATAAGTACGAATAGGATACCATGAGTATTGTTGGAAATGTAAAGCAGAAGATGCCGCAGCAGCAGTGCCTTCGTAAGTGATTACAAAAGAATTTGTAATAATGGGATTAATATTGAAATAAACCGTGAAGCTAATACAGAAATAAATGATAGTCAATATTCATGGAAATAAAAGCAACAAGTCAAGTAACCCAGCTCGGTAATTGCGAAGAAACCTGCTTAAAGATCGTGATACGCTTGACGTAATACATGGCGGCAGCACCTGGAATTAGCTTACGTCGTAAGCGGGAGCCAGTGAATGGGCGGACTAACAAGGTACTGAATATTGCTGAATAACTGCAATTTCCAAGATGACATGCAATGAAGTACTATGCTAGGACAAAATAAGTTTCACAATGAGGAAATGTACGCCTTAAAATATTTCACAGCAATTCCATACCTGTCTGTGTTCGAGGGTATTAATGCTTTTTATTACTTTGTGGTTTCCGCAATTAATGCTGATTCTGTGTTATCCACGAGTTGCGTGTTTCTTCTTACTATTTCCCTCTAGATTTCTCCTCTTCATCACTGTCCGAACTTTCTGGATAACTTTTTTTCACTCCGATCCCAGAACCTGCCTTCCACGTGGGAGCGCCTAGGTCTTGCCTTGGACCTGCCCGACTTCCTGACGTGGCGCGCCACGGGCTGCGCATCACGCTCCCTGTGTTCGGCAGTGTGCAAGTGGACCTATCAGGCGGGCTCGGCGCCAGGCTCGGACATGGAGCCCGGTTGGCAGGAATCATTCTGGATTCGTATCGGCCTCGAGGACTTGACAAAAGACAACTATCGAATCATAGGTGAGCAGGCAGCATAGTTTTCGGCTTGGAGTCTTTTCTGTACTCTCTTCTTTTTCTTTCTTTTTTTTTCAGGGAGGGGTAGGGGGGAGCTAGGAGCTAATGCCATCACATTGTGTCCTATATTGTGATTAGAACCCGCGTAGCAATTCCCTCATAGAATTTGAATTGCACTTAGCATCAGGCTTTACAAGCCATATAAAGTCCAGCGCCATGTTGTACGCCCTGGTTTAAATTTTTATTGAACGCTTCTAGAAGTCGCCCAGAAGTTGAACAGAAAAGTATGGAAGTCATCCCGTGCTACATTACGGCCTCTGTTCACACTCAGTGCCGTTTAAGAGACAGCATAACGTACGTTAGTCCTACATTGCTGCAAAAATTCTACATTTCTTTCATGTTTGTATTCCACTACATTCTGAAAAAAAAAAAGGCAATGAAAGCAGCCCCAATGACTCTTCCCTTAATTGGCTTACTGCAAAAAGAGGATTTCCTCCGTGTCCCTCAAAGACTATCATTCCAAAGAAATAATGCTATCGACAGACGTAGCGTCATCTGGCCTGCCTATTTCAGGTGGAACTCTGATCGGAGGCCGAAAGTACCAAGGTGTGATTACCTTTTACGGTGTTCCTGAAGAACGAGAGATGCATTTTTTTCGGCTTTTTATTTACTGAACTGAAAACCAACAATGCAAATATTAAGAAAGGTGTTTCCGCGATCATGAAACTATCCAATGACCATTTTTCCCCCATAGTTTGTGGAGTCGGTCCCTTGGATTAGTTTACCGAGAGGAGAGCGTGCCACTCGTAAAACGAAGTGACAAGGTAGAGCTGCTGCGTGTAGTACAATGATATTTGGCTCTCATTTTCACAGAAGCATTGGCTACTGATCACCGTTTTTGCTACTGTGCATATTTAAAATAAGTGTGGTGCCCTTTTAAAACACCGAAATGGCTATTAGGTGCCGTAGATATAGAGAAACAGGAGGCAGCCTCAGGCTGCCTCCTGCGCGTTTCAACTGCACTTGGGAGACAACGAGGCGTCATTCGTCATATAGGCCAAAGCGACGCGGAGGAGAATCTATTCGACGGAAATATGTCGTCAACGGACCGTCAGAGCACAAACCTGCGAGGGCAGAGTAAACCTTGCGAAAATGCAGAGATGCCAAGTTTCCTCCCCGCTGAGCTCGTTAGTGTCACGATGTAGCAGCATCTCCGCTGCGCACTTCCTACTGTGCGACTCCTTATCTGCCAACAGCGGAAGGAGAAAAAGCACACTGCTTGCGTTCTGCCGGAGAATAGCACGTGCGCTTCTGGCCATAGTGCTTAGAGCATCCCGGCTTCTACGTTCTTACTCACAAGAGCCGCTTTGCTCGATCCCCTAACAGAAGGCCCTAGCCAAGG